>JAJHSJ010000002.1:56153597-56753597 GCA_021015155.1 Magnolia officinalis | reverse complement strand
CAATCCGATTTTCAGGATAGATTGATTTCTTTAAATTAATTAAAATATTTTTAGATGTCAAAAAATTATGAAATTTTATGAAGGTGTGGTATACTCATGTTAGGATCCACCTACCAAATTTCAAGTCCAATGGATCCCTTTGTACACCGTGATGAGCGCCGGACTGGCCCACCACGTTGGGACGTCCAGGTCTGTCCGATTTTTGGATAGACTGTTTTTTTTAAATTAATTAAAATATTTATGAATATCCAAAAATTTTAAAATTTTGTGGAGGTATGAAATACTTATGGAAGTGTCACTCTGTAAAATTTTAGCCCCAACTAACCCCATTTGAGCATCCAAAATAATGTGCCAATATGGTTGAACTGCCAGATTTTTCTATTATGTAGTCCAGCAATATGCCTTAATAAAAACCATAATTTAAAAATGTTTCCTCTGATGGTGGGCCACATTTTTGGGTTTCCTCTTATTTTATGCATGATGAGGGACCTTGGCCCTCAATTCTCAGAGTTTTAGAGGCCCTGGACCCACTCTAATGGAGTGCCCAAATTTAGGACAGCAACATGCAATGCAAAAATTTCCTGTGCATTATTGTCTCCTTTGTTATTTCAGAACTTTTGGGCCCCAGCCCATTAGGATTTGTCTATGATTAGTTGGAGTCCCATCTCTGATGTTCTAGGGCCCATTGGGGCCATGATTATGGGGCCCACCATATTGTACAAATTGGGCATTTATTACTCCCTTATATTTTAGAATACTCTTGGGCTTAATCAATGCCTTTTTGGGTCTCCATTGATGATCATTTGTGGGACTCAAATATAAACTAGATTTTAGGACTTCCTAGTGGGCCCAGATTGGGCTGGAACATCCCATCTTGGCCTAGCCATATGTTGGGCTGACTTCCACCATTTTGATAGACTTATGGGCTGAGATAAGGGTGGTATTGGGCCCTCGATTGCCCACTTAGATTGCTAGTGGTTGGGTTGATGTGGTGGGGTCCATTTCACCCAACTTAAACTTATTTTTAAGTCGTATTTTTTTGTACTCATGGGCTTCTCATTAAGTTCAACTGAATGTATGCGTCTTATGGCCATTGGGACTTGGGATTTGAGCCTTGATTCCCTTGACCTTTGGGCCTACATTTAATATACTATTGTGATGGGTTTTATGGGCCAAAATACTCAGGTAGTTGGGCCCTTGCTTGCCCATTAAAGTAAACCATACTTGGACCGAGATGTGAGGCCCAACTTGTTTTAAATATAAGGATCACCCATATGTTGGAATAATGGGCTGCCCATGTAACATCCCGGATTTTTGCCAACCTGAAATTAGACATCCTTAGGCGATGGGTCAATCCTAACACAGGTTTAACTTCCCAAACGCTCAATTAAAGCCTCAAATCCCTTTTCAAATCATTTTCTTCACAAATCCCACCCTTTACTACCTTGTGCTTTCAATTTTTTCAAAGCACTTTCGCCCTAGACACTAACTTAAACTAGCTAAGTAGTAAAACTTGGATCACTTTATATACAAACTACAAAGGCCTAAGTACCATCTCAGACAGAAATCTTACAGGACTAAATCCTTTAGAAATTAGGCGAGATTTAGCTAGTGTTAAACTAGAGTGCCTGTGAAATTAGCACCAATCACTTTAAATATGATCTGCAAGACCCAAAACTTGTAAAATCATTGACGCTAGGTTACCCTAAAATCTAGGATCAATCTCATTCCCCGGCTGCTCTCGGGAGCATCTCGAAACTCCGTATCAGATTTGGACCGCACGTCGGAGTCCGATTAATACGAAGTTAAGGAATTAGGACCGCCTCACTGGGCTTGACAACCATCTCAGAAATCAAATCTAGATAATGTCCCAGCGCTATTCGCTTGAGCTCGGAATGAAGAGTGTGAGAAATGTGAAATTAATTCAAAATAAAATATCTTGAATAGTAATCTGGCACCACTCGCTTGCAAATCAGTTTTAAGCAACCAGACCGTCAGAATCAGACCAAATTACACCCTTGGATCAGGAGAAATTTCATACACATTTACATGTACTCGGAATCTCCGATCGAGATCCGCTGACCGTTGAACTGAAACTGGTCCGCCACGCGTGATCTGAAAATTTCACTGAAACAAAAACTTAATAGAACGTAGATCCAGCGTTAGTGAGCTTAAGTCCGACCTTTGACTTAAGGAGGGCCGCCAGAAACCCTCTTTTGAGCTGAAACAATGCCGATTTGGTTATAATGTAAGTATACTTTGAACATAAGTCTATTTCGGTGAATTTTTAGGCTATATAAGGACCTTAAACCCTCTCTCATGGCAGCCATACGAATTTGAGATTGAGAGAGAGAAAAGAGAGAGAAAAGAGAGAGAAAGTGTGGGAGCAGTGGGAGAATCTCCCTGCCACTCTTCCCTGCCGCTATTCGGACTCCACCGCCTGATTCTCATCGCTTTCCCGGCGTTTACGGCGTCATTTCTAGGTAAGAAACCATAACCCTAATCTGTTTTGGGGTTTAGACAATTGTAGGTTGTGAAATAGCTAACCTATTTCATTCTATAGGTTACCAAACTGCCAAATACGGAAGCTTGGCAAACCTATCGACTCCGTTACGATTCTACGATAAAAGGTGCGGACTTTAGGTGTATAGGTTATGGTTTTCAACGCTTTCAATGTCAGATAATGATAGATTCATGATCTGCATGCAATTGCACATGTACAAAGTGCTGTCTGTTTTCCGTTTCGATTAAAGATGAAAAATATGGAATTCTACATACTCTAGGTATTTGTAGAAAGTACGGTATACGTATATTTTTTGGAAATGTGTTTGACATGTTTATTTGTTGTATGAATATATGATATATGGATAAAATACTTATTTGGCGAAAGGATTCGCCTAAATACATGTTTTACTTATATACACTATGTATGTTGAAATTGCGTATTCTAGAAAATACTGTATACGTATAAATTTTGGAGATGTATTTATCATGATTATTTGTTGTAGTAATATATTATACATGGATAAAATACTCGCTTGGCTAAAGGATAGCCCTAATACATGTTTTGCTAACATGCACCATGTATGTTGTAATAGTGTATTCTAAGTGTTTGTGAAAATGACTGAATGAGTATAGAATTCTCATTCATGCTCGCCATGACTAATTGTCATGGATTCATGATTGTTGTATTGGCGATACCCCTTTGACGAAAGGATTTGCCCTAAATCACGCCACGGCCAATATACACGGCCAATATGCCTATGTGATCGACATATGTCATGTATGTTGATGTATTGTAACGCCCTGAAAATCGGGGGTCGAGCATAAACTCAACTCCCAAGTTCCAGAACATCACTTATGCAACAAAATGAATGATGATTGAATGTTGACTGTATTCGTGCATTGAACATGAGTGAGATTAAGCCAAAACAGCATATCATACTCCAGAGACAGTTAATTTGCAAGCGGAAGACTGTGATAGATAGATAAAATATATAACTTATGATGAGTCTCCAGAGTGTGATAACATTACCAGGTTAAATAAATACAAGTGCAGTTCTAAAATGTACCAAATGTGAGGAAGTGTAATGCCTCCTATCCCATGTACCATAGCCCCGTCAATACAATATCTGGTCTTCATTGACCTGCCAGAGAGATACAGATAGGAGAATTCCTCCTATCATCATAGAAGTAGTCCGGCTCTGCTTCACAAGCATCGCCACCACCTGAAACTCAACAAATCTGGTTGGTGTGTACAACACCGTCCCGTAACGTGGGAGTGAGTGATCAACTCAGTGGAACAGTAAAGCATAGGTTAACATGTTATCGATTCAATCAAGCAGTAATGATAAAGCAGTACAAATCAAACAAGTTTAACTACTCTTATTAAATGCGAGAGTGAAATGACATGATGCTGTATGCCCTTGCCAAACCACCCTCAAGCGACATCATCTTACGTTCGCGAATGCTTACTCCCTCAGTGCGCCACATCTACAAAGCACATGCGGTGCGATGATGCTCATGATTACCAAGTTTTTATTAGTCCATTTCAAACAGCAGTATTGGGAAACTAAGGTACCTCCCTTGTATCACTCCCAAACATGATCCATCCTAGGGTCGTCAATCCTAGTTAATCTCATACGACATTATGGTTTGAGAGACTTAGCGAAGGCATCACAAAGGGCTCGTCACCCATCAGCACGGATACAGATCTCACCGTATGCGGCTCAATTGCTGACCGTCAGCTCGAGTACAGGTCTCACCGTACTCGGCTCAATCACTAGCCATCAGCTCGAGTACAGGTCTCACCGTACTCGGCTCATGCGTCTTAGCGGATCGAGGTACCATGGTTAAAAGGGGGTTTCACTGGTAAGTTTGGTACCCTAGGTTCAAGCAGTAACATCCAAACAGGGTGAACATGCATAAGGCAGATCGGGCTACTTGACGAGCTCGACTAGCACGATCGCCCGTTGAGCTGCACGACATGAAGTGCATAAACAACTTCGTGTGGCCTAGCCACTGCCGACAGGCAACGCACGACTCGAGTTCGTCGAACACATCCCACGTGGCAAATGAATCTCAGCCACGAGTTCAATCTCGTTACCGATTGCCTGGGCCATAATCATAGCCCGAAACACAATCAGTTGCAGATAGACAAAGCAGTAATGGATCAAGATTCAACTCATACAGTCAAGGTCTGGTATTATCCGTTTAGGGCTGCCAGGGCTGTTGCACGCACTCGTTGCTCCGCTCCCCCATCACCCATGACGGATCATACAACGTAAATATAAATTTAAACATATGCATTACATAGTTAAAATCATAAAGCAGTTCAGCATGTTATGAATCACAACACAAGCATGAGTTTGTACATGTTCAATTCCTAATCACACAACTATCAAAGGAGATCATACACATAATTAAAAGAGGTTGAGAATCATATCTCAACACCCTTATACTTTACAATTTGCTAACTACTACTCATTCAGACATTTCAAGAAACACTTAAACAAACATACATCAACATACACGACATATGTCAATCACATAGGCATTAGGCCAAATCCTTTCACTAGGGAGTTACCCCAATCATAACACGCGTACACCCACGACGGATAGTCATGGCAAGCAGGAATCCAAGTTCCATATTCATTCAGTCATTTCCACAAACACTTGGGCCACACATTTTAGCATATATAGTGTATATTGGCCGTAGCGTGACTTAGGGCAAATCCTTTCGTCAAAGGGGGTATCGCCAATACATCAATCATGAATCCATGACAATTAGTCATGGCGAGCACGAATGAGAATTCTATACTCATTCAGCCATTTCCACAAACACTTAGAATACACTATCACAACATACATGGTGTATGTTAGTAAAACATGTATTAGGGTTATCCTTTAGCCAAACGAGTATTTTATCCATATATACCATAATCATACTATAAATAATCATGACAATTACATTTCCAAAACTTACACATATACGGTATTTCTAGAATACACAATTTCAACATACGTAGCATTTACAAGTGAACATGTATTACGGCGATTCCTTTTGCCAAACTAGTATTTTATCCATATATAGTATAATCATACATTAAATAAACATGTCAAACATTTCTCCAAAAAAAATACGTATACGGTATTTCTACGTATACCTAGAGTATGTGAAATTCCATATTCTACAACGTTAATCGAAACAGGAAGCGGAAAGCACTTTGTACATGTGCAATTGCATGCAGATCATGAATCTATCATTATCTGACATTGAAAGCGTTGAAAACCCTAACCTATACACCTAAAGTCCGCACCTTTTGTCGTAGAATCGTAACGGAGTTGATAGGTTTGCTAAGCTTCCGTATTCGACAGTTTGGTAACCTAGAGAACGAAATAGGTTAGCTATTTCACAATCTACAACAGTCCAAACCCCAAAACAGATTAGGGTTAGGGTTTCTTACCTAGAAACGACGCCGGAAACGCCGGAAAAGCGTTAAGAAAGGGATGGTGCAGCCCGTGTGGTGGCAGGGAACGACGGCAGGGAGATTCTCCCACTTCTCCCTCACTTCCTCTCTCTTTTCCCTCTCTCAAAACCCAAATTCGTATGGCTACCATGAGAGAGGGTTTAAGGTCCTTATATAGTCTCAAAACTCACCGAAATAGACTCCTGTTCAAGGTTACTGCTAATATAGGTATTTCGTCACTTTTCCAGCTCAAAAGAGAGGTTCTGGTGGCCCTCCTTGAGTCAAACGTCAGACTTAAGCTCACCACACATGGATCTATGTGGGATTACGTTTTCGACTCGATCGGATTCCCAGATCACACGTGACGGACCACTTTCAGTTCAACGGTCAGTGGGCCACGATCCGAAATTCCAAGTACATGTAAATGTTCCTGAAATTTTTCCTGATCCGAGGGTGTAATTTGGTCTGATTCTGACGGTCTGGTTGCTTAATACTGATGCACAAGCGAATGGTGCCAGATCACTATTCCTGATATTTATTTTGGAATGGGAATAGTATTTTTCACACTCCCTCGCTCCGGATCCAAACGAACGGCCGTGGGACATCGGCTGGACCTGATTTTCGAGATGATTGTCAAGCCCAGTGAGGCGGTCCTAGTTCCTTAACTTCGTGTTAATCGGACTTCCGAGGTGCGGCTTAGACCTAATATGAAGTTTCATTTCATTCCCGAGAGCAGCCGGGAAATGAGTTTAGTTCTAAACTTTAGGGTAACCTAGAGTCACTGATTTTGTAAGTTTTGGGTCTTGCAGATCGTATTTAAAGCGATCCCAACGGATTTCATGGCTAATCGAGTTTTGCACTTAGTTAACTTTGTTAAATTTCTAAAGGATTTAATCCTAATTGTTTTCTGGTTGAGATGGTACTTAGGCCTTTGTAGTTTGTATATAAAGTGATCCAAGTTTTACTACTTAGCTAGTTTAAGTTAGTATCTAGGGCGAAAGTGCTTTGAAAAATTGAAAGCATAAGGTAGTGAAGGGTGGGATTTGTGAAGAAAATGGTTTAAAGAGCGATTTTAGACTGTGGGATTGAGTTTTGACAAGTTGATAAGGTCTTAGGATCAACCCATTGCCCAAGGACGTCTAATCCCAGGTTGGCAAAAATCCGGGATGTTACAATCTACCCCCCTTAAAACAAAATTTCGTCCCCAAAATTGGCTAAGGGTAATAAGGGAAGATTTCTATTATTTCACTTGCCTAAGACTGATTGATTTCAAGTTTCTACGCGTGGTAGGGTATATACCAGCTGGTTCATTTTAGTCTACCCCCCTTAAAACTTAATTCTTTATCCATTTCTCATACCCTGATGGTTTGCTACCATTTATTTCTTTACCTATTTGGAGGCTTGACGATAATTCCCACAATTTAGAGTAAGATAGTTGTTTTTTGACCAACACGGAGAGACGATAATAGTGGGCTCGATCCCGATACATCGATCATCTACCTGACCAGGGTAAAAGGCTCATCGTATCCCTTCCCAGTCCTGGTAGATCCTGGTCTTCTGCTCGGTTAAGCAGGGAGTCCACTGGTAGTCACCCAGGATTGAGAATTGGGTCAAGCCGCGAATGTTTCGCAGTTGTATATTTCAGTAACTCCGTAGTCCGATCACTCTCTAAGAGTAGGGAATGTCCATCATTGAAAGGCTTAAATTGTTTATTCTAAGGTTGCCCTTTAGGTCTTAGTCTAAAAGAGTCCTCGATATTATCTATGTCCAAGGAAAGGGTGAATCAAATCTTACTAAATCATCCTAAAACGGGTTCTCATAGTAGAACTTGCTAGGGCTTCTATAATGTTCGTATTCATTGAGCACCGATTCGATCCTGGGCCAGTGGGGTAGGGTCCACCACGTTTCCGCTGCGCCACCCAGATCAAAGAGGTGTATTAGGTGACCTAACTAGCTTGGGCTTATAAAGTTCTACCCCCCCTTAAAATTTTATTTTCACCCTCAAGGCTCAAGAGCTATGTCCTGATCCGTAAGTCGGAACAAGGTGTAATTTATAACCTATCCTTGACATGAAATGAGAAATACATTGGTCTGCCTTTCATCGACGATGTGTACTATGACATTGATACCTATGGGTATCGAGAGGATTCAACAAAGGAATGGGGTCTCGTTCCAACCTATTCAAGCCAACTAACCACGTCCATCACTCAATTATCTTAGTATTGTTAGTTGTTTATATTTCTTAGTCTAATCAGCAGCCTAGGCTCAACATATGCGTAGCGGTAATCCACTAGTTGTGATCCAAAGTCTATGCCTCTACGCTAGATGATTTCACTTCATTTCTAATACAAGGAAGGGTTTTGTCACTTAGGGTCAAAGTTGTCTAATTGGAACTGAGTTGCCTATAGTTGAATTTAACTACGCCCGAGCATTTCACATATGCTCATACCAGCTAAGAGGATCCTAAGGTTCACATTATTAATTTGTTGGATTTCCTCCATGGTCAGGTCTGTCGAAATCTAGGAGCACTGCTCTAGGTCCAAAACTCTAAGGGTCATATTTGTCAAACAACCATTTACTCTAAAAGCTTAAGCTATCAGAGTGTGGTGGGTTAATGTATACCAAGGGACTTTATCACTTCAACACTATTTGGCAAGTGGTCTTAAGTTGTATTGAATGGGACCGTATTACTAATCCTACCTCGGGATTGGAAGTGATATGGTTGGTAGGAGGGTGGGTGGGGATCAAAATTATTGGTATAGGCTTTGGAAAATGAGCCTGGTGTCGGAAAGTGTGAGATGGGATTCCCAAATCCCAGGAATCGGAACTCCTAAGTGTAAGAGGAACACCCGGGATATACTCTTTATTGCATACATTCCAACCATGGCATTGGAAAACATGGGATACAACCAATCTAGGGTCATACCTACACATACATTTATTGTTAGCTTTTCAATTATATCCACCCTAACTCACCTAATGCAATTGGCCGAACGGGCCCTAAACGTCCTCAAATATCTAAAATATTCTACCAACAACTACAACCATCAACATGAAGTCATAAGCACCCTAAGACAGTAACCCATGTGAACTACGAGGCAACAGTATGGATGATTAGACATCCAAGAGAATAGCCGTACATGCTCGGATAGAGCCATGCAAAAGCGAATGAAAAGTGATGGAGAGAGAGGTAGGGCTGGAGGTTTGGTTCTCCATAGATTTGGTTCTCATCAGGGGTTGTAGAGGCCCAACTGACAAGAAAGAAAGAAAGGAAAATGAAGAAAATGGATGCGTTAGAGGGCTTGCCCGATTTTGAGCTCCAAGTGGGCGTGTGGGAGTCCAAATGAGGGAAACGGAGAGGGTAGAGGGTGGGTGTTACTGTGAACGATGGAAGGGAGTGGGTGATGACCGAAAATGGGAAATGAGACGATTGGAGTGGCGATTTGAAGAGAAAACAGCAAGAATAGGAGGAAAAGAGAGATTGGAGGGGCGTTTGAGAGAGAGGGGAGCTCCAGACCTAAAAATCCCAAACCCCAGCCAAAACCGCACGTGCCAAGGGGTAGGGGTGGTCGGGCCGACCCATCCTAGGCCCGGCCCCACACCAGAGGGCCCACCTGACCGCGGTCCACCGCCGGAACCGCGGCTCCGCCGCGGTGGGGCCCTGTTCTCCATGGTCCCAAGGTGCCAAATGCACCCTGGTTCGACCCTGGGTCCCATCGAATTTAAGTGGGGAGGCCCCCGACTCTGATTTGCTCCATTTCGGGTATTTTCGGGATAAACCGGACGTAACTTGCAATCCGGAATGAGTTATCTGACGTAAAATATATGAATTTGGGGTAGAACAAGCTAATGAAGCCAACGAACCCCGCTATGTTGAGTTGCGCAGCCCGGAATTGCTAGAAAACCCCCCGATTGATGGTCAATTCCCCGTTTCAATTTTGTTTTGCTAAAAATGGTAGTTTTACTTTAATTACTCTTCATCTGTTGGGCTTTAGGAGTTGCGCTCATCGTGTAAAGAGCTTAGAATAATTAGGAGAATGGTTTGGTGAAGTCGTTTAGGACACTTACTATTTTTGACCGAAAACTTTACCCACTAGTAGACATCACGACCCATAGTAAGTCGCGAATTCTAGAAGTTTTAGTTGTAGTTTGTTCCTGATTCCTTTTTCATTTCCTGGCATCCTTATTTAAATGGTTGTGAACTCATTTTTAAGCATTCACTAATCAATTTTGAATTTTTTTTTGAATTTATTTCTATTTTCTGCTTTCTTTCCTCGTGGATTTGAGAAGTCTCTGTGAGGAGTACAGAGAAGCTCCGAGGATTCGGAGTAGTTATCTTCATCACATTTATCCCGTATTCTATCTATTTTCAATGGTTAGGGTAATCTAGAATCTTTAATAGATGACCTAGGAATGTTTTAAGGTCGACCCTTGATTTCGGCGTTCGACTTTAGTGAACTTCGCCGATTGGCGAAATCGGAATACCTATGACTGTTTCTATGTTCCGTCGCTCCCTCCTAAGTCAGAGTGCGTCAGTGTGCGCCGTGTGACCATAACCCAAGTCCGGTTTAATCCAAATCATGCTCTGATACCATCTTGTAACGCCCTGAAAATTGGGGGTCGAGCATAAACTCAACTCCCGAGTTCCAGAACATCACTTATGCAACAAAATGAATGATGATTGAATGTTGACTGTATTCGTGCATTGAACATGAGTGAGATTAAGCCAAAACAGCATATCATACTCTAGAGACAGTTAATTTTCAAGAGGAAGACTGTGATAGATAGATAAAATATATAACTTATGATGAGTCTCAGAGTGTGATAACATTACCAGGTTAAATAAATACAAGTGTAGTTCTAAAATGTACCAAATGTGAGGAAGTGTAATGCCTCCTATCCCATGTACCATAGCCCCGTCAATACAATATCTGGTCTTCATTGACCTGCCAGAGAGATACAGATAGGAGAATTCCTCCTATTATCATAGAAGTAGTCCGGCTCTGCTTCACAAGCATCGCCACCACCTGAAACTCAACAAATCTGGTTGGTGTGTACAACACCGTCCCGTAACGTGGGAGTGAGTGATCAACTCAGTGGAACAGTAAAGCATAGGTTAACATGTTATCAATTCAATCAAGCAGTAATGATAAAGCAGTACAAATCAAACAAGTTTAACTACTCTTATTAAATGCGAGAGTGAAATGACATGATGCTGTATGCCCTTGCCAAACCACCCTCAAGCGACATCATCTTACGTTCGCGAATGCTTACTCCCTCAGTGCGCCACATCTACAAAGCACATGCGGTGCGATGATGCTCATGATTACCAAGTTTTTATTAGTCCATTTCAAACAGCAGTATTGGGAAACTAAGGTACCTCCCTTGTATCACTCCCAAACATGATCCATCCTAGGGTCGTCAATCCTAGTTAATCTCATACGACATTATGGTTTGAGAGGCTTAGCGAAGGCATCACAAAGGGCTCGTCACCCGTCAGCACGGATACAGATCTCACCGTATGCGGCTCAATTGCTGACCGTCAGCTCGAGTACAGGTCTCACCGTACTCGGCTCAATCACTAGCCGTCAGCTCGAGTACAGGTCTCACCGTACTCGGCTCCACTCATACTCTAGTTGTTGTGAAAGATTCGTCGCCAATCACAGACCCTTGGAGTATACTCGAAGATACTACGGAGGACTCGTCGCCCGTCAGCACGAGTACAGGTCTCACCGTACTCGGCTCTCGCCGTAAGTATCGACAGCTCGAATACAGTGTCCCATACCACCATATTCGGCTCACGAGTTGGTTGCGCAATGGTCACTACGGGGAGGCACATGGCCCCAGCGTAGGCCGACAGCTCGACCACGATGTCCCATACCACCATGCCCGGCTCATGCGTCTTAGCGGATCGAGGTACCATGGTTAAAAGGGGGTTTCACTGGTAAGTTTGGTAGCCTAGGTTCAAGCAGTAGCGTCCAAACACGGTGAACATGCATAAGGCAGATCGGGCTACTTGACGAGCTCGACTAGCACGATCGCCCGTTGAGCTGCACGACATGAAGTGCATAAACAACTTCGTGTGGCCTAGCCACTGCCGACAGGCAACGCACGACTCGAGTTCATCGAACACATCCCACGTGGCAAATGAATCTCAGCCACAGTTCAATCTCGTTACCGATTGCCTGGGCCATAATCATAGCCCCAAACACAATCAGTTGCAGATAGACAAAGCAGTAATGGATCAAGATTCAACTCATACAGTCAAGGTCTGGTATTATCCGTTTAGGGCTATCAGGGCTGTTGCACGCACTCGTTGCTCCGCTCCCCCATCACCCATGACGGATCATACATCACCCAGTGAGGCGGTCCTAGTTCCTTAACTTCGTGTTAATCGGACTTCTGAGGTGCGGCATAGACCTAATACGAAGTTTCATTTCATTCCCGAGAGCGGCCGGGAAATGAGTTTGGTTCTAAAATTTCAGGGTAACCTATTGTCACTGATTTTGCAAGTTTTGGGTCTTGTAGATCGTATTTAAAACGATCCCAACGGATTTCATGGCTAATCGAGTTTTGCACTTAATTAACTTTGTTAAATTTCTAAAGGATTTAATCCTAATTATTTTCTGGTTGAGATGGTACTTAGGCCTTTGTAGTTTGTATATAAAGTGATCCAAGTTTTACTACTTAGCTAGTTTAAGTTAGTATCTAGGGCGAAAGTGCTTTGAAAAATTGAAAGCATAAGGTAGTGAAGGGTGGGATTTGTGAAGAAAATGGTTTAAAGAGCGATTTTAGATTGTGGGATTGAGTTTTGACAAGTTGATAAGGTCTTAGGATCAACCCATTGCCCAAGGACGTCTAATCCCATGTTGGCAAAAATCCGGGATGTTACATGTATGTTTTTTTAAAGTGTTTCTTGAAATGTCTGAATGAGTAGTAGTTAGCAAATTGTAATGTATAAGGGTGTTGAGATATGATTCTCAACCTCTTTTAACTATGTGTATGATCTCCTTGGATAGTTGTGTGATTAGGAATTTAACATGTACAAACTCATGCTTGTGTTGTGCTTCATAACATGCTCAACTGCTTTATGATTTTATCTATGTAATACATATGTTTAAATTCATATTTACGTTGTATGATCTGTCATGGGTGATGGGGGAGTGGAGCAACGAGTGCGTGCAACAGCCCTGGCAGCCCTAAACGGATAATACCAGACTTTGATTGTATGATTTGAATCTTGATCCATTACTGCTTTATCTATCTGCACTTGTTTGTGGTTGGGGCTATGATTATAGTCCAGACAATCGGCACCAGAATTGAATTCGTGGCTGAGTTTCATTTGCCACGTGAGATGTGTTCGACGAACCCGAGTCGTACTTCGGTTGGCGATAGTGGTTGGCCACACGAAGTGCATATGCGCTTCATATCGTCCAACTTGTTGTGCGCTCGAGCTAGCCGAGCTTGTCAAGTAACCCGATCTGTCTAATGTGTGTTCACCATGTTTGGTCATTACTGTTTGAACCTAGGGTACCAAACTTACCAGTGGCCATCCCGTTAACCATGGTACCTCGATCCGCTAAGACTCATGAGCCGGACATGTTGGTATGGGACACCGTGGCCGAGCTGTCGGCCTATGCTGGGGCCAAGTGCCTCCCCATAGTGACCATTGAGCAACCCAAACTTGTGAGCCGAATACGGTGGTATGGGACACTGTATTCGAGCTGTCGATACTTACGGCAAGAACCGAGTACGGTGAGACCTGTACTCGTGCTGACGGGCGACGAGTCCTCTGTAGTATCTTCGAGTATACTTCAAGGGCTGTGATTGGCGACGAGTCTTTCACAGCGACTAGAGTATGAGTTGGGCCGAGTACGGTGAGACCTGTATTCGAGCTGACGGCTAGTGATTGAGCCGAGTACGGTGAGACCTATACTCGAGTTGACAGTCAACAATTGAGCCGCATACGGTGAGATCTGTATCCGTGCTGACGGGTGACGAGCCCTTTGTGATGCCTTCGCTATGCCTCTCAAACCATAATATCGTATGAGATTAACTAGGATTGACGACCCTAGAATGGATCATGTTTGGGAATGATACAAGGGAGGTACCTTAGTTTTCCAATACTGCTGTTTGAAACGGACTAATAATAACTCGGTAATCATGCTCATCATTACACCGCATGTGTCTAGTAGATGTGGAGCACTGAGGGAGTTATGCATTCGCGAACGTTAGATGATGTCGCTTGAGGGTGGTTTGGCAAGGGCATAATACATCATGTCATTTCATACTTGCATTAAATAAGAGTAGTTAGAATTGTTTGATTGTACCGCTTTATCATTACTGCTTGACTGAATTGATAACATGTTAACCTATGCTGTATTGTTCCACTGAGTTGATCACTCACTCCCACATTACGGGACGGTGTTCCGAACACCCACCAGACTTTGTCTGATTGCAGATGGCGACGCTACTCCTGAGGCGGAGCCGGACTTTTGTGACGACGAGGATGTTTTCTCGTATATACGGTTTTCGGGGGGCTTCATGTGAGTCGTGCCTTGATCGACGGGGTTACAGCGATGTTGACTAGATGACACTACACATTTGGTATCATATGAATTGTACTTGTAATTCTTTAACCTGGTAACCTTATCACACTCTGAAGACTTACTATAGTTTTTATATTTTATATATCTATCACAGTCTTCCGCTTGCAATTTAACTCTCTAGAGTGATATGTTGTTTTGGCTTAATCTCACTCATGTTCAATGCACTAATGCAGACAACATTTAATCATCATTATCTATGTTGCATAACTGATGTTCTGACAACTCGGGTGTTGAGTTATGCTCGACCTTCGATTTTCAGGGCGTTACAAGATGGTATCAGAGCATGATTTGGATTAAACCGGACCTGGGTTATGGTCACACGACGCACACTGATGCACTCTGACTCAGGAGGGAGCGTCGGAACGTAGAAACCGATGTAGGATTTTCCAATTTCCCCGAACGGCGAAACCGACCGAAATCAACCGCTGAGATTGGGCCCGTACACACCCATGATCACGAGAAACGATCCCGAATCACTCCTAGGCCGTCAGTCGACGGGTTTGAGTCGTTCCCTAGAAATGAATGTTCTTAGGTTGTGGGTCAACCACAACACCAAAGCCTAAAACCCCTTTTTACCCAATTTCTTTAAAATCTCTCCTTACACCACTTCATTCTTTAATTTTTTTTTAAGTACTTTCATACTAGACATAAATCCTAACATATAAATGATGAAGAATAACACTTAAATAAAAAATTTACTATAAATAGTAAATATATGTAGAAATTAGACTTTTGACTATTCAAATTGTTGAATCTGACCAAATAAATGGGTTATTTGGATGGATGAGCTCCTCCTACCCCAAAATCATATGCTACACATCATATAAAATCATTCCGGTTTTCATTTTGGCCCCGATACGGGTCAAAATAGAGTCGGGGGCCAAATGGAGCACTTCCGGAGGGAACCAGGGTGGGCCCCATACTTTTTTGGAGCCTAGGGGACTGGAGGAACACGTCCCTGGTGCCCCCTTTTGAAAAATCTAAAATTTTTCGGTGAGGCCTCGCCGACTTTTTTGATGCGCTGGGCCGGCTGTCCGGGCCGATCGTGTTTGGGGGCTAGGGGAACCCCCTGGTGTATGGGCCGTTCACTAAAACCCCCCCTATGGCATACTTCCTTCACAAATCACCCCCCAAGCTCTCTTTTCTCTTCCAAGTTACTGATTTCTCGTTCAAATCTCCCTTTCATCCACCCATTTCGTCATCCCCTGGCCAAACACGCACACCATCACAGTTTTCTCCCATAGCCAACGTCCAACCTCTCCGTTCTCTCTCATTTGGGCTCTTACATGCCCCATTTGTGACTCAAAATCGTGTAGCCTTCTAACCTATCCCATTTCTCCCTTTTACCTTCTTCATTCCCTGTCACTTGGACCTCTACAACCCCTGATGAGAACCAAATCTGTGGAGAACCAAAACTCCAGCCCTTTTTCTCCCTTTAGGACCCGTTCGGCCAACTGCATTAGGTGAGTAAGGTGGATAGAATTGTAAAAGTAACAATAACTGTACGTGTAAGGTATGGCCTCTAGATTGGTTGTCTCCCATGTTTACCAATGCCATGTTTGGAATGTATGCAATGAAAAGTATATCCCGGGTTTCCTTTCAAATTACACTTAGAAATTCATTACCCTGGGATTTGGAAATCCCATCTCACACTTTCCAACACAAGGCTCATTTTCCAAAGCCTATACCATTAATTTTTAATCCCCTCCCACCCTCCTACCAAACATGTCATTCCCAATCCTGAAGTAGGATTATCAATACAGTCCCATTTAATACAACTTAAGACCACTGGCCAAATAGACCCTTGGAGTTTTGGACTTAGAGCGGTGCTCCTAGATTTCGACAGACATGACCGTGTAGGAAATTCAACAAATATGTAATGTGAACCTTAGGACCCTCTTAGTTGGAATGAGCATGTGTAATACTCGAGTATAGTTAAATTTAAGTTCAGGCAACACAATTCTACTTAGACAACGTTTGACCCTAAGCAATAAACAATTTCCTATATTAGAAAGGGTATAAAATCATCTAGTGTGTAAGCATAGACTTTGGATTACAACCAGTGGATTACCGCTACTCCTACATTAAGACTAGACTATTGGTTAGGCTAAGGAAAGTAAAAGACTAATTAATTAGGCTAAGCCAATTGAATGATAGAACTAGTTAGTCGGCTTAAGTTGGTTGGAGCGAGGACCCATTCCTTCATTAAATCCCCTTAGTACACATAGGCTTCTTTAACAACTCTTAGGAGGCTTGTTTGATTAATAACTAGTCACGCTCATAGGAAACTTCTATATCCCTTGGATTTAATGATAGGTCAAATCAATACGACCCTTAGAATTGCCTCCTCAAGGACTTAGTACTATCGGGAACACGGAGTAGAGAAACTATCTATAAGCGAGGTATTCGCGGTTTGAATCGACTTCTCAATCCTGGTTGTGACTAATGAACTCTATGCTCTGATCAAGCAGAAGGTCGGGATCAACTAGGATTAAGAACTGATACGATGATTTTCTGTCTTCGCGAGACAGAAGGTCCATGTATCCGACTCAGACCCACTACACAACATTTCTTCCGTGTTGGCCGAACTAGAATTAGGAGTATATAGCCGATAGCGACTTTGTCTTTTAGGCCCAAGGAATTACCCAAATGGGCAACAAATAGTTAGGAATTAGGTCCCAAATTACATGTCATGTCGGCATACATTTTGTCCATATGAATGAAGAAAGATAACCTGCCTGTTAAGCTAGGCATGAATAAATAGTACCAGTCTGGACTGTGACAAAACTCCTTGGTAGGATTAGGCATCTTGCCACAAACTCACATCCGACCTTGGAATCTACCACAACACCCATCCGTGATAGCCCCTCCCTATAATCCTAGGTACCAAGACAGATATAGTGGGAGACCGCATTTCATTTCATGTCAAGGATAAGTCTTAAATTACACCTTGTTCCGACATACGGATTAGGACATAGCTCTTGAGCCTTGAGGGTGAAAATAAAATTTTAAGGGGGGTAGAACATTATGAGCCCACTCTAGTTAGGTCGGCTAATACACCTCTTTGATCTGGGTGGCGTAGCGGAAACATGGTGGACCCTACCCCACTGGCCCAGGATCGAAACGGTGCTCGTTGAGTACGAACATTATAGAAGCCCTAGCAAGTTCTACTATAAGGAACCGTTTTAGGATGATCTAGTAAGATTTGATTCACCATTTCCTTTGACATAGATAATAACGATGACTCTTTTAAACTAAGACCTAAAAGGGCAACCTTAGAAATAGACAATTTGAACCTTCCTGTGGTGGGCATTCCCTAAGCTTCTAGAGTGATCAGACTACGGAGTTACTGAAATATACAACTGTGAAACATTCGCGGCTTGACCCAATTCTCAATCCTGGGTGACTACCAATGGACTCACTGCTTGGCCGAGCAGAAGACCAGGATCCACCAGGATTCGAAAGGGATACGATGAGCTTTCTACCCTGGCCCGGTAGATGATCGATGGATCGGGATCGAGCCCACTATTATCGTCTCTCCGTGTTGGTCAAACAATGAAGGCAACTATCTTACTCTAAATTGTGGGAATTATCGTCAAGACTCCAAATAGTTAAAGAAATAAATTGTAGCAAACCATCAGGGTATGAGAAATGGATAAAGAATTAAGTTTTAAGGGGGGTAGACTAAAATGAACCAGCTGGTATATACCCTACCACGCGTAGAAACTCGAAATCAATAAAACTTCGGCAAAAGAAATAATTAAATCTTTCCTTATTACCCTTAGGCAATTTCGGGGATGAAATTTTGTTTTAAGGGGGGTAGATTGTAACATCCCGGATTTTTGCCAACCTGGAATTAAACGTCCTTAGGCGATGCGTAAATCCTAACACAGGTTTAACTTCCCAAACGCTCAATTAAAGCCTCAAATCCCTTTTCAAATCATTTTCTTCACAAATCCCACCCTTCACTACCTTGTGCTTTCAATTTTTTCAAAGCACTTTCGCCCTAGACACTAACTTAAACTAGCTAAGTAGTAAAACTTGGATCACTTTATATACAAACTACAAAGGCCTAAGTACCATCTCAGACAGAAATCTTACAGGACTAAATCTTTTAGAAATTAGGCGAGATTTAGCTAGTGTTAAGCTAGAGTGCCTGTGAAATTAGCACCAATCACTTTAAATATGATCTGCAAGACCCAAAACTTGTAGAATCATTGACACTAGGATACCCTAAAATCTAGGATCAATCTCATTGCCCGGCTGCTCTCGGGAGCATCTCGAAACTCAGTATCGGATCTAGACCACACGTTGGAAGTCCGATTAACATGAAATTAAGGAATTAGGACCGCCTCGCTGGGCTTGACAACCATCTCGGAAATCAAATCCAGATAATGTCCCAGCGCTATTCGCTTGAGCTCGGAGTGAAGAGTGTGAGAAATGTGAAATTAATTCAAAATAAAATATCTTGAATAGTAATCTGGCACCACTCGCTTGCGGATCAGTTTTAAGCAACCAGACCGTCAGAATCAGACCAAATTACACCCTCGGATCAGGAGAAATTTCATACACATTTACATGTACTCTGAATCTCCGATCGAGATCCGCTGACCGTTGAACTGAAACTGGTCCACCACGCGTGATCAAACGAAAACTTAATAGAACGTATATCCAGCGTTAGTGAGCTTAAGTCTGACCTTTGGCTCAAGGAGGGCCGCCAGAAACCCTCTTTTGAGCTGAAACAATGCCGATTTGGTTATAATGTAAGTATACTTTGAACATAAGTCTATTTCGGTAAATTTTTAGGCTATATAAGGACCTAAAACCCTCTCTCATGGCAGCCATACGAATTTGAGATTGCGAGAGAGAAAAGAGTGAGAAAAGAGAGAGAAAGTGTGGGAGCAGTGGGAGAATCTCCCTGCCACTCTTCCCTGCCGCTATTCGGGCTCCACCGCCTGATTCTCATCGCTTTCCCGGCGTTTTCGGCGTCATTTCTAGGTAAGAAACCCTAACCCTAATCTGTTTTGGGGTTTAGACAGTTGTACGTTGTGAAATAGCTAACCTATTTCATTCTATAGGTTACCAAACTGCCAAATACGGAAGCTTGGCAAACCTATCGACTCTGTTACGATTCTACGATAAAAGGTGCGGACTTTAGGTGTATAGGTTATGGTTTTCAACGCTTTCAATGTCAGATAATGATAGATTCATGATCTGCATGCAATTGCACATGTACAAAGTGTTGTCTGTTTTCCGTTTCGATTAAAGATGAAAAATATGGAATTCTACATACTCTAGGTATTTGTAGAAAGTACGGTATACGTATATTTTTTGGAATGTGTTTGGCATGTTTATTTGTTGTATGAATATACGATATATGGATAAAATACTTATTTGGCGAAAGGATTCGCCTAAATACATGTTTTACTTATATACACTATGTATGTTGAAATTGCGTATTCTAGAAAATATTGTATACGTATAAATTTTGGAGATGTATTTATCATGATTATTTGTTGTAGTAATATATTATACATGGATAAAATACTCGCTTGGCTAAAGGATAGCCCTAATACATGTTTTGCTAACATGCACCATGTATGTTGTATTAGTGTATTCTAAGTGTTTGTGAAAATGACTGAATGAGTATAGAATTCTCATTCGTGCTCGCCATGACTAATTGTCATGGATTCATGATTGTTGTATTGGCGATACCCCTTTGATGAAAGGATTTGCCCTAAATCACGCCACGGCCAATATACACGGCCAATATGCCTATGTGATCGACATATGTCATGTATGTTGATGTATGTTTTTTTAAAGTGTTTCTTGAAATGTCTGAATGAGTAGTAGTTAGCAAATTGTAATGTATAAGGGTGTTGAAATATGATTCTCAGCCTCTTTTAACTATGTGTATGATCTCCTTGGATAGTTGTGTGATTAGGAATTGAACATGTACAAACTCATGCTTGTGTTGTGCTTCATAACATGCTCAACTGCTTTATGATTTTATTTATGTAATACATATGTTTAAATTCATATTTACGTTGTATGATCCGTCATGGGTGATGGGGGAGTGGAGCAACGAGTGCGTGCAACAGCCCTGGCAGCCCTAAACGGATAATACCAGACTTTGATTGTATGATTTGAATCTTGATCCATTACTGCTTTATCTATCTGCAATTGATTGTGGTTGGGGCTATGATTATAGTCCAGACAATCGGTACCAGAATTGAATTCATGGTTGAGTTTCATTTGCCATGTGAGATGTGTTCGACGAATCCGAGTCGTACTTCGGTTGGCGATAGTGGTTGGCCACACGAAGTGCTTATGCGCTTCATATCGTCCAACTTGTTGTGCGCTCGAGCTAGCCGAGCTCGTCAAGTAACCCGATCTGTCTAATGTGTGTTCACCATGTTTGGTCATTACTGTTTGAACCTAGGGTACCAAACTTACCAGTGGCCATCCCGTTAACCATGGTACCTCGATCCGCTAAGACTCATGAGCCGGACATGATGGTATGGGACACCGTGGCCGAGCTGTCGGCCTATGCTGGGGCCAAGTGCCTCCCCATAGTGACCATTGAGCAACCCAAACTCGTGAGCCGAATACGGTGGTATGGGACACTATATTCGAGCTGTCGATACTTACGGCGAGAGCCGAGTACGGTGAGACCTGTACTCGTGCTGACGGGCGACGAGTCCTCTGTAGTATCTTCGAGTATACTCCAAGGGCTGTGATTGGCGACGAGTCTTTCACAGCAACTAGAGTATGAGTTGGGCCGAGTACGGTGAGACCTGTATTCGAGCTGACGGCTAGTGATTGAGCCGAGTACGGTGAGACCTGTACTCGAGCTAACAGTCAACAATTGAGCCGCATACGGTGAGATCTGTATCCGTGCTGACGGGTGACGAACCCTTTGTGATGCCTTCGCTATGCCTCTCAAACCATAATATCGTATGAGATTAACTAGGATTGACGACCCTAGAATGGATCATGTTTGTGAATGATACAAGGGAGGTACCTTAGTTTCCCAATACTGCTGTTTGAAACGGACTAATAATAACTCGGTAATCATGCTCATCATTGCACCGCATGTGTCTAGTAGATGTGGAGCACTGAGGGATTTATGCATTCGCGAACGTTAGATGATGTCGCTTGAGGGTGGTTTGGCAAGGGCATAATACATCATGTCATTTCATACTTGCATTAAATAAGAGTAGTTAGAATTGTTTGATTGTACTACTTTATCATTACTGCTTGACTAAATTGATAACATGTTAACCTATGCTTTATTGCCCACTGAGTTGATCACTCACTCCCACGTTACGGGACGGTGTTTCGAACACCCACCAGACTTTGTCTGATTGCAGATGGCGACGCTACTCCTGAGGCGGAGCTGGACTTTTGTGACGACGAGGATGTTTTCTCGTATATACGGTTTTCGGGCGGCTTCATGTGAGTCATGCCTTGATCGACGGGGTTACAGGGATGTTGACTAGATGACACTACACATTTGGTATCATATGAATTGTACTTGTAATTCTTTAACCTGGTAACCTTATCACACTCTGGAGACTTACTATAGTTTTTATATTTTATATATCTATCACAGTCTTCCGCTTGCAATTTAACTCACTGGAGTATGATGTGTTGTTTTGGCTTAATCTCACTCATGTTCAATGCACTAATGCAGACAACATTTAATCATCATTATCTATGTTGCATAAGTGATGTTCTGACAACTCGGGTGTTGAGTTATGCTCGACCCCAGATTTTCAGGGCGTTACATTAGGCCCACCACAATGAGTGGACTCAGGATCTTAATGGTTGGGCCCAACCTTGCTTGAGGACCCACCATATTGCCTATGTGTTGGGCTTTGAGTATAAGCCCACTATGTCATGGATTGCCTTAGGCCTTGGACCTTAGTTCATGTTCGAGTAGTGGCGGGCTACCTCTTGGAAACCAGTTGAGGTTGGATGTCCTCCTGGGTGGTCCTAAGGTAGGCCCATGGGTTCTTCTATGGATGGTTAAAGGCCCACCATAAGCCCTAGGCCATTTGTTTAAGGATCAATGTGAATGTATGTGGAAACTACCTTAACACATGTTTAGTCCAGGCCATCCAGCCTTGGATTGCCCGATCATGGAGGCACTCTCTGCCTTGGGTTGCTACTGGATTCACAATCCAGTAGTAGGCCCATTTGATCTTTTCTTGATGTATACACACCCTCCATCTGGTTGGGCCCCCTGTGAATATTGTTGGCCTTCATAAGATCATTCCCACTTATTTGACTAATTTCTGGGCTTTTGCAAGCCCAGGAAGCTGAGTGGACCGAATGTTTATCAAGGGGCCTTAAATGTACATTGTTATGGTTGAAACTTTATTGGACATGGGACCCACCATATTGAGAACTTGTGTGCATGTTGCATGATTATATTTTATAATCATTGGGCTTAATTAGTGCATTCTTTTGGGTCACCTTTAGTGATCACATGAAGACCCCATCAGATCAGATTTTTGGGGCATCCCATGAGCCCGGAGTGGGTTGGGACATCCCAGCTTGGCCCAACCATTTATTGAGCCAACTTCCACCATTTTGATGGACTTATGGGCTAAGATAAGGATAGTATTGGGCCCTTGGTTGCCCACTTAAATTGTTAGTTATTGGGCTGATGTAGTTGGGCCTATTTTATCATCTAAACTTAAACTTATTTTTGGACCATATACTATGTATGCGGACTGCCCACCAAGTTCAACTTAATGCATGAATTCTATGGCCATTGGGAATTGAGTCTTGGGCCTTAATTTCACTCTTGGGGCCCATGTTGTTAAAAGTGGTATTATATCTTTTTATGGCCTAATATGAGGAATATATGTATGTGGTTACCTTTATTTGTATCTTAAATGTAAGCCTTGGGCCTTCTATCCATATAGTTCATAGTTGATATGCCTTTTTGGGGAATGGTGGTTAAACGTCCCCATTATGGACCCCTCTAGACACAGTTGTATTTAAGAGTGATTGGATACTTATCTTAGACTCTTACTAGGCTCATTTCTATATTACTTAGACCCGTAGCTTGTATACTTAGTCTCGTGGGCTACCCCAGGTAAATGGGCTCCCACTAGAAGTTGGATTTCCTTAAGGTTATTGTCTAAGTACCTAGTCTTGGTTCCTTCTTAGATAGGAGGAATGTAATATACATTGTATATTGCCATATAATATGATTAAATTCATCCTCATGACCCAGATACATCATTGTATGCTTGGTTGACACTGTGTGTGTGTGGTCATATTGTGCCATTGGGGACGTAGTACTCCCACTTGAGGACGTTGGATACCAGGAATTGATGCATAGTTGATTGTGTGATTCATGCATCTGGTATTGCATAGCATATGGACAATTATCGCCCTTGGTTCATCAAGGTTATAGCCTCCACAGTTACATCGTAGATGGCCAGGATTGGACACTGGAAATGTTATTTGAGCATACAGGGTGCATAGGATGCCCATGGGTGAAATTCCCAAAACTTTCATGGTACCAAGGATCTGCTCCAATGGCGTGACCGAGTGAAATATATGAGCGCACGAGGGCCTTATACCATTAGGCCGCGACTCCCACTGTCGTGTAGTCGGTTAGATAGGGGTGTGGCCTTACTCACCTGATGTAAGAGGGCATTGCTAGGATGAGTCTGACCAGCTCGTGAATGGGTCCGCTACCTTCAGGCCTTGCTGGTGATTGGCTGTCTGCAGGCAGGGTAGTGAGGTCTCTTACGCTCGTTTGACTGTGCGGAGTCTGTAGAGCGGCAGTCATCCAGTAGTGTAATGGACCCCGGTGATTTCCTTATGATGGAAATGTTCTTGATATGTGGATTAGATATGCGCACTGGCATTACTTCGCATTGCATTTGCATCGGTTGTGTAAGCCTCATATTCTATCGCCTTGGCATTGCGCCCAATACTCATTGCATTACAGTACTCATTGCACTATATAGCCTTGATATGGCTTCCTACATTATCGTACTGTCTTGGTATAGCTTCTTACATTCATGATAACCTTGGTAAGGCTAGTGGTATTAGTATTGATCATGACTCCCTTCTGCATTCTCTATCTTCTTCTGAGAACCATTGTCACACACTTTCTCCACCCTCTAAGCTTCTATAAGCATATGCACGATTGATGCGTGCAGGAGATCTTAGGCAAGTGTCGCAGTGGCAGAGTTTGGATTAGAGCTGAGCTTGAGGACCCGGTGTTGTAGACTTCCTTTCTTTCTTCTAATATCTTATGTATGTCCTTTTGGACCTTGTGCAAGCTTATAAAAGTTCAAATTCTTAGTGAATTTTGTGATGTGTGCCCTTTGTTATTCTCAGATTTACTTGTTGTGATCTAAGGTATGCTCATATTGGTAATGATTATACTATTATGGAAATCCTCCTTGTAGGATCCTAGGATCAGAACCTGCCTCAGGAGCCGAGAATGGGGTACTACGAAGGCTGTTGCCGCCAGAACCGGCCATCGGGTTCCTTGTGAGTCCGGTTACCGAGTCTAGGGCTTGACATATAGTGGTTCAGCTACTTGCCTACTCCACTCCCGACAACTGTAATCTCTCCTAAAGTGTATCGGATTTCACTATGAATGATCTTAAATCAAGTTCACCATTAACCTTTATAGACCTACACAAAAGACTTGACAATTTATGCTCTTCACACAAGCAAAGGTCCTCCACTAAGAACCCATATTTAAGCCCCACAGCCAAGGTCCCACAATAGGCACCTATGTTTAGGCCCCACGGCTAAAGTCCCACACTAGGCACCTAAGTCTAGGCACACCGGCCAAGGTCCCACAATAGGCACCTACGTTTTAGGCACACGGGCCAAGGTCCCACACTAGGAACCTAGGTTTAGGCACACTGGTCAAGGTCCCACAGTAGAAACCTACACGAGTTTGTTTATAACAAACTCTTAGCCTCAATCCTACACGAGGATAGAAACTAACTTGTGGACTCTTAACAATGACACTTACTTGTCGGATTGAGTCCTCTTTTGTAGCTTGTCTTGGGTTGCTTGATCTTTGCTCTCTCTTACTTGAATCAGCTCCCCGATGCTTAGAGGTGTACATGAACCGAGCTAGCTCATTAGCTCGCTTGACTTGACTCGATAAAGCTCAATTCAACTCGGTTCGAAGCTGAGTTCGACCCAAGTCGAGCTGATTTTTAGGCTCGAAAATGAGTTCAAGCTGGCCTCAGCTCGACTTGACTCTACTTGGATCAAACCCAACTCGAATCGAACTCAAATCGAACCAGTTAGGTGACTAAGTTACTTTGATATTGATGTTGCTCACCAGGTGTTAGATGAAATGACTCAAAGAAGTGTGGCTGGTGGTAAGGAAGGTATGTATATGAAACCAACACCATTATTTTTCTTGATTTTTATATTTCTTAGAAGGTGTTTGATAAAATACTCGTAAATCCATTACTACCGTCTCAAATATAGTGAGATTTTAAAGGTGCAATCCAAGTGTTTGTGAAAATGCTGCAATGGTGAACTCAGCTCGATCTTAGCTCGAACTCGACTCGAACTGGCTCAAGCTACTGACCGAACCGAGCTGAGCTGGCCAGTCAGGCTCGAGGACCGAGTTGAACTGAGTTTGAACTGATGTTAGCTAGTGGCTGAGCCAAGTCGAGTTAATGCCAGATCAACTTGGTTCGACTCGATGAACACCCTTATCGATGCTCCCCCGATCACTATGTTGTAGTTTGTCTGTTGTGTCAGCTTCACGATCAAGAACCTTAAATATGATGTTCCTATTAAGGTAACTAAGGTAATGAGAGTTGGCTGAATCTCTAACAAAGGTTATGAATGGATTTTCTAAGAGATCCAACTGATGGATGCACTAGAGTATGGTTAAGACTAGGGATATACTTATAGGTTTGGTCTCAATACTCTAGTGAAGCCTTGAAATCATGTTCTTCATTACAGTAAGCTTTGAATGCTCATTGAGATAATGAATCATAATGAAAAGAACACCAATCTCATGTGGATAGAGTTTAGGATGAGTGATTAGAGCTTGGGACAACCTAGGGACTCTGAAATGCCGAAATTCACACTTTCCATAAAGTTGTAGGTCCTATATTTATAGAGAAAATGTCTCAACGGATATAAAACGGATAGTTTTCAGTTCTATTGAGTGAACCTTCGGTAGTACCGAATTTCACTTGGTGGCACTGAAATATCGTTCGATGGTACCGAATTAGATCCTAAAGTTGCTGGACGTATTTTACTACTTTCGGTGGCATTGAAATTTGTAAATCGATAGGAGTCGGTGGTACCGAAAATTCAGTCAGTGGTACCAAATTATCTTTGAAATCTGTTGGACTGTTTTGGGCACTTTCGGTGGTACCGAAAATATCTTTGGTACTACCGAAGGTGCCATTCAGTGGCACCTCCTGCTGAAATAGGACAAATTTTCTTGTTTTAATTGTTTGTCCTATGATTTATTCAACAACTTGAACTTTCTTAAAGCCAACTCTATAATGGTGGAACTTATAAGGTTAGAATGGCTTATATAGATGATCTAAGAAGGTTTTCCTATTTATGGGTCAAGGTCATGTATATGAAGGATCCAGATCGTAGAAGCTTTTCTTTTCTTGAACTTGTAGCTTGTGCTTTTGCTCCAGTTGCATGGTCGGTCTTCTTTACTAAGGACTCATCCAACTACTCAACACAACTCGTCACGTGATTGACAAATATGAGTGCATGGTGGGTGCACCAACAGCCGAACCACTATATATGATTGTGCTTGGGATTATTTTTATACATTATTCTAATTATGCTTATGTTTATCAAATGACTTTTATGGTGCATGTTTTAGTTAGTGCATAAGTATTAATAGAGATCACATCCCACACACTATCATATACACTGTCCTTTATATGTAAACCTTGTGTAAGCCTATGTGATTTGGACCCTCTATTGGCTTGAAAGCCATAGAGTTACTATGTCTTACTCTTTAATTAAAAGTTAGGCATTGTTTGTTCTCATTGGAAAATAGTTTTTGAAAAGTCCTATTCACCCCCCTCTAGGACATTTGGACATACTTCATACTTCAGTAATAGCGGTTCTACTGTAATTTCAGCTATAACTATTCATATTAGAAAGCCAGGATGAGGATCTTCCTCAAATCCATTGATAAAAGTGTGTAGCAAGCCACTATGACTAAATGGATCTCCCCTATGATGGAAGTAGTAGCCGAAGATGGAACCACATCAATGAAAGAAACCACATATACTTTTTAGACAACTTTTCAGAAAAGTGAAAGTAATACAAATGCAAAGGCCTTAGATGCAATAACTTGTGCTCTATCACCAGATGAATTCAGAATAATCATTTCATACGATACAACTAAATAAACATGGGATATATCCTCACAACCAAATTTGAGGAAATTCGTATGAAAGAAAATGAGTCTTTTATGGACTTCTATACGAAACTAAATGACATAGTAAATTCCATGTGAGATCTTAGAGATAGAATCCCTGAAAGCAAAGTTTGCACGAAAATACTGCGATCACTTCCTAATAGGTTTAATTCGAAAGTTACTGTTATACAGGAATTGAGGGATACCGATATTATGAAGGTTGAGGAGTTAGTTGGTTCTCTTCAAACTTATGAGCTAAATTTCAAAGCTCCTAAGATCAAGTCCATTGCTCTTAAATCTTCTAAATCTAATTAAAATGATTCTAATGTAAATTCTCATATTGAAGAAAATAAAGTTGATATGGCTATTTTTGCAAAGAAATTGTATTAAATTTTCAAAAATAAGAAAAGAACAGATTTCCAAAAACTATTTGATAAAAACAAATGAAATTCAAATTTTTGGAAATCTAAAACAAAAGACACCCAATGTTTCAACTGTTCTGAATATGCGCATCTAACTTCTAAATGTCCTAAAAAAGATAAATCTAGAAGAAACGATATGATAGCTACTTAGGATAAATAATCAGAATCTAAAACTAATTAAGAAAATGGCGAATCAGACTAGGAAAATGCAAATGAATTGAATGCCTTTATGGCTATACCTATAATCACTTCTTTAGATGACGGTGATATGTCTGATTATGAAACTCCAAAAAGTGACTCTGAAAATGAAGATGAACTTCAAGATACATATGATGACCTATACAGAAATTTTATAAGATTACGATTAAATTGAAAATTCAAAAAGAGAATTATGCTAAATTACAATTAGAACTGGAAAAAGTTATTTTAGAAAAATCTCATTTTTCCAACTGTTTTGTAAAAACTAAGTTAGATTTGAGTTTAAAATTTTCAGAATTGCAAAAAATTAAATCTCAAAATGAGAAATTAAAACATGAAGTTTCCTCTCTTCAGAGTTCAAAGGACTCTTGGAAATATACCCATGGTAACTAGAAAATTAATAAAATTGTTAACGTCATCTCGACGATGTGGTGACAAGTCTGGCTTGGGTTATATTAAAATAACTCTATGAAATCTAAGGATTCTACTCCTACCTTTGTAAAAGGAGAATTCTCGAACTCTAAAGTAGAAACTTTAAAAGAATCAAACTGTAAGGCCCGTATCCTAGTGCGTACTGTTCAGTCGACTCCCGCGATTCTTCCCAACGAATTTCGACAACCCGCTACCTATAATTGAAGTTTGCGCGCAACCCTAAATCGTATCTCGTAGATTTGAGTCAGCTTAATCTGAGACTTGTACCATTGCGACCGCACCATCGCCGCGGTTCCGACACCACGTCGTACACACTGATTCGATACCCTGGCCAAGAGATATGGGCCCGCATTTTTTTCGAAGAAATGCCGCGCATTTGCGAACCCAAGAGAATCTCTACAACCCATCCCATTAATCAATCAATCAAAGTACACAACCCATGTTGTCTTTCTCCCCAAGTCAAGCAACCTATCCTAAGTCAACTCTCAAGATAAGTACACCTATCACACACATCCATCACTCACATCCATCACCTCTCTCTTACAACCATCATTTCTCTCTCTCTTTCTCAACACATTTTCCAAGCAAAAAAAAAAAAAGAAAAGAGTGGACGTCCAAGCAATTCCAAGAGAGAAAGTGTGTTATATGTGGCCCACTTCCTATCCCAAGATCCATCATCCTAGCCCTTCATTTCTCATCATCTTCCATCAAAGTGAGACACAAGGAGTTCGGCGTTCCATTGGACTGAGAAGATCGAACAGTGGGTGTTTCTATAGGCCTAGATTTCATTGTTTTGATGATGGGCCAAGTTGGGCCTATCGATTGATGATATGGATCTCACTTTGGCCTTAAGTGTAGCTGATGTCCCATTATGATTCTCATGATCATTCCATGATGGGGCCACTCTCCATAGACCCCATCATGATGTTTACTTTCAAGTTTGAAAGGGGTCATCTAGACTTTCCATTTTGGTGGAGAAGGAATCTCCACCATTGATTTTGATTTGGTGGGCCCACATGTGTTGGGACCCACTTGATGTATGATGGAAATGCATGGAAAGGGAGGGCTCATAGTGGCGGAGCCCTCCATCGCACGTGTCTCTCTCTCTTTCTCTCTCTCTCTCTCCCTCTCTTTTTCTCTTTTTTTGTGTTATGATGTGGCCATGTGGCCCACCTGGATGGACCCCACCTTGATGTGTCTTATCGACACCATCCAACCATTTGGTGGCCCACTTGGGCAGCACGTCAGTAAGTGGGGCCCACCTTAAAAATGTTGTAACCAAATCGTCCAGCGTCCAGGGATGTTGGACACGGCCACACAGTGAAGTGTGGACTGACGGTGTGGTGTACTGACGGGCAAACAATATATATATATATATATATATATATATATATATATATTATCTTGGTTTAAGCTTTTGGGTGGGCTGCTCATGCAGGCCCCACCTTAATGTATGGATTTAATCCATTCTGTCCATCCCATTCCCCAGCTCATTTTAGGCGTTAAGCCGAAAAATGAAGCTAATCCGATTATCTGGCGAGCCATATCTTTGAAAACAGTGGTTTTGTTAGTGCTATTATATGATACCTCTTTGGTTGTCAAATTTTGTGTGTCAAAACCTTGTCTTGGGTGTGTTCTATGTTTAAGACACCATATCAACTTATGGACTCTTCAAGCGGCTTCAAGGTACATTTTGAAGATATAAAGAAGACACAGTATTCTTGATTCAAGCAAAGGTTATTCAAGTTCAAGATACAAGCAGTGTTTGAAGGTGTGAAGCTCAAAAGCAAACTCAAGATAAATGTTGGTGTCAAGTCTTTGGACGACTCGTACATCAGGCTTCAAGTACTAAAAGATTTATCATTCGTTGAATGAAGTAGAGTTCAATGTCCATACTTCATTATTCAGGTTTGATAGACCATAGTCATTGACCTTAGGGTAGGTCATTTTGGATACATTATACAACTGTGTTTAAACATGTTTTTGATCTGCTCTTAGACTAGTCCTGGTTCTGGTTCGACCAGTCCTAGCACTGGCTCGACCTGTCTAAGAATTTCCTAGGCCAGTCTTGGACTTGTTCAATTTTATCGGATTTTCTGGTTCGCTCACGACCAGTCTTGGAGTCTGCTCGACCGGTCGTGGGATGTCCTCGACTTGAACCTCGACCTATCGTGGAGCCTCGATTCAAACTTCAGCGACTAAATTCACTGTCGCTCGACCAGTCGAGAAGGGGTCTCGACCGGTCGTGGACGACCTTCGACCAGTCGTGGACTGCCTACGACCGGTCGAACATCGGTTTTCCTGATTGCGAGCAAAAATTCAAAAATCTGTTTCTTCTAAGACCAGTCGTGGGAACTCCTAGACCAGTCGAAGACGAATTTCTGCAGCTATAAATAGCACACGAATTTCAGAGTTTAATCATCGAAAAATCTATCAAAGCAAGTATATTCTAGGCTTCACTCTAAGATAAGTCGTGTTTATTTTTAAGCTAATTTGCGCTTCATTCTAATTCCTTTTGTTAGCTTTTTGCATTTGATTTTATTCTAAATTCCAATCGTATTTGAAAAGGGGAAATCGTGTATTCCTTCTTCTTGGAATTAAAATCAAATAGAGCTAGCCCTTTGTGATTTCATTTAAAATCAATTAGAACTTAAAACCTCGATAAAGTGAGTATTGGACATTGAACTATCATTATTGAATCTCTACTCTGATCGGTTCTTCCGGGCTACTGCAAAAGGATAAGATCCAGGTATTCTACAATTCCTGTAATTTCTATTTTGGTTTTGTATGAGATTTGCCAGAAAAATCTCTATGTGTATGGTTATCTGAGGAGAGCCAGAAAACTCAGATTGTGGGGTTTTTTGAATTGTGTAAGCCCAAGTGATAAAGACACAATTGTGAAGGTTTTTGGTGAACCTGTGAAAACCAGTTTTATTAGAGAACGCTAATATCCCCTGTGTGAGGATATTAGGAGTGGAGTAGCATTCTGTGTGGCTGTTTTAGAACAGTTGGTGAACACACAGGCGAACCACTATAACTTCTTGTCTTGTGGATTGAATGGTTATTTAATTCCTTATCTTTTATCATTCAGTTCTATTTTCCTTGTGGATGTGAATGTTGTAACAGTTTGAAATTTCAAGCAAGTGTGGGAATGTTGTAATAATTTAGTGATTTATTTCTGCAATTTATTTCTAGCAATTCCCTTTATTGATTCAAGCTTTAAATTCCAAAATTGTTCCAGCAAGGTTGCCCTGCCATTTTTATGGTGTATGGCTGTCCCTAGAACAAGACATTTGTAAATTCAATTTATTCAGTGCAGTTTGTATTTATTTCTTTATTCCTCTTTGATTTGAGAAATTGATACAAAGACATTTCTAGATAAAAGGTTGTCCTACCATAAACATTTGGTTTTTGGTGAAAGGTTGTCCTTAGAACAACGTTTGCATCAACCTCTCAAATTCAGTAGTTTGAGGTTGCATTTCATTTCTGCATTGCAATTTATTTAATTAGTTCATTGGCTATCATACTTTGTTTAATTCCGCTATTATAAGTTTTTATTTGGCATTGTCCTATTCACCCCCCGTCTAGGACATATAGCTTGGCCATTTCAAGTGGTATCAGAGCCTAATAGCTCGCTTTTATTTCTTTATATTTGGATTTATTTCCTGAGCTAACGATCTAAGCTATATATAATAATGTCAAATTTTGATAGCCTCTCACTCACTAGGCCTCCACCATTTGATGGCTCCAACTATGCTTATTGGAAATCCAGAATGAGGATCTTCCTCAAATCAATGGATGAGAGTGTGTGGCAAGCCACAGTGACTGAATGGAATCCTCCTGTCATGGAAGTAACTGGAGTTGATGGTTCTAAATCTATGAGAATTTCACCATACTTTCAATGGACCACACTTCAGAAAAGTGAGAGTAGTGCTAATGCTAAAGCACTAAATGCAATTACTTGCGCACTATCACCGGATGAGTTTAAAAGAATCATATCCTGTGATACTGCAAAGCAAGCTTGGGATATTTTAGAAATGACACATGAGGGTACATCGATTGTCAAAAAATCTAAAGTCCAACTCCTCACAACTAAATTTGAAGATATTCATATGGAGGAGAATGAAATGTTTATGGACTTCTATACTAGATTAAATGACATTGTAAACTCAATGTGGGGTCTTGGTGATAAAATCCCAGAAAGTAAAGTGTGTGCAAAAATACTACGCTCTCTTCCTGAACGGTTCAATTCTAAAGTAACCGCGATCCAGGAACTTTGTGACGCGGACAATATGAAGGTGGAAGAACTTGTTGGGTCTCTACAAACTTATGAATTAAATTTTAAAGCTCCTAAAGGAAAATCAATTGCTTTGAAATCTTCCAAAAATACGGTAGAAGATATATCCGATTCTGAAGATGACTTAGCTCTTATTGCAAAAAGATTTTACAAAATTTTTAAAAGTAAGAAAAGAGTTGATTTTCAAAAATCAAATGATAAAAAGAAGTTTAGATCTAAAACTCGAAAATCTTTGAAAGACAGTCAGTGTTACAACTGTCATGAGTATGGGCATCTAGCAAACAAATGTCCTAATAAGGACAAACCCAAAAAGAAGGGTATGTTGGCTACATGGGATGAATCATCTGACTCTGAAGCTTCTTCTGAATCAGAAGATTCTGAAACCGAGTCGGGCAATGAGGTAAAAGCCCTTATGACTCTAGCCAAGTTTACCTTCTCTGATCACGATGATTCTACTAGTGAAGAAAATTTGGATAATGATCATGAGAATGAAGAAGATCTTCAAGATGCTTACAATGCCTTATACAAGGAGAGTTGTAAAATTGCTGTGAAGCTTAAACTTCAGAGAGAAAAATTTTCTAAACTTAGAGATTGTTTTGACTTGCTTGTTTTAGAAAAATCTCAAATATCAGATTGTTTTGAAAAATCAAAAAGTGATTTAGAATTCAAAAACTCTCTGATTGTTGATTTAAAATCTGAAATTGAGAGACTAAAGAATGAAGTGTCTTCTCTTCTGAATTCAAAGGAAACTTGGAGGTATGCCCAAGGTGATTCGAAATTAGAAAAACTCCTATCCGGTTCAAAAAAATGTGGCGATAGGTCCGGATTGGGCTATGATAAAACAATACCTCATAAACAGAAGAATTCTCCACCTAAATTTGTGAAAGGAGAATCCTCTAATCCAAAAGAGAAAAACACTTCACAAGGTTTTGTCAAAACAACAAAAAATTTTCAAAAACCTAGAAGCAGCTATGTCAACTTCAAAAATCAGATGAAAAATCCTTTAGCTGAAAAAATAGTTGATTTACTCAAGGAGCTTTTAAAATCTAACTCTGTAAGTCACTCTTACAAATATAAACAAAAGAAGACCAACTATGTTCCTAAACCTAAAACTGTTATGAAATGGGTTCCTAAAGTTGACTGCTTGGTTGCTCACACTGCTTTCAAAGCAACTAGCCTTTCAAAGTGGTACCTAGACAGTGGTTGCTCCAGGCATATGACTGGTGACAAAGCTCTTTTCACTGATCTACAAGATATGGCTGATGGGTCAGTCACATTTGGTGATGGTAGCAATTGCAAAATTATTGGCCAAGGTACGGTTCAACTCTATAATCTTCCCTTATTTAAGAATGTTTTATATGTTGAGGGTTTAAAACACAACTTGTTAAGCATATCTCAAATATGCGATAACAATCATAGTGTGAAGTTTTCCAATCAAGGTTGTGAGATTATAGACAAAAAGGGGTCTGTGATATTAACTGGTCTCAGAACTTCTGAAAACTGCTATATAGTGAGAAATGACAGCTCATCTAATCAATTGTGTTACATGGTCCATACCGATGAAACAGAATTATGGCATAAACGCCTTAGACATGTACACTACCGGAATTTATATAGATTAAGCAAAGAAGAACTAATAAGAGGTCTACCAAAGATTCAAAAAGTAGATAAAATATGTGGTGAATGCCAGTATGGTAAACAAACTAGGAGATCTCACAAAAAGGTGAACTCCAATACCACATCAAGACCACTCGAACTTCTCCACATGGATCTAATAGGACCAAATAGAACGGAAAGTCGAGGTGGTAAAAAATACATTCTGGTTATTGTAGATGATTATACCAGATTCACTTGGGTTTCATTTTTAAAGGACAAATCAGAAACCCTTGATGAAGTGAAAAAGATAATCAAACGGATCCAAACTGAAAAATGTTCTCAAGTGAGTAAGATCCGAAGTGATCATGGATCCGAATTTGAAAATAGCGGTTTTGAGAAATTCTGTAATGATCATGGAATATCACATGAATTCTCTGCACCCAAAACTCCACAGCAAAATGGCATTGTGGAAAGAAAAAATAGAGTTCTTCAAGAAATGGGAACTGTTATGCTAAATAGCATGAAGGTTTCTAAGAATTTATGGGCTGAGGCGATTAATACTGCTTGCTATATTATTAATCGTGTTTATACTTGCAAATCAAATAATAAAATGCCCTACGAAATGTGGTTTGACAAAAAACCTACAGTCAAATATTTTCGCGTTTTTGGCAGTAAGTGCTATATTTTACGTGACCGGGAAAATTTGGGAAAATTTGATACTAAAAGTGATGAAGGATTATTCTTAGGATATTCTTTAAACAGTCGTGCATATCGTGTACTGAACAAAAGGACCGAGTTATTCAAGAGTCAATTAATGTGGTCATAGATGATCACTTAAATACTTCGGCCCCTAGTTCAGATAATGATGAAGTTCTCATAATTGAAAAACCAGAAACTTCATCAAGTGAATCTAATCATGATGTGAGGACTGTCAAAGATCATCCAACTACACAAATCCTTGAAAATCCTCTCACTGGTGTACGCACTCGTAGACAATTAGAAGATTTTTGTAATTACGTGTGTTTCACATCTCAGGTAGAACCGGTTAATGTAAAAGAAGCTCTTTCTGATGAAAACTGGATAGTTGCGATGCAGGAAGAACTTAATCAATTTGTTCATAACGATGTCTGGTATCTTGTTCCAAGACCGAAAGATAAACATATTATTGGAACAAAATGGATTTTCAAAAATAAGTCTGATGAATTGGGAAATATTATTCGAAACAAGGCAAGACTGGTTGTGCAAGGGTACACTCAAATTGAAGGTATCGATTTTGAGGAAACTTTCGCTCCAGTTGCACGCCTTGAATCAATCAGATTATTTATATCCATTGCATGTTTTAGAAAGTTTAAGATTTATCAAATGGATGTAAAGAGTGCTTTTCTTAATGGTGATTTACATGAAGAGGTTTATGTTGAACAACCTACAGGGTTTGAAGATCCGAAGTTTTCTAATCATGTTTATCGCCTTAAGAAAGCTCTCTATGGGTTGAAACAAGCTCCCAGGGCATGGTATGAAAAATTGACTAAGTTTTTACTGGGTCACAATTTTCAAATGGGTAGTGTTGATAAAACACTTTTTGTTAAAAAGCAGAACAATGATATTTTAATAGTTCAAATCTATGTTGATGATATAATTTATGGATCAACTTGTACTGACATGACTGTTGAGTTTGCAGATCTAATGAAATCTGAATTTGAGATGAGTATGGTCAGAGAATTAAACTATTTTCTAGGATTGCAAGTTAAACAACAATCTGATGGAATTTTTATTTCTCAAACTAAATATGTTCTAAATTTAGTTAAGAAGTTCGGGTTTGAAAATGGTAAGAATTTTGATACTCCTATGAGTACTTCTCTAAAACTCTCAAAAGACTCTACAGGTAAAGATATAGATCCTAAACTATATTGAAGCATGATTGGTAGTTTACTGTATTTAACAGCAAGTAGACCTGATATTGCTTTTAGTGTTGGAATTTGTGCTAGATATCAGTCTAATCCTAAAGAATCTCATTTGACTGCTGTTAAACGCATTATTCGTTATGTTGCAAGTTCAGTTAATCTGGGTCTTTGGTATCCCTATGATACTAGTGTTCAATTGGCTGGGTTCTCGGATGCTGATTGGGCTGGTAATATGGATGACAGAAAGTCAACCAGTGGTGGTTGCTTTTACATTGGAAATTGCATAGTTTCTTTGTTCAGCAAGAAACAGAGTTCCATTTCACTCTCAACTGCTGAGGCTGAATACATTGCTGCAGGAAATGCATGTACTCAGTTAGTATTAATCATATTGCTCAATTTAATCTTGTTCCTCTCCTTCAATCTGTTGGTTGGGTTAACATTTTGAACTGGGGAGGGCCGGCATTTCAGTCAATTGCTCAGGCCATGGTTGCATGTATTACAGACTTTTCTCTTGAGGAATTAACTTTTATTGTTACTACAAGAGAAGGGCCTTTTACTGTGGATCTTCATTTGATTTCTGGCTTAATGGATATTCCAGTAAATGATGATGGAATCCACCCTACCACATTGGGTGATAAAGTTACTGAATCTGAAAAATGTTTATTTACTAGAGCCCTTTGTAATATGGATGCACCTTGGTCTGTCAATGGTACTGTTCTCAAATCCAGGTTGCTGTTGCCCAGATATAGAGTTCTTCATCGTATTTTTACGTCTAATGTGTATCCTCGGGCTGGTAACAAAACTGAGTTGACTCTTCTGATGGTTCGTATACTGTACTCAGTCATTAGTGGTGCCAATGTTTGGTTGCCTTCGTTGATCTGTTCTTCTATTATTCAGTTTCGTTCTCAGCCAGGTCATAGTGACATTCTATTTGGATATTTGTTAAATGTCTTAGCTACTCATATGTTGGTCACTATGCCTGTTGGTGAAGCTCCTATCCAACACCTTATTTTCAACAACTCCAACCTAAACAAAATGAAGTTGAAATTGGCCGCTGGTCAAGTTGATAATGTCGAAGGTGGTGGAGCTGCTGGAGTTGGAGATGAGGATGAAGGCGATGATCTTCCTGATGAGGATATCAACATGGATGATCTTTTTGATGATATTGAGTCTGCATCTGAAGATGATCCAGATTTTGTTCCTTCTGATTTCGATGCACGTCTGAGTGCATTACAAGAAAAGGTAGAAAATATGCATGTTGGCCATGATGCGCAATTTAAGAAAATGCATAAGTATTTGAGGCGCTTACAAAAAGGCCTTCATCATATTGATGCTACCATTCCTGCTCCTTCTTCAGGGTCTGATTAAATGTTTTATAACTGAAGTTTGAACTAATTTCACTTTGGATTTCTCTTGGTACTGTTGAACTTATAACTGTGACTTTGGTTTGTAATATCTTCTCCTAACTCTTTTATGCTTATTCTTTATTTTACTTCTTGAGCTTATAGATCTTCCTTTGTCATATTTTTAACAAAAAGGGGGAGAGAAGAATGGTATATATGTTTGTGTTGTTGATGTTGTGTGTATCATTCCTTAATGGGGAGTCTTATTGAGGGGGAGTGATTCATCTCTCATATTGTGTATGGTTGTCATGTGTTGACAACTGGTTCATGATTCTCTATTGTGATTTTATTGAGTATTTTATTAAAAGTTATATATATGTTTTGTCACAAATTTGACAAAGGGAGAGATTGTTAGTGCTATTATATGATACCTCTTTGGTTGTCAAATTTTGTGTGTCAAAACCTTGTCTTGGGTGTGTTCTATGTTTAAGACACCATATCAACTTATGGACTCTTCAAGCGGCTTCAAGGTACATTTTGAAGATATAAAGAAGACACAGTATTCTTGATTCAAGCAAAGGTTATTCAAGTTCAAGATACAAGCAGTGTTTGAAGGTGTGAAGCTCAAAAGCAAACTCAAGATAAATGTTGGTGTCAAGTCTTTAGACGACTTGTACTTCAGGCTTCAAGTACTAAAAGATTTATCATTCGTTGAATGAAGTAGAGTTCAATGTCCATACTTCATTATTCAGGTTTGATAGACCATAGTCATTGACCTTAGGGTAGGTCATTTTGGATACATTATACAACTGTGTTTAAACATATTTTTGATCTGCTCTTAGACTAGTCCTGGTTCTGGTTCGACCAGTCCTAGCACTGGCTCGACCTGTCTAAGAATTTCCTAGGCCAGTCTTGGACTTGTTCAATTTTATCAGATTTTCTGGTTCGCTCACGACCAGTCTTGGAGTCTGCTCGACCGGTCGTGGGATGTCCTCGACTCGAACCTCGACCTGTCGTGGAGCCTCGATTCAAACTCCAGCGACTAAATTCACTGTCGCTCGACCAGTCGAGAAGGGGTCTCGACCGGTCGTGGACGACCTTCGACCAGTCGTGGACTGCCTGCGACCGGTCGAACATCGATTTTCCTGATTGCGCGCAGAAATTCAAAAATCTGTTTCTTCTAAGACCAGTCGTGGGAACTCCTAGACCAGTCGAAGACGAATTTCTGCAGCTATAAATAGCACACGAATTTCAGAGTTTAATTATCAAAAAATCTATCAAAGCAAGTATATTCTAGGCTCCACTCTGAGATAAGTCGTGTTTATTTTAAGCTAATTTGCGCTTCATTCTAATTCCTTTTGTTAGCTTTTTGCATTTGATTTTATTCTAAATTCCAATCGTATTTGAAAAGGGAAAATCGTGTATTCCTTCTTCTTGGAATTAAAATCAAATAGAGCTAGCCCTTTGTGATTTCATTTAAAATCAATTAGAACTTAGAACCTCGATAAAGTGAGTATTGGACATTGAACTATCATTATTGAATCTCTACTCTGATCGGTTCTTCCGGGCTACTGCAAAAGGATAAGATCCAGGTATTCTACAATTCTTGTAATTTCTATTTTGGTTTTGTATGAGATTTGCCAGAAAAATCTCTATGTGTATGGTTATCTGAGGAGAGCCAGAAAACTCAGATTGTGGGGTTTTTTGAATTGTGTAAGCCCAAGTGATAAAGACACAATTGTGAAGGTTTTTGGTGAACCTGTGAAAACCAGTTTTATTAGAGAACGCTAATATCCCCTGTGTGAGGATATTAGGAGTGGAGTAGCATTCTGTGTGGCTGTTTTAGAACAGTTGGTGAACACACAGGCGAACCACTATAACTTCTTGTCTTGTGGATTGAATGGTTATTTAATTCTTATCTTTTATCATTCAGTTCTATTTTCCTTGTGGATGTGAATGTTGTAACAGTTTGAAATTTCAAGCAAGTGTGGGAATGTTGTAATAATTTAGTGATTTATTTCTGCAATTTATTTCCAGCAATTCCCTTTATTGATTCAAGCTTTTGTAACATCCCGGATTTTTGCCAACCTGGGATTAGACATCCTTAGGCATTGGGTCAATCTTAACACCTGATTAACTTTTCAAACGCTCAATTCAAAGCCTCAAATCCCGTCTTAAACCATTTTCTTCACAAATCCCACCCTTCACTACCTTGTGCTTTCAATTTTTCAAAGCACTTTCACCCTAGACACTATCTTAAACTAGCTAAGTAGTAAAACTTGGATCACTTTATATACAAACTGCAAAGGCCTAAGTACCATCTCAACCAGAAAACAATTAGGATTAAATCCTTTAGAAATTTAACAAAGTTAACTAAGTGCAAAACTCGATTAGCCATGAAATCCATTGGGATCGCTTTAAATACGATCTGCAAGACCCAAAACTTGCAAAATCAGTGACTCTAGGTTTCCCTAAAGTTTAGAACCAAACTCATTTCCCGTCTGCTCTCGGGAATGAAACGAAACTTTGTATTAGGTCTAGACCGCACATCGGGAGTCCGATTAACACGAAGCTAAGGAACAAGGACCGCCTCACTGGGCTTGACAATCATCTCAAAAATCAGATCCAGCCGATGTCCCACGGCCATTCGTTTCGATCCGGAGCGAGGGAGTGTGAAAAACACTATTCCCTTTGAAATTAAAATATCTGGAATAGTGATCTGGCACCATTCGCTTGCGCATCAGTATTAAGCAACCAGACCGTCAGAATCAGACCAAATTACACCCTCGGATCAGGAAAAATTTCAGGAACATTTACATGTACTTGGAATTTCGGATCATGGGCCCACTGACCGTGAACTGAAAGTGGTCCGCCACGTGCGATCTGGGAATCCGATCGAGTCGAAAACGTAATCCCTCATAGATCCATGTGTGGTGAGCTTAAGTTTGACGTTTGGTCAAGGAGGGCCACCAGAACTTCTCTTTTGAGCTGGAAAAGTGACGAAATACCTATATTAGCAGTAACCTTGAACAGGAGTCTATTTCGGTGAGTTTTGAGACTATATAAGGACCTTAAACTGAAAAGGCCAAGCTATATGTCCTAGAGGGGGGGGGGGGTGAATAGGACTATGCCAAATTAAAATAAAATTAGCGGAAATAAAATAAACCAACAACCTTACAACTTGAATCAATTCACAAAGCTAAATTTAAATCACCTTGATAAATAGATATCGAGAGATTGATTCAAATTCAGTTCTAAGGACAACCTTACACCATAATCAACAAGGGCTTATGGTAGGACAACCTTATTTCTAGAACCTCTTTTGGATCAAGAACTCAATATTAATATAAGTAAATGAAATAGCAAGGAATTGAATTTAAATGAAGAAGTAAGATCTAAAATATTACACAATCCCCACACTTGCTTGAAATGTAAATAATTACAACATTCACATCCCCTTGTACATTCCACAAGATCAAATGATAAAAGATATGAAAATTAAGCAAGCATTCAAACCACAAGTCAAAGAGTTATAGTGGTTCGCTTGTGTGTACACCAACTGTTTTCCAACAGCCACACAAAAAGCTACTCCACTCCTAATATCCTCACACAGGGGATATTAGCGTTCACTAACAAATAGGTTTTCACAGGTTCACCAAAAACCTTTACAATTGTGTCTTTTTCACTTGGGCTTACACAATCCAAAAACCCCTCTTTTCTGAGTTTTCTGGTTTTCCTCAGACAACCAATACAATGAGATTTTTCTGGCTCAACCTCAAACAAAACCAAAAGCAAATGAATTTTACAGAATTGTAAAATACCTGGATTTCTCCTTTTTCGTAGCAGCCCGGTAGAACCAATCGGAGTAGATGATTTGAATGTCAAAGTTCAATTTCCAATACTCACATTCATAAGGTTCTAAGTTCTAATTGATTTTAGATTTAACTCGTTGGGCGTAGCTAAATTTGATTTTGATTCCAAGAAGAAGGAATAAGATAATTCCTCTTTTCAAATATGATTGGAATATAGAAACAAAAAATCAAATTAAATAAGCTAGCAAAAAGGAATATTAAATAAGCACAATCTAGCTTAAAATAAACACAAACTTATCTCAGAGTGATCACTTGAAAATTCTTGAATTGAATGAGAGTGGAAGTTATGAAAACTCTGAATTTCGTGTTCAATTTATAGAAGCAGAAATCGCTCCTACGACTGGTCTTAGAAACCTACGACTGGTCGTAGCTCTAACAGATTTTTGAAAAAATAAGCGCGATCTTTGAAAGCCGTTCTACGACTGGTCGTGAGTACCCTACGACTGGTCGTGGGTCACCTACGACTGGTCGTAGATATCTACGACTGGTCGTAGGACCAGTGATTTCGTCGCTGGACTTTAAGTCGTAGCTCCACGACTGGTCGTGGACGAGTCGAAGCCACACCTACGACCGGTCGAAGGACCTCCAGGACTGGTCGTGGGCGTACCAAAAATTCCGAAAAATCTTCAACTTCTTAGGACTGGTCGTGGAATTTCTTGGACTAGTCGAACCAATGTTAGGACTGGTCGAACAAGAGCTAGGACTGGTCGTAGAATAGACCAACCTTGTGTATTTTAAATATTTGAATAATGTATCCAAAGTGACCTACTTAAAGGGTCAACCTAAGGTCATTCAAACCTGAACCATGTCGTATGGACATTGAACTTCAACCTTTCAACGAATGTAGATAAATTGAATTATATCAGGCTTGTCAGGCTTGAGATCTTGATCAACATAGAACTACTTCATACGTTGTTTCTTCAGATTTGAACTTCAACATTGTAGCTTCTTGAGGCTTCATCATGTAGTATTTTGAGGCTTCAACATGTAGCTTTTTTGAGGCTTCAACATGTAGTTTTTTGAGGTGTCTTGAATTCCAATAAATGATCATACAAGTACAGAACACCGATAGATGTTTTTGGCACACAAAATTTGACAACCAAAGGAGCATGAGACCATAACACTTACAATCTCCCCCTTTGGCAAATTTGTGACAAAACATCCAAATAATAATAATACTTCAAATTAAAATGAAGTACTCACAACATATTACTCACAACATATTCACAATAAGTTGAACAATAGAGAAGCATACACACCACAAGTCATATAGAGAAGCAAGTCAAATATTTCATTCTCACATAACTACCCCAGAGTAATAGGTACCCCTGAGAAGTTGTTTAACTCCCCCTACCCCAGAGTAATAGGTACCCCTGAGAAGTTGTTTAACTCCCCCTGAGTAATAGATAATAGGAACTCCCAAAACTTCTCCCCCTTTTGTCACAAAATGACAAAGGAACAAGGGCAGCAATCAAAATGAATATAGCAGTTAAAGTATAGATTCAAGAAAGCTTTAGAGCATAATTCAAAAAGTCAGTGAGTATGTAAAGTTAAAACAAATATTACAGACTTAGAAAAACATTCAGTCAGAACCAGAGGATGGAGCAGGATTAGAAGGATCAATTTTGTGTAAACCCTTAGCAATACGCCTCATATATTTGCGTAGATAAGAGAATTGCGTATCTTGGGTAACACGAATTTGAGCCACTTGCTCTTGAAGGGAATTCAATCTCTCATCAAAATCAGAGGGCTGAAAATCAGGATCATCAGCCGAGTCTGACTCAAGTTCTTCAAACAAATCATCCATATTCACGTCTTCAGTAGGATCACTAGCTTGACCAGCATCTCTTGCTTCAGCACCAACGCCACCAGCATCCACTTGACCATCAGTAAATTCTAAAGTCATCTTGTTAAGATTGGAATTATTGAAGGGGAGATGATGGATGGGTTTTTCTCTAGTAGGCATAGCAATGAGCATATGATTTGCTAGCATAGTCAATAAATAACCAAAGGGTATATCACTATGTCCAGGATGTTGACGAGACAGAATAATGGAATGACAAATTAAGGAAGGTAAACATATTTTTGCACCAGAGATGACAGAATGCAAAACACGAACCATAAAAGCAGTGAGTTCGGTTTTATTACCAGCACGTGGATAAAGATTAGAGATGAAAATCCTATGTAGTACTCTGTGTCTGGGTAACAAAAATCTTGAGGGAAGTGCATGACCTTTATGAGTCCAATGAACATCCAAGTTACATAGATCTCTAGTAAGCATTCTACGTTCAGATTCAGAGAGACTGTCATGTAAAATACCAATTGGAATGCTCTCATCATTGACAGGTATTTCCATAATATCAGCAATCAAATGCCGATCCACTACAAACAAACCTTCTTGAGTATCAACTTTAAAAATTAAATTATCAATAGAAAAATCACAGATACATGCAAACATGGATTGGGCAATGGACTGGTATGCAGGTCCACCCCAATGCAAGATGTTATCCCATCCCACAGATTCCAACAGAGTAGGAATACCATATGAAGCAATGTGATTTACATTCACAGGACGCTCAACAATAATATTTCGCATACGTAAATCCCGAACATTCGGAGGATCATTTTCGGGAGACCGAAGATGACGTTGTACAATAGAAGTTGATCTAGAAGAAGATGGACCTCTAGTAGTTTTCTTTTTACCTCTAGCATCCATTTTTAATGGAGGATTTCAATGAAACCACAAGATGCAAGATAGAAAAAATGAGGTTTTAATAGATCAGATTTTTCAAGATAAAACCCCAATCTTGCAATGAACGACCCAATAGATTCAACAAGAGAGTGATTTGAGACACTAATATCAAGAATCTATAGTAAAAATGCAAAGGAACCACTAACCTTGAAGAACTAGGAAGGTGGGTTCGACCGGTCGTAGCTAGAGCCGTTGGTGGGAAAAGAGAAATGAGGAAGATGAGTCAAAATCCCCAAATTAAAGTGAAAACCCGAGTTTCACGACCGGTCGTGTACGTGTTCGACCGGTCGTAGTACGACCGGTCGTGTACACTCACGACTGGTCGAGTACGACTCAAAATTTGCAAAATTTTTTTTTTAAATAAATTTCAAATTTAATCAAATAAATCATCAAATTTATGTACATTATGATACACTAAATCATGCAAATTCAATTTAAATTGCTCATACCGAGATCAAACTTTAATTTATTAAACCTGCTTTTGTCGAGCGGTTTAGTGAAAATGTCAGCAAGTTGAGTCTCGGTTGGAATGTAATCCAAACAAATTACCTTTTCTTCCACTAATTCACGAATGTAATGAAATCTAATATCAATATGCTTAGTACGTGAATGCTGAACTGGATTTTTAGAGATATTTATTGCACTGGAATTATCGCAAAATAAAATCATAGAATCCAGAGTAATTCCATAATCGCTCAACATTCGTTTCATCCAAACAAGTTGAGTACATGCATTTCCAGCAGCAATGTATTCAGCCTCAGCTGTTGATAGCGATATAGAACTTTGCTTCTTACTAAACCAAGAAACAAGACAATTTCCAATGTAGAAACAACCACCACTGGTTGATTTCCTATCATCAATGTTTCCAGCCCAGTCAGCATCTGCATACCCGGCTAATTGAACATTAGTTTCATGTGGATACCAGAGACCAAGTTTAGTAGAACTTGCGACATATCGCATAATCCGCTTAACCGCAGTTAAGTGAGATTCTTTAGGATTTGATTGATAACGAGCACAAATACCAACACTCAAGGCTATATCTGGTCTACTAGCAGTCAGATAAAGTAAACTACCAATCAAACTACGATACAATTTAGGATCCACATCATTACCTGCAGAGTCTTTTGAGAGTCTCAAAGTTGTACTCATAGGAGTATCAAAGTTTTTACCTTTCTCAAATCCAAATTTCTTGATTAAGCCCTGAGCATATTTGGTTTGAGAGATAAAAATTCCATTAGGTTGTTGTTTTACTTGCAACCCTAGAAAATAGTTTAATTCACCAACCATGCTCATTTCGAATTTAGACTTCATCAAATCTGCAAACTCAACAGTCATATTAGTACAGGTTGATCCATAAATAATATCGTCAACATATATTTGAACCATTAAAATATCATCGTTATACTTCTTAACAAAGAGTGTCTTATCAACACATCCCATTTGAAAATTATGACTTAGTAAAAACTTAGTCAGTTTTTCGTACCATGCTCTGGAGCTTGTTGTTTCAGACCATAGAGAGCCTTCTTAAGACGATACACATGATCAGTAAATTTAGGATCTTCAAACCCTGTTGGTTGTTCAACATATACCTCTTCATGTAAATCACCATTCAGAAAGGCACTCTTTACATCCATTTGATAAATTTTAATCTTTCTAAAACATGCAATGGAGAAAAAGTCTGATTGATTCAAGACGAGCTACAGGGGCAAATGTCTCATTATAGTCAATACCTTCAATTTGTGTATATCCCTGTACAACTAGTCTTGCTTTATTTCGAATAATATTTCCAAGTTCATCAGATTTGTTTTTGAAAATCCATTTTGTTCCAATAATATGTTTATCTTTAGGTCTAGGAACAAGATACCAAACATCATTTCTGACAAACTGATTAAGCTCTTCTTGCATCGCAAGAATCCAGTTTTCATCTGAAAGTGCTTCTTTTACGTTAACCGGTTCAATCTGGGATGTAAAGCATACGTAATTACATATGTCCTCTAATTGTCTACGAGTGCGCACACCAGTGAGAGGGTTTTCAAGTATTTGAGAAGTTGGATGATCTTTAACAGTCCTAAATTCAGAATTAGGTTCACTTGGTGAAGTTTCTTGATTTTCAAGTATAAGCACTTCATCATTATCAGAACTAGGAACAGGTGTATTCAAAAATCGTCAATCACAACATTTATTGACTCTTGAATCACACCGGTCCTGTTGTTCAGAACACGATATGCACGACTGTTTAAAGAATACCCTAAAAAGATCCCTTCATCACTTTTAGTGTCGAATTTTCCCAAATTTTCACGATCACGCAAAATATAACACTTACTGCCAAAAACTCGAAAATATTTGACAGAAGGCTTTTTCTCAAACCACATTTCATAAGCCGTTTTATTATTAGATTTACAAATATAAACACGGTTAATAATGTAGCAGGCTGTATTTACTGCTTCAGCCCATAAATTCCTAGGGAGCTTCATGCTATTTAACATAACATTTCCCATTTCTTGAAGCACTCTATTCTTTCTCTCGACAATTCCATTTTGTTGAGGAGTTTTAGGTGCAGAGAATTCATGCGATATTCCCTGATCGCTACAGAATTTCTCAAAACTGCTATTTTCGAATTCAGATCCATGATCACTACGGATCTTGTTGACTTGAGAACTTTTTTCAGTTTGAATCCGTTTTATAATCTTTTTCACTTCATCAAGGGTTTCTGATTTGTCTCTCAAGAATGAAACCCAAGTGAATCTTGTATAATCATCTACAATAACTAAGATGTATTTTTTGCCACCTCGACTTTCCGTTCTTGTTGGTCCTATAAGATCCATGTGGAGAAGCTCGAGTGGTCTTGTGGTGGTATTGGAGTTCACCTTTTTGTGAGAGCTCCTAGTTTGTTTACCATACTGGCATTCACCACAAATCTTGTCTACTTTTTGCATCTTAGGTAGACCTCTAATTAGTTCACCTTTGCTCAATCTGTATAAATTTCGATAGTGTACATGTCCGAGGCGTTTATGCCATAATTCTGTCTCATCGGTATGGACCATGTAACACGTTTGTTTAGATGAGCTACTATCGCTTACTATATAGCAGTTCTCAGAAGTTCTGCGACCAGTTAATATTACAGAACCCTTTTCATTTATTATTTCACAACCTTGATTAGAAAATTTAACATTATGGTTGTTATCGCATATTTGAGATATGCTCAACAGGTTGTGTTTTAAACCCTCAACATATAAAACATTTTTAAATAAGGGAAGGTTATAGAGTTGGACCGTACCTTTGCCAATTATCTTGCAGTTGCTACCATCACCAAATGTGACTGACCCATCAGTCATATCTTTAAGATCGGTGAATAGTGCTTTGTCGCCTGTCATATGTCTGGAGCATCCACTGTCTAGGTACCATTTCGAATGGCTTGTAGCTTTGAAAGCAGTGTGAGCAACCAAACAGACAGCTTTAGGAACCCATTTCAGTACAGTTTTAGGTTTAGGAGAATAATTGGTCTTCTTATGTTTATAGTTGTAGGAGTGACCTACAGAATTAGATTTTAATAGCTCCTTCAGTAAATCAATAATTTTTTCAGCTAGTGTGGTTTCGAATCTGATTTTTGAAATTTACATAGCTGCTTTTGGGTTTATGAAAAGTTTTTGTATTTTTAGAAAAAACTTGACTAGTATCTTTTCCTTTTGAGTTAGAAGTCTCTCCTTTCACAAAATTGGAAGAAGTATTCTTCTGTTTTGGAGATTTGTTTTATCATAACCCAACCCGGATCGATCGCCACATTTTCTTGATCCGGATAACAATTTTTCTAATTTTGGATCGCCTTGGGCATATCTCCATGTGTCCTTCAAACTCAACAGAGAAGATACTTCATTTTTAAGTTTCTCATTTTCAGATTTCAAATTTTCAATTAGGGAGGTTTTGAATTCTAGGTCACACTTAGACTTTTCAAAACTATCTGAAATTTGAGATTTTTCTAAAATAAGAGTTTCAAAACATTCTTTAAGTTTATAAAACTTTTCTTTTTGAAGTTTAAGTTTGACAGCAATTTTACAACTTTCCTTATATAAGGCATTGTAAGCATCTTGAAGATCTTCATCATATTCATGATCACTATCCAAATTTTCTTCACTTGTTGAATCATCGTGATCGGAAAAAGTAAACTTGGCTAGAGTCATAAGGGCCTTAAGTTCATTGCCCGACTCGGTTTCTGAATTTTCTGACTCAGAAGAGGCTTCAGAATCAGACGATTCATCCCAAGTAGCCAACATACCCTTCTTTTTGAATCTGTCCTTTTTAGGACATTTGTTTGCTAAATGCCCATATTCTTGACAGTTGTAGCATTGACTATCTTTCAATGATTTCCAAGTTTTAGACTTAGGTTTGGAACGTTTCTTTTCATTTCCTTTTGAAAATCGACTCTTTTCTTACTTTTGAAAATCTTATAAAACTTTTTCGCCAAAAGGGCCATATCATCTTCAGACTTTTCTGAATCTGAATTTTCTTGAATAATACTTTTAGATGACTTCAAAGCAATAGACTTACCTTTAGGAGCTTTAAAACTTAATTCATAGGTTTGTAAAGAACCAACCAATTCCTCTACCTTCATATTATCCGTATCACGAAGTTCCTGGATTGCGGTTACCTTTGAATTGAACCGTTCAGGAAGAGAGCGTAGTATTTTTGCACATACTTTACTTTCAGGAATCTTATCGCCCAGACCCCACATTGAGTTCACAATGTCATTCAATCTAGTGTAAAAGTCCATAAACATTTCATTTTCCTCCATATGAATTTCTTCAAATTTAGTTGTGAGGAGTTGGACTTTAGATTTCTTGACAATTGATGTACCTTCGTGTGTCATTTCTAAAATATCCCAAGCTTGCTTTGCAGTATCACAGGATATGATTCTTTTGAACTCATCCGGTGATAGTGCGCAAGTGATTGCATTTAGTGCTTTAGCATTAGCACTACTCTCACTTTTCTGAAGTGTGGTCCATTGGTAATATGGTGTAATTTTCATAGATTTTGAACCATCAACACCAGTTACTTCCGTGATAGGAGGTTTCCATTCAATTACTGTGGCTTGCCACACACTTTCATCCATTGATTTGAGGAAGATCCTCATTCTGGCTTTCCAATAGGCATAGTTGGAGCCATCAAAGGGAGGAGGTCTAGTAACTGAAAGGCTATCAAAATTTGACATCTTTTTATATAGCTTAGATCGTTAGCTCAGGAAATAAATCCAAATAAAAAGCAATAAAATGAGCTATTAGGCTTTGATACCACTTGAAAAGGCCAAGCTATATGTCCTAGAGGGGGGGTGAATAGGACTATGCCAAATTAAAATAAAATTCAGCGGAAATAAAATAAACCAACAACCTTACAACTTGAATCAATTCACAAAGCTAAATTTAAATCACCTTGATAAATAGATATCGAGAGATTGATTCAAATTCAGTTCTAAGGACAACCTTACACCATAATCAACAAGGGCTTATGGTAGGACAACCTTATTTCTAGAACCTCTTTTGGATCAAGAACTCATATTAATATAAGTAAATGAAATAGCAAGGAATTGAATTTAAATGAAGAAGTAAGATCTAAAATATTACAACAATCCCCACACTTGCTTGAAATGTAAATAATTACAACATTCACATCCCCTTGTACATTCCACAAGATCAAATGATAAAAGATATGAAAATTAAGCAAGCATTCAAACCACAAGTCAAAGAGTTATAGTGGTTCGCTTGTGTGTACACCAAATTTTCCAACAGCCACACAAAAAGCTACTCCACTCCTAATATCCTCACACAGGGGATATTAGCGTTCACTAACAAATAGGTTTTCACAGGTTCACCAAAAACCTTTACAATTGTGTCTTTTTCACTTGGGCTTACACAATCCAAAAACCCCTCTTTTCTGAGTTTTCTGGTTTTCCTCAGACAACCAATACAATGAGATTTTTCTGGCTCAACCTCAAACAAAACCAAAAGCAAATGAATTTTACAGAATAGTAAAATACCTGGATTTCTCCTTTTTCGTAGCAGCCCGGTAGAACCAATCGGAGTAGATGATTTGAATGTCAAAGTTCAATTTCCAATACTCACATTCATAAGGTTCTAAGTTCTAATTGATTTTAGATTTAACTCGTTGGGCGTAGCTAAATTTGATTTTGATTCCAAGAAGAAGGAATAAGAATTCCTCTTTTCAAATATGATTGGAATATAGAAACAAAATCAAATTAATAAGCTAGCAAAAAGGAATATTAAATAAGCACAATCTAGCTTAAAATAAACACAAACTTATCTCAGAGTGATCACTTGAAAATTCTTGAATTGAATGAGAGTGGAAGTTATGAAAACTCTGAATTTCGTGTTCAATTTATAGAAGCAGAAATCGCTCCTACGACTGGTCTTAGAAACCTACGACTGGTCGTAGCTCTAACAGATTTTTGAAAAAATAAGCGCGATCTTTGAAAGCCGTCTTACGACTGGTCGTGAGTACCCTACGACTGGTCGTGGGTCACCTACGACTGGTCGTAGATATCTACGACTGGTCGTAGGACCAATGATTTCGTCGCTGGACTTTAAGTCGTAGCTCCACGACTGGTCGTGGACGAGTCGAAGCCACACCTACGACCGGTCGAAGGACCTCCAGGACTGGTCATGGGCGTACCAAAAATTCCGAAAAATCTTCAACTTCTTAGGACTGGTCGTGGAATTTCTTGGACTAGTCGAACCAATGTTAGGACTGGTCGAACAAGAGCTAGGACTGGTCGTAGAATAGACCAACCTTGTGTATTTTAAATATTTGAATAATGTATCCAAAGTGACCTACTTAAAGGGTCAACCTAAGGTCATTCAAACCTGAACCATGTCGTATGGACATTGAACTTCAACCTTTCAATGAATGTAGATAAATTGAATTATATCAGGCTTGTCAGGCTTGAGATCTTGATCAACATAGAACTACTTCATACGTTGTTTCTTCAGATTTGAACTTCAACATTGTAGCTTCTTGAGGCTTCATCATGTAGTATTTTGAGGCTTCAACATGTAGCTTTTTTGAGGCTTCAACATGTAGCTTTTTGAGGTGTCTTGAATTCCAATAAATGATCATACAAGTACAGAACACCGATAGATGTTTTTGGCACACAAAATTTGACAACCAAAGGAGCATGAGACCATAACACTTACATAAACCCTCTCTCATGGCAGCCATACGAATTTGGAATTGAGAGAGGGAAAAGAGAGAGGAAGTGAGGGAGAAGTGGGAGAATCTTCCTGCGGTCGTTCCCTGCCACCACACGGGCTGCACCATCCCTTTCTTGACACTTTTTCGGCGTTTCCGGCGTCATTTCTAGGTAAGAAACCCTAACCCTAATCTGTTTTGGGGGTTTAGACTGTTGTAGGTTGTGAAATAACTAAATATTTCGTTCTCTAGGTTGCCAAACTGCCGAATACGGAAGCTTAGCAAACCTATCAACTCCGTACGATTCTACGACGAAAGGTGCGGACTTTAGGTGTATAGGTTATGGTTTTCAAACGCTTTCAATGTCAGATAATGATAGATTCATGATCTGCATGCAATTGCACATGTACAAAGTGCTTTCCGTTTCTCTGTTTCGATTAAAGATGCAAAATATGGAATTCTACATACTCTAGGTATTTGTAGAAAGTACGGTATACGTATATTTTTTGGAAATGTGTTTGACATGTTTAATTGTTGTATGAGTATATGATATATGGATAAAATACTAATTTGGCGAAAGGATGCGTCCAAATACATGTTCTACTAATATACACTATGTATGTAGAAATACTGCATTGTAGAAAGTACCGTATACGTATGTATATGGAGATGTGTTTGCCATGATTATTTGTTGTGTAAATATATTATACATGCGTAAATTACTAGTTTGGCGAAAGAGTTCGCCCTAATACATGTTTTGCTAACATGCACCATGAATGTTGTAATAGTGTATTCTAAGTGTTTGTGAAAATGACTGAATGAGTATGGAATCCTAATTCGTGCTCGCCATGACTAATTGTCATGGATTCATGATTTATGTATTGGCGATGCCCCTTTGACGAAAGGATTTGCCCTAAGTCACACCACGGCCAATATACACTATATATGCTAAAATGTGTGGCCCAAGTGTTTGTGGAAATAGCTGAATGAATATGGGACTTGGGTTCCTGCTTACCATGACTATCCGTCGTGGGTGTACGCGTGTTATGATTGGGGCAACTCCCTAGTGAAAGGATTTAGCCTAATGCCTATGTGACCGACATATGTCTTGTATGTTGATGTATGTTTGTTTAAGTGTTTCTTGAAATGTCTGAATGAGTAGTAGTTAGCAAATTGTAATGTATAAGGGTATTGAGATATGATTCTCAACCTCTTCTAACTATGTGTATGATCTCCTTTGATAGTTGTGTGATTAGGAATTGAACATGTACAAACTCATGCTTGTGTTGTGATTCATAACATGCTCAACTGCTTTATGATTTTAACTATGTAATGCATATGTTTAAATTTATATTTACATTGTATGATCCGTCATGTGTGATGGAGGAGCGGAGCAACGAGTGCGTGCAACAGCCCTGGCAGCCCTAAACGGATAATACCAGACCTTGACTGTATGAGTTGAATCTTGATCTATTACTGCTTTGTCTATCTGCAACTGATTGTGTTTGGGGCTATGATTATGGCCCAGGCAATCGGTAACGGGATTGAACTCATGGCTGAGATTCATTTGCCACGTGGGATGTGTTCGACGAACTCGAGTCGTGCGTTGCCTGTCGGCAGTGGCTAGGCCACACGAAGTTGTTTATGCACTTCATGTCGTGCAGCTCAACGGACGGTCGTGCTAGTTGAACTCGTCAAGTAACCCGATCTGCCTTATGCATATTCACCCTGTTTGGACGCTACTACTTGAACCTAGGGTACCAAACTTACCAGTGAAACCCCCTTTTAACCATGGTACCTCGATCCGCTAAGACGCATGAGCCAGGCATGGTGGTATGGGACACCGTGGTCGAGCTGTCGGCCTACGCTGGGGCCATGTGCCTCCCCGTAGTGACCATTGCGCAACCAACTCGTGAGCCGAATATGGTGGTATGGGACACTGTATTCGAGCTGTTGATACTTATGGCGAGAGCCGAGTACGGTGAGACCTGTACTCGTGCTGACGGGCGACGAGTCCTCCGTAGTATCTTCAAGTATACTCCAAGGGTCTGTGATTGGCGACGAGTCTTTCACAGCAACTAGAGTATGAGTGGAGCCGAGTACGGTGAGACCTGTACTCGAGCTGACGGCTAGTGATTGAGCCGAGTACGGTGAGACCTGTACTCGAGCTGACGGTCAGCAATTGAGCCGCATACGGTGAGATCTGTATCCGTGCTGACGGGTGACGAGCCCTTTGTGATGCCTTCGCTGAGCCTCTCAAACCATAATGTCGTATGAGATTAACTAGGATTGATGACCCTAGAATGGATCATGTTTAGGAATGATACAAGGGAGGTACCTTAGTTTCCCAATACTGCTGTTTGAAATGGACTAATAAAAACTTGGTAATCATGAGCATCATCGCACCGCATGTGCTTTATAGATGTGGCGCACTGAGGGAGTAAGCATTCGCGAACGTAAGATGATGTCACTTGAGGGTGGTTTGGCAAGGGCATACAGCATCATGTCATTTCATTCTTGCATTTAATAAGAGTAGTTAAAATAGTTTGATTTGTACTGCTTTATCATTACTGCTTGATTGAATTGATAACATGTTAACCTATGCTTTACATTTCCACTGAGTTGATCACTCACTCCCACATTACGAGACGGTGTTGTACACACCAACCAGATTTGTTGAGTTTCAGGTGGTGGCGATGCTTGTGAAGCAGAGTCGGACTACTTCTATGATGATAGGAGGAATTCTCCTATCTGTATCTCTCTGGCAGGTCACTGAAGACCTGATATTGTATTGACGGGGCTATGGTACATGGGATAGGAGGCATTACACTTCCTCACATTTGGTACATTTTAGAACTGCACTTGTATTTATTTAACCTGGTAATGTTATCACACTCTGGAGACTCATCATAAGTTATATATTTTATCTATCTATCACAGTCTTCCGCTTGCAAATTTAACTGTCTCTGGAGTATGATATGCTATTTTGGCTTAATCTCACTCATGTTCAATGCACGAATACAGTCAACATTCAATCATCATTCATTTTGTTGCATAAGTGATGTTCTGGAACTCGGGAGTTGAGTTTATGTTCGACCCCCGATTTTCAGGGCGTTACAACTTTAAATTCCAAAATTGTTCCAGCAAGGTTGCCCTGCCATTTTTATGGTGTATGGCTGTCCCTAGAACAAGACATTTGTAAATTCAATTTATTCAGTGCAGTTTGTATTTATTTCTTTATTCCTCTTTGATTTGAGAAATTGATACAAAGACATTTCTAGATAAAAGGTTGTCCTACCATAAACATTTGGTTTTTGGTGAAAGGTTGTCCTTAGAACAACGTTTGTATCAACCTCTCAAATTCAGTAGTTTGAGGTTGCATTTCATTTCTGCATTGCAATTTATTTAATTAGTTCAATGGCTATCATACTTTGTTTAATTCCGCTATTATAAGTTTTTATTTGGCATTGTCCTATTCACCCCCCCCCCCTCTAGGACATATAGCTTGCCCATTTCAGGTTTTACCGTTAAAATGCACTATGAGGTTTCTACACACCAAAACACATCGAATATTGGACTCATTTGGTCTGTCTTGAGCCATAAAGTCCAATGGGTGGGATGGATTCTACTGATGCAGGCCCCACCTAGGAAAAACCCAAAGAAAAAAAAAATAAAAATTAAAAAAAGAAGAGAGAGAGGAGCAGCCGCAAACGCTGCTGCTGCTGACCGTCCAGAGGACTCGCAACAACATCCTGCGCTACCGTGGGGTAAAGGGGCAGGGACCATGGGTCCCAACCGTTGGCCCCACCATGAAGTATGTGTTTCATCTGCGCCTGCCCCCCTTGCACAAGTGTGTTGCATCCGTGTAGCGTGGGACCCACATGATGTATTTGTTTAATCTACACCGTCCACACCACTAGAGGGTGGGACCCACCCACTTGATGTATTTATTTTATCCATACCATCCACTGTTTGGACGGTGGGGTCCACCATTATGCATTGCTTTATATCCCTGCTACCCAACCATTTTGAGATATCATTTCATGATATGAGGCAAAGAATGAGTCAGATCTAAAGTTCAAGTGAACCCCACCATTTATAATAGTGGACAGTGACCTCCACCATTCAAACTTCTAAGGGCGATAGTAGTCCTCAATAAAGTTGATGTTTGTTTTCACTTCATCTCTCCCTATATTAACTTATGAAATGGTTGGATCTCAAATACATCACGGCGGGCCACACCGTGATGCGCCCAGCCTAGGATTACGTGGACCACACTATAGAAACAGTGGGTTTAAACGTCCACCATTAAAACCCTTGGGCTACAGGGTTTGGACCAATATGATATTTGTTTTCCCTCTTAATCTAGGTCTTTAAGACCTTATGATTAGATTGGGTGGAAAATAAACTTTATGGTGGGCCCTGTGATTTGTTTAACAATGAGAATTGTTGTCTCCACTACTATTTGTGGTATGGTCCAAATGATCCTTTAATGTGACTCCTTTTGGGTATGTATGAGGCTCATCTTGATGTATTTGTGGCCCATCCATTGAGGCCCACCGTGTTGTATATAACGCCATGTGATGAGGCCCATCTTGATGTATTTGCGGCCCGTCCGTTAAGGCCCACCTTGATATATATATATATATATATATATATATATGAGGCCCATGTTATGCGGCCCATTTGATGTATTGGAGGCCCATGGGTTGAGGCCCAATGGGATGTACATAAGGTCCATTGCAATATGTGATTCCACCATGGTTTATGTAATGATATTTATGGTGGGTTATGCTTTGGGAGCAATGATGGTTTGACATCCACATTGTAAGGATAATGTTGGTTAAATGTTCTCATTGTAACTTTCCTTAGGGCCCATTGATAGGTCCACACCTGTTGTGTGTAGGCCGTCTAGGCCCATCTTCGTTGTAAGGATAGTTCATCACTTTATAACATGCTTAGTATAATTCCATGACTCATGTCATACGCATCATATGTATGCTTGATATGAGTAGTGACTGATCATAACATATGCCATTGGGCAGATTATTTATGGGAGTCACTGATAGGAGTTACCCACATGAGCAGATGGTACGCGCAAGATTGCTGCATGACTGATGATGTGAGTCATGCATCTCGCATATGTGTGACATGATCATTATACGCCCTACTGACATCAGGGTCGTGGCTCCACAAGCACATCGTGGATGGCCGTATCGAATATAAAAAATACTTGGTTTTAGCACTGTGGGCACTTAGGATGTCCTTGGGTGAAAGTCCAAGAACCTTTTTGGTACCAAGCGATGCTCCAACATCAAGACCGAGTGGATATACGAGAGCAGGAGTGCCAAATACTAGTAGGTTGCGTCTCCTACTATGTCGTAGTCGATTGGAAGGGAGTGTGGCCTTATCCGCCCAAGTGAGGGGGTTGTAAGCTACGCTGAGTTTGACCCGCTCGCAAATGAGTCCGCTATCGACGAGCCAGGTAGGTATTGGCAGACTACTGGTCAAGTGGATATTGTGGTCTCTTCCACTTGCTAGGCTGTGCGGCAGGGAGGCGGCAGTTAGTGGGAAGTGTATTAGACCCCGGTGATATCCTATAGAGAAACTGCACTGATATGTGTACTTGGTGAGGACTAGCATGCTTGTTTTGCATCTCACATATGACATTTCGCTACATAGGCCTCGCATTACATGACCTTGGTATGGCCGCTAGCATTCATGCCTTGCATCGCATATCCTTGGTACGACTGATAGTATTCTTGGACTTATCTGCATACTTCCACACTACTCTGATATTGTATACTTGGCGCTTGCCTTACGCACACACTTACACCACCCTCTAAGCTTTTGTAAGCTTTTGCACCACCATTGCGTTCAAGTGTCGTTGGATCGCAGCAACGATGAGGCAGGAATGCGTATCGGATTATTTTAGAGCTTTTTTATCACCTTGTATTTCCCTTTCCGTGTTGTACTTAAAGTTTTTGATATAATGGATATGTGGTGATGTTGTTTTGTGACTTGGTTATGCTCGTGGCCATGATCCATTACAAAAAAAAAACAAATCATACTGAAAATCCTCCTTGTAGGATCCCAGGATCGGAATCTAACATATGAGTGTCGGGATCCGAGAATGGGAAACTACGGAGGCTGTTGGCGCTAGATTCGGCGATCAGAAATTTTGTGAGCCCGTTTTTCGAGCTTGGGGTGTGACACAAACTATAAAAGGAATAATGTTAAAAATTCAAAACCTTTTCAAGCCTCTAATATAAAAAATAGTGTCAACTACTACAAATATCAAAGGAAAAATAATAGAAATCCTCATTTAACTGATAAAATTATGGACTTGCTTAAAGATCTATTGAAATCCAACTTTGGTAAGACTGAAGCATATAGAAATAGGAAAAATCCTAACTCCCAAACACAACAAAAATCCTGAGATCCTCTTAAACCTAGAACTGTAATGAAATGGGTTCCAAAGGTTAAGTGTGTTCTAATCCACATAGCTTTCAAAGCAAGTAGCCATTTAAGATGATACCTGGATAGTGGGTGTTCGAGACATATGACAGGTGATAAGGCTATACTCTCAAACATCAACCAAATAAATGACGGCTGAGTTACATTCAGAGATGGAAGCAACTGCAAGATTATTGACCATGGTAATGTATAGCTTCTGAACTTGCCTCTTTTTGAAAATATTTTATATGTTGAAGGGCTAAAACATAATCTTCAGGGCATATCTCAAATCTGTGATAACAAACATAGTGTAAAATTTTCAGATCATGGATGTGAGATAACTAATGAGAAAGGACATATAATATTAAATGGTCGCAAAACATCTAACAATTCTTATGTAATTGATGACTCTTGCTCAACAAATCATTCATTCTACATGGTCCAAACAGACGAGACTGAATTATGGCATAACAGTCTTGGACATGTAAACTATAGAGATCTATATAAATTGAGCAAAAGAGATCACTTACATGACCTACCCAAACTGAAAAAGATAGAAAAAGTATGTGGCGCCTGTTAGATAGGCAAGCAAATTAGGAGTAGTCACAAGAAAGTGAACTCCTTAGCAACATCAAGACCTCTTAGACTTCTCCATATAGATTTAGTCGAACCAACTAAAATAGAGAGTAGAAGCGGAAAGAAATATTTTATCGTTATAGTTGATGACTATGCTAGATATTCTTGGGTAGCCTTTCTATGAGAAAAGTCAGATGCTTTTCACGAAGTCAGAAAACATATAAAACTCATCAAGACTGAAAAAGGGTTATCTGTGGTCAGAATTAGAAGTGATCATGTAACTGAATTTGAAAATAGCAATTTTGAGAAATACTGCAATGACCATGGAATATTACATGAATTTTATGCTCTAAAAACACCTCAGCAAAATGGGGTTATTGAAAGAAAAAATAGAATTTTGTAAGAAATGGCTAGTATAATACTAAATAACATGAATTTACCTAAATATTTATGGGCTGAAGCAGTTAATACTACATGTTATATAATTAATCATGTTTACATTAGAACATCTAAAAACAAAACACAAAATCTGATGAAAAAAAAAATTGATCGAATAGATGGATGACAAATATATATAGAGAAAGAGGAGGACCTATAGATCTTCATGGAGAAATTTGTGCTTTGTGGAGAGATCCATTACACACTTTAGGTGTTGGTTCATGGGCTTCCATTCTTGCTTCCTTGTGTAAGAAAGAAAAGAAGAGCAAGGGTTTTTTCTCTGATCATGGGAGCTCTTTTTCAGGCACGTATTTGGTAATACCTATCAGGAAGGAAATATAGACTAACGGTCCTATTGGGTGCTCCGTGGGGCTTGCCGTGATGTATGTGGTTTATGCACACCATCCATTCACTTTAAAAGATAACTTTATGGCATGATCCAAAAAATGAGGCAAATCGAAGGCCCAAGTGGACCACACCACAAATAACAGTAGGCACTTAATCTCCACTGTTTCCTACCGTGTGGTCCACTTGAGCCCTTTATGATCTGCCTCCCTTTTTGTGCTTGTGCCCTAAAATGAACTGTCAAATTGGATGGACGGATTAGATAAAACAGGTCCCCTTATGGACTGTAAATTTCTAATTACGTTGTGGTGAGATTTTAGCTTTTAACTACAGATTAAAGTTGTAGAAATCTAGCTACGATTTATATTCATAGCAAAAGAATCTCATAGTCCGAAGCCTTTTCCCAATTTCTTGGTAGTGTAACCCTAATTTATGCTTAGGAGAACCCATAAAACCACTATTTTTAGGCAATATTCCATTTGACTTTAGAATCGACTTCAATTTACGCAGCTTTACGCAACTTCGATGGCACCTTCGATGGGACTTTGATGGCATCGAAGCCCTATCTTCAAGTTCAATTCAAATTTGGAAAATGACAGTAACCGTCTGCGTAAGTCCTTCAATGACATCGAACTAGCTTCAATGTCATCGAACATATGCTCTGTGGGATCGAGAAACTTCCGAAACTATCCAGAGAGTTTATCCCAAAATTCATAATAATTTCGATGTCATCGAATTGGCTTCAATGGCATCGAACTGTCTTGGAGGGGATCGAAGGGGTCTCTGATGAGATCGAGAATTGCATCTTTTTGTCCAACAACCAAACTTCATTTTTTAAAATTTTTTGATGTGATCGAGCCTCCTTCTATGGCATCGAACACTTACTTCGATGGCATCAAAGTTGTGTTTGATGTCATTGAACTGTCAAATTCAGCAGTTCCAGATTTATGCACTTTGCAATCTCAATTTTCTTCCTTCTTCACTTGGTTTTCTTAGGTATTGGATTCTTGAATTCTTCAATTTTGGCTACCAAAGATCCAATCCTTACTTTGGTAATTCTTGAGTATCAAATCCATGCTTTTAACATCCTTTCCACCTTAAGCTCTCAAAATCACCTCACAAGAGAGAACAAGCGTAATGAGTTCATTTAAGCACATTAATTCTCATAAAACCAAGTTACAACAGGGAGGAAATTATACAATATTTCATACTTAACATTTAAGATTGATTATTCTTATTTGATGAATATTTAATTATATGTATGCATGATTATATAAATACTAGGAGTTAGTAGGTAGCACATCTCACACACACATGTAAACTATTATTTATATACTAGTTACTTAAATGACATATTATTTGTAGTCTATGTGATAGACCCATTATGGGCTTAGAAGCCTTAGTGTTACATTGCCTTACTTAATTTAATAGCATATTAGTTTAAGTAAGCAATTATGTTTAAAATGCATAAATTTTATTTGGTTATAATCACCTCCCTCTAGGACACAGCCTTCATTCTGTAGCTCCGCTAAGCTTCCACGTATAGCCCATGGGTCCACCACGTGCAATTTCAGTCTCAAAATGAGGATGACACATAGGACTAGGTCGCTAAGACGCTAACGACATACATGATTATGTAGGTGCTTTTGGCCGCTATGACAAAGGCATGGCTCGAACTTGTTCGTGTGTTGTTGAACAATCTTAAGTGTAGGACTGCGAAGTAGTAATAACTCGATGAGATCCAAATCTTTTCATAGGGATTTGTGGTTGAGAACACAATAAAAACTAAACAGTTTGTTTGGGTTTTTAATGTCGCAAATAAAAAAGAGTTTAAATAATAATTAAAATGTAACGCCGTGAAAATCGGGGGTCGAGCAAAGCTTAGCTCCCGAGTTCCAATGCATCACTTGTGTAACACAGATAATGATGATTATGATGAGAGCATTGAAACATGAATGGGATTATACCAAAACAGCATATCATACTCCAGAGATAGTTAAATTGCAAGCGGAAGACTGTGATAGATATATAAAATATATAAACTGTAGTGAGTCTCCAGAGTGTGATAACATTACCAGGTTAAATAATTACATGTGCAAGACCAAAATATACAAAAAAAAATGTAATGGCATCTAGTCAGCAACCCTGTAACCCCGTCGATCAAGACACGGCTCGTATGAAGCCGCCATAATACAGCATATACAAGAAGGCATCCTCATCGTCGCAAAGTCTGGCTCCGCCTCATAAGCATCGACATCACCTGCAGCTACAACAGGGTCTGGTTGGTATGTACAACACCGCCCCATAACATGGGAATGAGTGATCAACTCAGTGGAACAAAAAGCATAGGTTAACATGTTATCAATTCAGTCAAGCAGTAATAATAAAGCAGTACAATCAAACACTCCTAACTACTCTTGTTAATGCAAGTATGAAATGCAATCATGATGCATGCCCTCACCTACATACTTCCTCATGCGACACCATCTTACATCCGCGGCATGCGTTCATCCCTCAGTGCTCCACATCTTCCAGGCACATGTAATGCAATGATGAGCATGATTACCGAGTTTTATTAGTCCATTCAAATAGCAGGATTGAAAACTAAGGTACCTTCCTTATGTCATTCCCAAACAATGATCCATTTTAGGGTTGTCAATCCTAGATAATCTCATACGATAGTGTGGTTCTAGGTCGCTGCAAGGGCTGTCAGGGCTATTACATGCACTCATTGCACCGTTCCCCCATCACCTTATCAATACAGGCCTAGTTTATACTTTGTTTACTACGGGAAGGCTCGTTGCCTCTCCGCAAATTTAGAGTATGATCGAGGTCACTACACCGGGTACAGTTAGGGCTGCCAGGGCATTTCACATGTAGAACATGTTGTTTGTTTTCCGTTTCGGTTAAATACGAAGAATATGAAATTTTGTGTATTCTAGGTATTTGTAGAAAATATCGTATCCGTATAAATTTTGCTGATATGATGGCCATGAGTATTTGTTGTGTATATATGCTAGTTATGGATGTATGACCTGTTTGGCGAAAGGATTCGCCCTAAAACACATTTTGGCCAACATAGCCTATGTAGGCTAATGTGTGTAGTCTAAGTGTTTGTTGAAATGACTAAATAAATATGGATTTATGATTTATGCCTGTCATATGTATTGGATGTAAGAACATGATTGTTGTGTATGAGACAAGTCCTTGATATAAGGATTTATCATATTCTATGTTGAAATCAATATACGTCATGTATGTTAGAGTGGTGTACTTTAAGAGTTTGAAAAGTGCTTGTGTGAGAAATTGTGTGACGAAGTAAATTTAATAGTGATGTTGAGATAAGCTTCTCAACAACCTGAATGATGTTTCTGATTTCCTATATGTATGTTGACAGTATGATGTCTGTTTTATTTATGAAATGCATATGTGTGGATTTCTGTTTAGGTTGTATGATTCCGTGAAGGGTGATGGGGGAGTGGTGTAACGATTCCGTGCAACAACCCTAGCAGTCCTAAAGCGGATTGTAACGGACCTTTGATTGTATGATTTGCAATATGATCTATTACTACTTTGAGACTTCGTAGGATAATATGTTATAATTGAATGTGATTGAGGCTATTGTATAGTCTAGGCAATCGGTAACAACTCCTGTCTGACTGGGCGAATTCGTCTCGCCACAATTGATGCGTTCGGTGAATCCGAGTTGTACGATGGTTGTCAACATTGGTACCTTATCGGCTACTTCAGCGTATGCTTGTACTAGTCGAAGTCGTCAAGTAACCCGATCTGCCTTGTGTAAGTTCACCATGTTTGGGCGCCATTGGTTGAACCTAAGGTACCAAACTTACCAGTGCAACCACGTTAACCTTGGTACCTCGATCCGCTAAGACTCATGAGCCGAGCATGGGGTATGGGACACCATGGTCGAGCTGTCGGCCTACGCTAGGGCCATGTGCCTCCCCGTAGTGACCAGTGAGCAACCAGATTCGTAGCCGAATACGGTAGTATGGGACACTGTATTCGAGCTGTCAGCCTACACTGTTTTGATGGGTGATGGGGGAGTGGTGTAACGAGTGCGTGTAACAGCCCTAACAGCCCTAATCGTACCCGGTGTAGTGACCTCGAGCATACTCTAAATCTGCGGAGAGGCAACAAGCCTTCCCGTAGTAAACAAAGTATAAACTAGGCCTGTATTGATAAGGTGATGGGGGAACGGTGTAACGAGTGCGTGTAACAGCCCTAACAGCCCTTGCAGTGACCTAGAACCACACTATCGTATGAGATTATCTAGGATTGACGACCCTAAAATGGATCATTGTTTGGGAATGATATAAGGAAGGTACCTTAGTTTCCTAATCGTGCAGTTTGAAATGGACTAATAACAACTCGGTAATCATGCTCATCATTACATTGCATGTGCCTGGAAGATGTGGAGCACTGAGGGATGAATGCATGTCGCGGACGTAAGATGGTGTCGCATGAGGGAGTATGTAGGTGAGGGCATACATCATGACTGCATTTCATACTTGCATTAACAAGAGTAGTTAGGAGTGTTTGATTGTACTGCTTTATCATTACTGCTTGACCAAATTGATAACATGTTAACTTATGCTTTATTGTTCCACTGAGTTGATCACTCACTCCCACGTTATAGGATGGTGTTATACACACCAACCAGACCCTGTTGTAGCTGTAGGTGATGGCGATGGTTATGAGGCGTAGCCAGACTTTTGCGACGACGAGGATTCCTTCTTGTATATGCTGTATTCTGGCGGCTTCATGCGAGCCGTGTCTTGATCGACGGGGTTACAGGGTTGTTGACTAGATGTCATTACATTTTTTTTGTATATTTTGGACTTGCACATGTAATTATTTAACCTGGTAATGTTATCACACTTTGGATATCACCACAGTTTATATATTTTATATATCTATCACAGTCTTCCGCTTGCAATTTAACTGTCTCTGGAGTATGATATGTTGTTTTGGTATAATCCCATTCATGTTTCAATGCTCTCATCATAATCATCATTATCTGTGTTGCACAAGTGATGCGTTGGAACTCAGGAGTTGAGCTTTGCTGGACCCCCGATTTTCAGGCGTTACAAGATGGTATCAGAGCATGATTTGGATTAAACCGGACCTAAGTTATGGTCTCACGACGTACACTGATGCATATCAACTTAGGAGGGTGCGAGAACAATGTAGAAACAGTCTTAGGCATCCTAGTTTCGTCCAACGACAAAGTTCACTGAAAACGATCGCTGTAATCAAGTTTGTACTCAACCCTGGTCGCATGGGTCGACCTTAAAACACTTCTAGACCGTCAAACGACTGGTTTAGATCACAACTCACCCCATCCCAATCGTTGAAAATCGGAAAATGTAAGTAGACATCAGAAACTTACTCAAATGACCCGAAATGACTCGAAACGGAGTCGGGGCTGAATCGATGCAATCCGGGGGGACCCACGGTGGACTCGGGGTACCATTGGCACCCTGGGAGGGGGTTGGCCACCGCCCTACCGCGGCGGCACCGTGCCTAGTCCTGAGGACCGCGGCGGCACCTCGCCCACCGCGGTCCCCTTTGCCAGGTCCTGTCGGGCTGGTGCGGGTCGGCGTCGGGCCGACCCCTAGGTGTGTGTGGGGCCCGCGAAATTTCGTGGGGACCCCTATATGTGGTTTGTTTTGCCCCCTTTCTCACTTCCCACGCTTCCAAGCCCTCTTTTCTCTTTCAACTTGTTGTTTTCTATCTTAAACCTCCCCTCCAATCACTCATTCCGTCATTTTCTGTTAAAACCCACGCACCCCCATCATTTACAGCAACACCTACCCTTTACCCTTTCTGTTTTCTCTCACTTGAGCTCCTACAGCCCCTCATTTGTGGCTCAAAATCGTGTAAGCTCTCTAACCTATCCATTTTCTTCACTTTATTCCTTCAAACCCTATCATATGGGCCTTTACAACCTTTGCTGAGGCTCAAATTTGTGGAGAACCAAAAACTCCATCCCCTTTCCTCCCTTTTCTTCACTTTTCCATGGCTCTATCCGAGCTTAGTACGGCCATATTCTTGGATGCCTAGTCATCCATGCCGTTGTCTCATAGTTCGTTTGTTGTTGCGTTAGGATCTTTTTGTTTTCATGTTGATGGAGTGTGTAGAATGTTTGACAAGTCGACGTTATACTTGACAATTGTGAACTCCTTCTACCCCTCCACCATTACTTCTCTAAACCCATCTCTTACTCCTCTTGGCCTCACCATTTCACACCCATATGGGCACAACGATCTACATTTTTGTGTTCTCACAACCTCCAAATGTTGGGACGTTTAGGGCCCGTTTGGCCAACTGCATTAGGTGAGTTTAAGGTGGATAGAATTGTAAAGGTAACAATAAATGTATGTGTAGGGTATGGTCCCTAGATTGGGTGTATCCCATGTTTTCCAATATCATGTTTGGAATGTATGCAATTAAACGTAAACTCTGAGTTGTCCTTTCAAATTACACTTAGAAATTCATTATCCCAGGATTTGGAAATCCCATCTCACACTTTCCAACCCAAGACTCATTTTCCAAAGCCTATAAAATTAATCCCCACCTACCCTCCTACCAACCATGCCACTCCCAACCCCGAGGAGGGATTAGCAATGCACGCCCATTAAATACAACTTAAGACCACTGGCCAAATAGGCCCTTGGAGTTTTGGACCTAGAGCGGTGCTCCTAGATTTCGACAAACCTGACCGTATAGGAAATCCAACAAATTAATAATGTGAACCCCAGGATCTTCTTAGCTAATATGAACATGTGTGAAATGCTCGGGCGTCGTTAAATTCAAGTTCAGGCAACTCAATTCCAATTAGACAACTTTTGACCCTATGCGATAAAATAATTTCCTCTATTAACAATGGTATGCAATCATCTAGTGTATACGCATAGACGTTAGATTACGACTAGTAAATTACCGCTACTCATAAGTTAAGACTAGGCTACTGGTTACACTAAGGAATGTAAGAGATCGATTATGTTAAGCTGATTGAAGAGAGACTTAATTAATCGGCTTGAGGAGGTTGGAGCGAGACTCCGTTTCTTCATTGAATCCCCTTGGTCCTCATAGGCTTCTTTAAGAACTCCTAGGAAGGTTGTTTGATTAGTAATTATTCACGCTCTAAGGAAACTCATATATCCCTTGGATTTAATGTTAGGACAAATCAATACACCCCTTTGAATTGCCTTCCCAAAGACGTATTACAATCAGGAACACGGAGTAGAGAACTATATGTAAGCGAGGTATTCGCGGTTTGAATCGAATTCTCAATCTTGGTAGTTACCAATGAACTCTATGCTCTGATCAAGCAGAAGGTCGAGATCAACTAAGATTAAGAACTAATACGACAAATTTTTTGTCCTCGCGAGGCAAAAGGTCCATGTATCCGACTCAGACCCACTACACAACTTTCCTTCCGTGTTGGCCTGGTATATAGCCGATAGAGACCTTGTCTTTAGGCATAAGGAATTGCCCAAATGGGCAACAGACAGTTAGGAATTTGGTCCCAAATCACATGCCATGTCGGCATACATATTGTGCATATGAACGTATAAAGATAGCCTGTCTGTTAAGCTAGACATGATTAAATAGGATAAGTCTTGATCGTGACAAAACTCCTTGGTAGAATTAGGCATCTTGCCTCAAACTCACACATGCCCCTGAAATCAACCACAATACCCATCATCTTTAGCTCCTTTCTATAATCATAGGTACCAATGCCATAATACGCATCATTGATGAAAAGAAGACCAATGTATTGCTAAATCGCTTCCCATGTCATACCAAAGATAGGTCTCAAATATCAACTCGTTCTGACATACAGATCAATATACAAATTCTTGAACCCTGAGAATAGAAACAATTTTAAGGGGGATAGACAAGTTATGACCCCAGTTGAGTTAAGTAGGTATGCACGTCTACCCGCTCATGGGGGTAGCGATAGCATGGTTAGCCCTTGCCCCACTGGCCCAGGATCGAAAGAAATTACTCTTAGTTATACGTAAGGTTAGGTCATTAAATAGGATCTCAATCTTCCTTAGAATTCCAGTAATGAAGTCATCGAAGGAAATCAATTAGGGTTCATATATTAAACAAATTCATAATATAGAATAGGCCGGGTGCGAACTAAATTACAATATCTAAGGTCAACGTATCTACAACTGTGCTTGTTGAATACGAACATAATAGAAGTCTTAACAAGTTCTACTATGAGAAACCGTTTTAGGATGATCTAGTAAGATTTGACTCAGGATTTCATTGGACATAGATAATATCGAGGACTCTCTTAGACCAAGACCTAAAGGGCAACCCGAGAAATAGGACATTTGAACCTTTCAATGATGTGCATTCCCTAAGTTTTTAGAGTGATCGGTCTACGGAGTTACTTAAATATACAACTGCGAGACATTCGCGGCTTGGCCCAATTCTCAATCCTGGGTGACTATCAATGGACTCACTGCTTGACCAAGTAGAAGACCAGGAGACACCGGGACCAGGAAGGGATACGATGAGCTTTCTACCCTGGCCAGGTAGATGGTCGATATATCGGGATCAAGCCCACTATAACCGTCTCTCCGTGTTGGTCAAACATTGAAAACAACTATCTTACTCTAAATAGATGGGAATTGTCGTCAAGACGTTAAATAGATAACGAAATAAATTGTATCAACCTATTAGGGGATAAGCAAGGAATAAAAGAAATAAATTTTTAAGGGGGGTAGTGCCTAAAATGTACTAGACTAGCATGCACAATATACACCCTACCGCGCATATAAACGATTAGATCGTGATGATTAATCACGTAGGATAGCAGGGTAGAGCATCAGGAAGAATCTCTCACTTCTCTCACACTTTCTCTCTCTTTTCTCTCTTCTCTCTCCTAGGTTTTTCTCAAATTCGTATGGTATGAGAGAGTGAGGGTTTAAGGTTCTTATATAGGCCCAAAATTCACCAAATTAGATCATGCGGTCCAGATCTGATACAGAGTTTTAATGTACTCTCGAGAGCAACTAGGTAATGAGATTGATCCTAGATTTTAGGGTAATGTAGCGCTAACTGTTCTACTTGTTTTGGGTCTTACAGATCGTATTTAAAGCGATTGGTGCTAATTTCACAGGTACTCTAGTTTAACACTAGCTAATTTTCGCCTAATTTATAAAGGATTTAGTCCTGTATGATTTCCGTCTGAGGTGGTACTTAGGCCTTTGTAGGTTGTATATAAAGTGATCCAAGTTATTAAATCACGCCCTAATTACAATAGAAGAAGATCCTAGGGCAGGAGAGGCTGGTGTTCCAAATAACCTATCGTTTTGTGAGATTCCATAAGGGTAATGGTTTAAAAGCCCATTTTATTAATGTATTTACTATTTACAGTAATGTTTAGTTTAAGTATTGTTCTTCATCACCTAAACTTTTAAGATAGTGTCTAATGTGAAAGTACTTTGAAAAATTTAAAGAACAAGGTGGTGAAAGGTGAGCTTTGTGAAGGATATGGGTTAAAAGGCAATTTTCTTTTTTAGAAATGGGATTGGGTTCTGACAAGTTCATAAGGTGTTAGGAACGACCCATTGCCTAAGGACGTCTAATTCCAGGTTGACAAAAATCCGGGATGTTACATAAAAAAAGGCACCAAGGATCGAGGAATCCCTACTTAAGAAACTCTTCAATCAATTCATCTTTTTCAAGTATGTAACTCAATTAGAACTGGATTCGAATTCATTCTAGTCAGAAGATAATTATGTAAATCCAATCATAAACATCCAATAAGATATGTATTGAGAGAGATCAATCTAGGTATTCAATCAACACAATCACATTCAACATTAAAAATTAATAAACTTGAATTAAATATGAATTAATTAAAAGAATTCATAAAGAGGTTCATCCCTTAACCTTAGCTAAGAGATTATCTTAGCATGGCTAACATCTTAAACAAAAGTAAAGAAAAGCAAACTAGGAACGAAGGATTAAGAAGGAATAAGGGCATCGGAAGAGCTTCGCCTTCACTTGATATCTCTCCCAAGCACTAATTTGTACAAAAACAAAGCGAAACAAACTAGGAAGGAAGTATTAAGAAGGAAGAATGCCTTCACTTGATATCTCTCCCAAGAGCTAATGTGTCCTTAAAAGAGCTTAAAACTACTTGTTTATATAGGAAATTCCTCCACCGATTATGAATTTACGCAGTTACGCACATCATCGATTAAAGCAACGATCGATCGATCGAACTTCACTAAGAACATCCAATGACCAAAATTCAAAAATTGGTAAACTGTCAATTGATCGAACATAGCAAAAAGTGTCTAGCGAGTTCTCTTCATAATTTTGAATTCTCTTAATCCTTCTTTTCAATCGATCGACCTCGCTCGAGAATTTCTCGATCAATCGAACCTTCGTTTTGATTGCTTGAAACTCTGTTGTCTTCTTCACTTATTGTGCATTTGTTCTTCGGTCGCTTTCACAGCACTAGTACTTCTTTCCATTAGATCTTTGAATCTTTATATCTTCCAATTCAACTTTCAAACTTCAATTCTTTAACTTGAATTCTTTGGAGCTTTAATTTATCATTTTAAGTGCAAATTCACCACAGACTTCAAAATCATCCTGCATGTAGAAAATGTATCTAATCAAGCCTTTTTATCATCAATGCAAGAGAAAGCAATGCATAAATATGGGTTAAATATGCAATATTTAACTCTCAATCATCAAGCACTGACACTTGGAAAAAATGTCCGAAGATCCGCAACACATGCAAAATGTGAGAACGAACGAACGATAGAGAACCGAGGGGTGAATTCGGTGTGAACCCAGCCTAAATGTCGACGGAAAGCATGTAGGACATACAGTAGAGGCAAGCTATGGGTCCCAATGCTCTTTGGAGGAGTTTTAGCACTCCAAGCTGAGCACAGATGCCCAGGGGGTGTTGGCAGTATTCTACCACCCCTTTTGGTGTCTAATAGGAGTGCATAATGTTGGCTTTACAAAGCCTTAAGAGATGATTCAAATACTTGTACAGGAGGGGAATATAAAACAAAAAACAAAAGGCTCTCTGTATTGAAAAAGCTTTCAAGCTTGATTTCTCTTTTCTTTTTATTTTTCTATTTCTGTTTTCTTTATTCACTTTGCTTGCGTACAGCACCCAACTGTTTATATAGTAACTTGCTACCCTTTGAAATACCTAATATGCCCTTATTAACTACATTTATTCTACCAGTTTCATACGTTTGGAAACCCATCAGCCACACCACGTGGAAAATATGTAAATAGTCATAACGTGTGGCTGTTTCAAATGCTATGAAACTGTAGCATCTGAACCGTCCATTTGGTTTGGACGTATCAACACTCCCCTTCAAACCAAAATAGGCTTCATTCCAAGCATTGATCTTAGTCATCTGAATGTATCAGTCGGTAATGCCTTGGTGAATATATCCGCGACCTGTTCAGTGGTGTGACAGTAATCCAATTTCACCACTTTCTGCATCACTTGATCTTTGAGAAAATGGTATCGAGTATCGATGTGCTTGCTCTTTCCATGCTGCACCGGATTTTTGGCTAGCTCGATTGCCGACTTGTTATCCACATATATGACTATGGATTCTTCCTGCGGATGCTTCAGCTCCTTTAGCAGGTTTCTCAACCAAATCGCTTCATAGACTATGGATGATGCTGCCACGTACTCTGCTTCACATGTGGACAAAGCAACAACACTTTGCTTCTTTGAGTTCCAAGTGAAAGCAGTCGATCCAAGATAGAGTACATAGCTAGTGGTGCTCTTTCTTTCATCTTGGTCACCTCCCCAATCACTGTCTGAGTATCCATACGGCATCACTTCATCATTGTATTGATAGAAAAGACCGAATTCCATTGTTCCTTTGATGTACCTGAGGATTCTTTTTGCGGCTAGCCAGTGTGATTCTTTTGGCACTTCCATGTACTTACTTAGGAACCCAACACTGTAGACGATATCCGGCCTTGTGATTATGAGGTACCTTAGGCTTCCAATCAGACTCTTGAACATAGTCGAGTCAACACTTCTTCATTCTCCTTCTTTTGTCAGCTTCAGGCCCGTTGCTACAAGCGTGTTCACGACATTGCAGTCTACCATCTTGAACTTTTTAAGCAACTCCTTGGCATACTTTTTTTGTGATATATAAATGTCGTCGACTTGTTGTTTTACTTCGATGCCCAAGAAGAAGGACATCGATCCACCATCAGTTATCTCGAAATCATTGAACATAACATGCTTGAATTCTTCAAACATCGCCTGACTGTTTCCTGTGAATAGCAGATCATCAACATATAGGCATGCTATGAGGATGTCGCCATGAGCATTTTTCTTGATGTAGACTGCATGCTCATATGGACATTGAGCAAAGCCGTTCTCTTGAAAATAATTGTCGATGCGTGCATTCCAGGCACGAGGAGCCTGCTTCAACCCATAAAGGGCTTTCTTCAGTCGATACACTTTGTGTTCCAACCCTTGAACAACAAAACCCTCATGCTGGTCAACATAGACCTCTTCTTCCAGAATTCCATTTAGGAATGTAGATTTCACATCCAGTTGGTAGATCATCCAACTATGATGGGCTGCAAGGGAGATAATCATCCTCACAGTGTCAAGGCGAGCAACAGGAGCGAAGACTTCTTCATAATCCACCCCGTATTTCTGTTTGTAACCCTTTGCTACGACCCTTGCCTTGTAGCGATCTATTTCACCATCAGCATTTCGCTTGATCTTGTACACCCATTTGACACCAACAGTTCTTTGGCCTTGAGGAAGTAAAGTCAGATCCCATGTATTGTTCTTTTCAATGGCCTGGATCTCCTCTTCCATAGCCGTCCTCCAGCATTCTTCTTTTACAGCCTCCTCAAATGTAAGAGGCTCGTGGTCCGCATACAAGCAGAATAATTTTACTTTCTCAGTTTTGGCGTATATATCGTTGAGGCTTCTCATTTTTATAGGAGCTAAGGGTGAGGGAGAACTGGATGATGACGTGCTGGCTGAATTTTGATTTGATGGAATACTTCCAGAGGAGATGGAACGTATCGCTGAACTTTTGCGTGCAGACGGTTCGACGAAAGAGGGTGTTGCAGGTGTCTGTTCCTGATTTTGATGCTTATCTTCTTCATGTTCTTCAACCTCGACTTGATTTTCTTTGGCCGAATCTTCCTCGTTCCATTTCTAGGCTTCTTCCTCGCAGAATACAATATCTCTACTTACCACCACCTTGTTAGTTAGTGGGTTGTAGAGCTTGTATGCCTTCAATACTTCACTGTAGCCGATGAAGATGCACTTCTCACCACGATCATCAAGCTTCTTTCTTCTTGCTTCTGAAACTTGAGCGTAGGCGACACACCCAAAGATCCTTAAGTGCGCCACACTCTGTTTGTAGCCACTGCATGCCTTCTGTGGTGTCATGTTTCTTCCGCTCTTGCTTGGACACCGATTGAGCAAGTAGGCAGTACATGCAACTGCCTCTGCCCAGAAGCTTTTTTGCATGCCTTTCTCTTTGAGCATGGTTCTTGTCATGTCGAGGATGGTGCGGTTCTTTCGTTCCGCAATGCCATTCTATTGTGGCGTGTAAGCTGCAGTGTGTTGTTGTTTGATGCCTTGTTCCCTGCAATACTCTCGAAAGGCATTTGAGGTGTACTCTCCACCTCTGTCAGATCTAAGGGTTTTGATTTTAAGACCACTTTCTTTTTCAACAAGTGCCTTAAAATTTTTAAAAGTAGTAAAAGCAACAGACTTTTCTTTGATTACATACACCTATAATTTTCTACTGAAATCGTCAATGAAGGTAATAAAATATTTATTACCTCCAATAGAGATTGGCTCCAATGGTCTACAGATGTTAGTGTGAACCAACTGCAATGGTTCTCTTACTCTTCGGGATACTCCACTCGGAAAGGAGTTCCTTTGTTGTATGCCGAGTGTGCACGCTTCACACACATGTTCTGGAACTTCAATAGCTGGCAAGCCATGCACCATGCTTAATGAGGATAAGAGTTTAAGGCCACTGAAATGGAGATGTCCAAAGCGAAGATGTCATCTCCATGAATCATTCTTCACGAGTCCAAAGAGGCACTTTTCAGTTTTTGTGTAAATATGAAGCGGAAACATGCGATTCTTCGCCATTTGGACTTGAGCCACAAGTCTCTCATGTGCATCTCTTATAGAGAGAGAATGGTTTTCCATGTGTATGACATACCCCTTCTCAAGTAGTTGGCTGATACTGAGGATGTTACTTTTCATGTTTTGTACGTAATACACATTGGAGATAAAATTCGGCACACCATTCTTCTGATAGATTTTAACTTTTCCCTTACCTTTCACAGGAACTTTTGATGAGTCTCCTAGACTCACATTGCCACGAGCATCTTCTGCCAGTTCCACGAGCAACTCCTTCTTGCCACACATGTGATTACTCGCAATAGAGTCAAGATACCACACGTCATGTTGATCACATGCTTCTTCTTGTGCAAGAAGAAGTGTTGAGTCTTCTTTTTCATGATTTGATGCTTCTGCATAATTACAATGCTCATCTTGATCTACTGGTTTGCTCCAACAGTCTGAAGCATAATGGCCAAACTTGTTGCAATTGTAACATTGAATATTTTTGTATTTCCATGTCCACGCCTGGATCGACATCTACCATTTCCTCTTCCACGGAAATTGATAGTCTTTTGTTGATTTTGTGATTGGCTTGGATGATATCCATGCCCTCTGCCTCTTGTACGATTGCTAGTACCACGGCCCCCTCGTTGTGTAGGATCATTCTTTAGAGTCAACTTAGACTTTAAGGCATGTTCAAGCATTGAACCCGCATTCTTTTGCATTCGTTACTCGTGTACTTGCAACGAGCCCATTAATTCTTCAATGGACAGATTTTCTAAGTCCTTTGATTCTTCTATGGCAACAACCACATGTTCAAATTTGGTTGTGAGGGATCGAAGTACTTTTTCAACAACCAGTACATCTTCGATCTTTTCACCATTTTTTTTTCAAGTTGTTAACAATAACAAGTAACCTTGGAAAAAAATTAGAAATGGTCTCACCTTCCTTCATGTGTAAGGTCTCGAATTCAGCTCTAAAAGTTTGGAGACGAACCTTTTTCACATGATCAACTCCTTTGAAGATTGTGCTAAGAATCTCCCATGCTTGCTTGCATGTTGTCGCTTCAGCGATCCGTTTAAAGGTGGACTCATCCAACCCTTGATAGACAAGAAACAGATCCTTCTTGTCCTTCCTTCTTTGATCTTTGAGGACCGCCCATTGATCAGCGGTGTTGAGAGTTTCTTCTTCCGTTGTGGGTTCTACATACCCATTGGTAACAATCTCCCATAGATCTTGTGACCCGAATAGTGCTTTCATCTGGATGCACCAGTTTTCATAGTTATCCTTAGATAACTTTGGAATTTGTGGCTGGATCGAGGACGCCATCACTTCTTCACACCACGGATCAACAACGCCCTTTTCTTTTCTTTTTTTACGTAGTAGTGCAACACCTTGATCACACGATCTGAACCTTCAAACTATACCCGGTCCCACGAGAACGTCTTGCTCTGATACCAATTTGTTGGCTTTACAAAGCCTTAAGAGATGATTCAAATACTTGTACAGGAAGGGAATATAAAACAAAAAACAAAAGGCTCTCTGTATTGAAAAAGCTTTCAAGCTTGATTTCTCTTTTCTTTTTCTTTTTCTATTTCTGTTTTCTATATTTACTTTGCTTGCGTACAACACCCAACTGTTTATATAGTAACTTGCTACCCTTTGAAATACCTAATACGCCCTTATTAACTACATTTATTCTACCAGTTTCATACGTTTGGAAACCCATCAGCCACACTACGTGGAAAATATGGAAATAGCCATAACGTGTGGCTGTGACAAATGCTATGAAACTGTAGCATCTGAACCGTCCATTTGGTTTGGACATTTCAACACATAGGATGGTGCTGACTCTCATGGTGGGTGTCGGTAAGGAGCATTGACGTTCCCCTGGGATTATTCAGTTTTTCCTAACTTTCTCTCAGACTATACTTTTTTGAGTAAATTTCGCTGAAGGATTCCTTAAAAATTCGATTAACAAGGTATTTATAAGCAAATATGGTAGGAAAACCTAGCCACGTGGAGGCCCGTGATTGGTCCATGCAATGCCAAGTAACTGCTATAACACACTTGGTAGTGGTGGGCTTGTCAGACCAAGTGGAGTCGGAGCTGACTCAAAACTAACACTTAGGCATAAACGTGTGACTTCAATAAAATTGATGTATCTTCTTCGTTATATCTCTGATTCGATTGATTCTAGAGTTGTTGGGAAGGTAGCTCAAAGAGCTAGCAAACAATTTTAAAATGGGGTCTATTAGAGTCCAAATGAGCCACCAAAAGTGGCCACAAAGTGATCACAAGTTGTAAATCTTTTTGACTCTCTAACTGAGTTTACAAGCTCGTGAAAGGGAAATCATAAATTCTTCGTCCTTACTTGGATTAAGCTGATATCGAGCTCCTTGGAAGGTCTTCGAGTGACCTTTGAACTGTCGGAATAATATCCCAACTCTTGGACCCATTACAAGGAGCTTCAGGTTTGTTTCTCTCAAGTGAACGGTAACCTTCGAGTAATATTCAGGATCATGTAGTTTTGAGGATTCTATCTATATGGCTCATCTAAACTCAAAATGAGGTGATTCCAGATTCTTTAAAAGGTAATTTTGGTCACGAATGGATCTGACCACTACAAAAAATCCCACTTTTAGCAACGAAAATTTTCGTCGCTAAAACTCAATTTTTCGTCGCTAAAACGTTTTAGCGACGAAAATTTTCGTCGTTAAATTCGTCGCTAAAAGACCGAGGCAAAAGGCTTTTAGCGACGAAAAATTTGAATCGTCGCTAAATGCGAGGTTTTTAGCGGCGAAAATTTTTGTCGCTAAAAAAAATTTACAAGACTTTTAGCAGCGAAAATTTTCGCTGCTAAAAAATTCGTTCAGCTTTTTACCGACGAAAATTTTCGTCGCTAAAAAAATTTACAAGACTTTTAGCAGCGAAAATTTTCGCTGCTAAAAAATTCGTTAAGCTTTTTAGCGACGACAATTTTCGTCGCTATAAAAAATTTACAAGACTTTTAGCAGCGAAAAGTTTCGCTGCTAAAAAATTCGTTAAGCTTTTGTACAGGACTTTTAGCAGCGAAAATTTTCGCTGCTAAAAAGTTCGTTCACCTTTTAGCGACGAAACGTTTCGTCGCTATAAAAAACTGTACAGGACTTTTAGCAGCGGAAATTTTCGCTGCTGAAAACTTCGTTCGTCTTCTAGCGACGAAAATGTTTGTCGCTAAAAATATTTCCCAAACTTTTAGCTACGAAAATTTTCGTCGCTAAAAGTCTCTTTTTTTAAAAAATATTGCAGCTCAAAATTCCGCACAAATTTCCTGATATACACTTGTTAACAATATATTCCATCATATTCATCCTGATATACACCTGTTATGTAATATATTTCATCATATTCACATCCATCTAAACCCAAACTAGTAAGTCCATCCAAACATAAACTACATTCATCCAAAAACAAACAAACTTATCCGCATCACATTCATTCACGCATAAATACATATAAACTTAACATTATAAACAAATATACAAAAAATCACAAAGATGAAGGTGGAGGTGGTGGGGCATCGGTGGGTAAGCGTGCAGTGAAAGCCTGAAACATCTCCGTCATCCGTCGCTCATGCTCTACCCGCATCTCCTCCATCCTCCTCTCCTGCTCCTCCCTCTGCCTCACCAGCTCCTCCTCCATCCTCCTCTGCCTCGCCAGCTGATCCTCCATCCTCCTCTCCTGCTCCTCCCTCTGCCTCGTCAGCTCCTCCTTCATCCTCCTCTCCTGCTCCTCCCTCTACCTCGCCAGCTGATCCATCATCTTCCTCTCCTGCTCCTCCCTCTGCCTATCCAGTTGATCTTTGATGTCATCGACGACGACCCGTAGCTGTTGAACCTCTCTCTCTACGGTATCAGCTCGGCGTATGGCACTGTCGCCAACAACGATGGATCGGCTGGAGGCAGCTCTAGCGGGTGCCTTGAGCTTGGCACCATGGCCAAGCCCACGCACATATCCAGAACGGGTGCCAAGCACCTGACTCAGGATCTCTGGCTCACTCCGCTGAGTACCATCAGGAGTGGGCTGACTGCGTAAGGTATCCATCTCCTCCTGTAATGAAAACATATGAATTTTCATAATAAATGATATTATTATAATTTAATACAATTAAAATTTGCAATGTAAAGATTTTTACCCAAATCTCGCTGGCTCTAGGATGTATCCAAGATCCTGTCGCCTGCCGACAGTGAGCCCCTCTGTAGAAGTCTACTGGTCCGGGCTCCTGGCCAGTGACGGAATCTCGCTGTGGAATCGAAAGGACAATAGAGTTAATATAAATGCATAGAAAGAATATATAAACGTAATAATTACCAGTACTTTCTTACCATGTCGTGACGAAGTCGTACAAATGACTTTGTACCAGCTACGTGGTTCACTACTAACTTTTCCCTATTATCAGAATTTATTTTGCTCCTCTTCTGAACACATTATTCATAATACATTGTTATTAATTGCGAATTTAATTATTACGTTAAGATATTGTAAATATGTAAATATTACCTGAAAATAATCAGACGAAAACCTATCACAGAGTATCCGTCAGTCCTCATCGGTCACGTGCGGCGGTGCGGACTGTCGGGCCTCCTCGCGGGTCGCGCACCGCTTGTACTGTCGGTGTAAATAGCCGCGGTAATCCTTGAACCGCTCCTTCATCATGTCGTCGACGACATGAGAGATGTGCAGAACACTCAAATCAAATTCAAACTTATCCTGCAGTTTCGTAAATAATAGATTAAGGCAATAAACTTATTAAGAAAATAACTTAACCGTAAATGAACTTTTATAAAATAAATTTTAATTTACTAAAATTTACCTGAAGGCGCTGACGGATGAGCTGCCGCACATCATCTGTCACATCTCCCCAACGGGGGGTGGTGGGGGGGATCAGAGATCGGCATAAGACACCGACCTCCGACGTAAACAACATGGCATTGTTCCCAACAGGTCTAATGCAGTCCTGTGGGAACTCTACCGTCACCCTACCCTCACGCGTAAGTCGCTCTAAAAGTAACCCACGCATGGGTCCACTTCCTCGTCGGCTAGTCGACGACGCTGTTGCAAAAGAATTATGTAAGTCTAAATATAAACAAAAATCATTAAAAGAAATATATGTCTAAACTTACATGCAGTGCCCGGGGTATGCGCGACTGAGGGATCAGACGCCTGTGATGCAACATGTGACGGCGATGCTGGCTCCGCCGCATCACGGGTAGAAGGGGTAGATCCAGTGCGCGAACGACGTGCTCTCCCACCTGGTGCCATCACTGAATATAACCTACCTACGAACTTATAAATTTAAACAATATCAATACAAGTGGAACATACTAAAACATTATACAAGTAGTGTTGACGGTACAATGCATTTGTGCTTATGCTTAGAGAGATGATTAAAATATGATTAGACCATTACACTATAATGCAAGCAGAATATAATAAAACTGTAATATATAATCTATAACCATTGGAAATTCCATTACATATTGTCATTTTATATTAAATACACATTCCTTGTAATACGACACAACTTTGAGGTAAACTATCCGAAGTACTCCCTCCGTATGTTATCGTATGCTTCAGAAGTATATGTCATGTTGTGTGAAGCACTCGACATTTTTATAGCCAACATGCTAGTCACAATAGGAGAAATCTGGTCTCTCGGGACTCCATTCAGATGTGCAAGTGACAGAGTCGCATCTTCCATATCTCGTTTCCCGCAGTTATATATTTCCATCAGCTCCAGAATTTCTTTCAGATGGTATAATCTTTTCTCTGAGTCATCGTCGATATATTCTGCTTTATACTCATTGAGTAGACCGGGTATCTCTATAGCCCTACCAGAAGAAGATAGGGCTGAAACGTCCATCTGCAACAGTTGATGAAGTATGTTGCATGCTTCTGTTACGCTCCGGTTTGAGGAGGACATGATCAGAAATGGGACACCACTGCAAATGTGAATTATAAACAAGTCAATAAAAGAAATTAATCATGACTTGTAATTTTCACGTATACATGAAATACATAAATTATTCGAATTGAAAATGACTTGTAAATCATGTGTACATTTAATAATCGTCGTCTGTATCACTATCGCTTAAGCTATTTCTTCTTCACCATCACTATTGCTGATCAGTATTTCCTCCTCATCGTCTGCAACATTGTCATCAATGAAACCGCTATCATCTCTAACAATGTCTTGTATTATTGAGGCATCAACATGATCAGGTGGCACATCATCTCTATCTAATTACACCACATCAATATCAACACTTGAATCAGTCTCTGTATCCCTGGATGGCATGTCTTCTTGATATGCTTGTTCAACCCTAGACGTATCATTTCTCCCGTCCTCGCTATCTTCAACTTCTGGGACGGGAACGTCAAATACGTTCCTAGGCTTTATTTTCTGCACCACGTGCCAAGAGCCGCCTAATTTTGTGTCAGCGAGGTAAAATACTTGTTCGGCTTGGCTGGCGAGGACAAATGGGTCGTCCTTAAACCACTTCCGAGATAAATTTACACTCGTAAAGTATTTGTCAGTCTATATTCCCAACTTCTTATTTCCAATGTCCCACCAATCACATTTAAATAAGTACACCCGCTTTCTCATACAATAATTCAGCTCAATAATATCCGTCAAAATTCCATAAAAGTCAATTGCATCCCCCTCATTTGTTCCCTTCACAACCACCCCACTATTTTGTGTGGTCCTGCACTTCTCACGTTCTTCGGTGTGGAACCGAATCCCGTTTACAATACAGCCTGTATATCTAGATACACGTCTATCAGGGCTACACGCCAGTGAGTATAGTGCATCAGACGCATCAGCAGAGTTGCTCGTGCGCAACGTCGTCATCTATTATCATGTAGAAAATATAATTGGTTAGGGATTTTCTTAGGTTGAAATAATGTGGAATACAACGAAAATTCTAAGTGTGGTGAGATACAATGTGAAATCTTACACATTTGGCGAACCATTCTGGAAACTGTTCCTGATGCATTCGATCATAATTTGTGGGGAATTTGGACTTCATCACGTATATGTGTTCGCTACACATAAATGGCACATCGTCAGCAAGAAACATTAAGATCATCATACGTAGAGAAAATAATAATCGAGGGAAGACTTACTCCAAGTATGACTCTATTTCTTCACAATTATGCAACACATACCACCGCGCCTTTGCTAGATCCCCAAGGTCCATATCCTGAAACGTCGGGGATCCTAAAGGACGAACGTTATGTGCAAATACAGATATGAGTTCTTGTTCATGCTCCTGCCCTTCATCGGCATTTCGATCTTCTCGGTTGAATCTAGTCTCTACGCCACGAAGATACATGGAGAAAAATGTAAGGCACTCATTATCAATGTACGCTTCAGCTATCGACCCCTCCGCTCGTGCCTTATTCCTCACAAATTGTTTGAGTGTGTGAAGGTACCTGTACACAAAACCACTATGTTATACGCGTGAAAACATGGATATATGTAGTTTATGGAATGAATAAAAATTTTAATAGGTTGTACCACCTTTCGATCGGATACATCCAACGATACTGTACTGGGCCTGCAAGCTTCGCCTCGTGCGGTAAGTGAATCGCTAGGTGTACCATGACATCGAAAAAAGCAGGTGAAAATATTGTTTCAAGTTTGCAAAGGATTATGACAATGTCCCTCTCCAGTCGTTTAATAACATCTACATTCAACGATTCTGAACACAAATCCTTAAAGAATATCCCCAACTCAATCAGCGTCGCACTGATATCCTTGCTCAGGAATCCATGAATCGCAACCGGCAGCAGGCGTTGCAGAAGGACGTGACAATCATGACTTTTCATTCTTGTTACTTTACAGTCCATAACGTTTACGCGCCGAGTTATGTTTGACGCATACCCATCGGGAAACTTCACCGATCTCAACCATTCACATAAACGCTTTCTCTCTAATTTTGTCAACGTGTAGCAGGTTGTTGGTATAGTATACAAATTTCCATGTGGTTGCAAGTACAACTCTTTCCTTAAACCCATTTCTTGTAAATCCAATCGAGTCTTGAAACTGTCTTTTGTTTTCTTCTCTATGTTCATCAATGTTCGGAAAACATTGTCACATATATTTTTTTCAATATGCATGACATCCAAGTTTTGTCACAATTTCAGATCACTCCAATAGGGCAACTCAAAAAAGATACTCTTCTTCCTCCAGTTATAGTCCAATACTGTACGTTTCCTCTTCTTCAAGTGTGATGCCTTACCAAATCTAACTTCTCCAATGTTACTCAGTTGTTGCATCACATCTTCTCCAGATAGCTCTTTCGGGGGTGGCCTATGATCTTGTTTGCCATCAAAGATCATCGTCTTCCTACACCAACTATGATCTCTCGGAAGGAAGCGACGATGGCCCATATAACACATTTTTCTACCATGCTTCAATGATAATGAACAAGTCTGAATACCACATGTAGGACAAGCCAACTTGCCCTTCGTGCTCCACCCAGACAAATTTTCATAAGCGGGAAAGCCATTTATTGTCCACAAGACTGTTGCATGCAATTGAAATGTCTGTCCTGCAAATGTGTCATACGTTTGTACACCTTGTCTCCACAACTCGTTTAACTCATCTACTAACGGTCGCAAATACACATCAATGTCATTCCCAGGTGACCTGGGTCCAGGAATAAGCAATGACATCATGAAAAATGACTCCTTCATACACAACCAAGGAGGTAAATTGTAGGGCATAAGTACCACTGGCCACATACTGTACGAGCTACTCATATTACCAAATGGATTAAAACCATCACCTGCAAGACCTAATCGAACATTGCGAGAATCCTGTGCAAACCAGTCATGTTGCTTGTCAAAATTTTACCAGGCTTCAGAGTCCGCAGGGTGCCTAGTGTACTATCATCATGAGCGCGTTTCTCCTTATGCCACCTCATATCTTCAGCCGTCTTACGAGACATAAACAATCTTTGCAATCTGGGTTTCAATGGGAAGTACCTTAATACCTTTCGCGGGATTTTCTTAACGCTGGCTTTGCCATACTTCCACCTAGACTCTCCACATTCTTGATACTCTTCAGCCTTATTATGCTCTTTTCGATATAATAAACAATCATTTATACATGCATGTATGAGTTCATAACCAAGGCCCAAGTCTCGCATCAAGGATTTTCCCTCATAATGAGACTTAGGCAATGTCTCACCATCCAGTAATGCTTCCTTCAACAACTCAAGCAACATGTTGAACGATTTGTTACTCCAACGATTTATTGTCTTCAAATGAAGTAACTTTGTAAGAAAATTCAACTTGGAGAAGTTCTCACACCTCGGATAAAGTGGACGTTGGGCATCCCTCAACAACCTACTAAACTTTTCTGATTCGACATCACCCATTGGAGGAATATCTTGGCTACTGCTTCTCGCTGCAAAATCAGTATCCGCAGCTATTCCCCTGAACACATCCCCTATGATATCTTGCATTTCGTCAACGTCTTCATCCTCGTCATCCGGCACAATTGGGTCAGCAAGGACTTCAGTGGGCTCAACTCTATGGGTCATATCTTCACCATGATAGATCTACCAAGTGTAACCCTGGTCAATCCCAACTATGAACAAATCATCCTCTACTTTGTCTAAAGTCTTATATATCATGTTCTTGCATTTTCGACATGGACACCTAATCTTATTCCTTGAATCTGCCCGATTTCGCGCAAATTCCATGAACTCTTCAACCGCTTGTTTATACTCTGGGCCAAACCTGTTCTTAGCTCGCATCCAACTCTTATCCATGTCTACAATGAAAGGACTAAAGTCAGTTTACAGAAATAGCTTTAAGATTAGGCTAGGTTATAGGTTTAGGTTATAGGTTATATGTTTAGGATTTGAGAATAGGTTTAGGTTTAGGTTATAAGTTTAGGTTATAGGTTTAGATTTACGTTATAAGTTTAGGTCAAGGTTATAAGTTTAGGTTAAGGTTGTAAGTATAGGTTATAGGTTAAGGTTAAGGTTTAGGTTTAGGTTATAAGTGTAGGTTATAGGTTTAGGTTATAGGTTAGGTTTAGGTTATAGGTTTTGGGATTTGAGAATAGTTTTAGGTTATAAGTATAGATTTAGGTTATAGGTATAGGTTAAGGTTTAGGGATTGGAGTTTAGGTTATAGGTATAGGTATAGGTTTAGGTTAAGGTTAAGGTTAAGGTCAAGGTCAAGGTCAAGGTCTAGTTTTTAGGTTTTGGGATTTTAGGTATAGTTTAGGTTAAGGTTATAGGTTATAAGTATAGGTTATAGGTTAAGGTTTAGGTTATACGTATAGGTTTTGGTTTCTGAGAATAGGTTTAGGTTAAGGTTATAGGTTATAGGTTAAGGTATAGGTTTAGGTTGCAAGTATAGGTTATAGGTTAAGGTTAAGGTCAAGGTCTAGGTTTAGGTTATACGTATAGGTTTTGGGATTTGAGAATAGGTTTAGGTTATAGGTTAAGGTTTAGGTTTAGGTTAGGTTAAGGTTATAGGTTTAGGTTATAGGTTAAGGTTATAGGTTTAGGTTAGGTTTAGGTTTAGGTTATAGGTTATAGGTTTAGGTTTAGGAAATCGGGTTCGGGTTCGGGTTTAGGTTTGGGTTTTCAAGTTTAGGTTTAGGTTTAAGTTAGGGAGTTGAGATTAGGATTTAGTGTAGGTTTAGGTTTAGGAATTTGAGAATAGGTTAAGGTTTAAGTTTACGAAATCGGTTTCGGGTTCGGGATCGGGTTTAGGCTTGGGTTTTCAAGTTTAGGTTTAGGTTTAGGTTAGAGAGTTGAGATTGGGATTAGATATAGGTTTATGTTTAGGGATTTGAGAATACATTTAGGTTTTACCTTATAGGTTTAGCTTATAGGTTTTGGTTTTGGTTTTTGGTTTAGGTTAAGGTTTAGGTTATAGGTTTTCGTTTAGGTTAAGGTTATAGGTTTTGGTTTAGGTTATAGGTTTAGGTTTAGGTTTTAGTTTATAGGTTTAGGTTATAGGTTTAGGTTTTGGTTTTGGTTTTAGGTTTAGGTTAAGGTTATAGGTTATAGGTTTTGGTTTAGGTTAAGGTTATAGGTTTTGGTATAGGTTATAGGTTTAGGTTTAGGTTTTGGTTTTGGTTTTAGGTTTAGGTTAAGGTTATAAGTTATAGGTTATAGGTTTTGGTTTAGGTTAAGGTTATAGGTTTTGGTTTTGGTTATAGGTTTAGTTTTAGGTTTTAGTTTATAGGTTTAGGTTATATGTTTAGGTTTTGGTTTTGGTTTTAGGTTTAGGTTTAGGTTAAGGTTATAGGTTATAGGTTTTGGTTTAGGTTAAGGTTATAGGTTTTGGTATAGGTTATACGTTTAGGTTTAGGTTTAGGTTTAGGTTTTAGTTTATAGGTTTAGGTTTTGGTTTTGGTTTTAGGTTTAGGTTAAGGTTATAGGTTATAGGTTATAGGTTTTGGTTTAGGTTAAGGTTATAGGTTTTGGTTTTGATTATCGGTTTAGGTTTAGGTTTTAGTTTATAGGTTTGGGTTATAGATTTAGGTTTTGGTTTTGGTTTTAGGTTTAGGTTAAGGTTATAGCTTATAGGTTTTGGTTTAGGTTAAGGTTATAGGTTTTGGTATAGGTTATAGGTTATAGGTTTAGGTTTGGGTTTTAGTTTATAGGTTTAGTTTTGGTTTAGGTTTTAGGTTAGGTTAGGTTATAGGTTATAGGTTTTGGTTTAGGTTAAGGTTATAGGTTATCGGTTTAGGTTATAGGTTTAGGTTTAGGTTTTAGTTTATAGGTTTAGGTTATTAGGTTTAGGTTTTTTTGGTTTTGGTTTAAGTTTAGGTTTAAGGTTCTAGGTTATAGGTTTTTGGTTTTGGTTAAGGTTATAGGTTTTGGTTTAGGTTATAGGTTTAGTTTAGGTTTTAGTTATCGGTTTAGGTTATAAGTTAGTTTTTGGTTTTGGTTTTGGTTTTGGTTTAGGTTAGGTTAAGGTTCTAGGTTATAGGTTTTGGTTTAGGTAAGGTTATAGGTTTTGGTATAGGTTATAGGTTTAGGTTTATGTTTAGGTTTAGGTTTTAGTTTATAGGTTTAGGTTATAGGCTTAGGTTTTAGTTTTAGGTTTAGGTTAAGGTTAAAAGTTTAGGTTATAGGTTATAGGTTACAAGTATAGGTTATAGGTTAAGGTATAGGTATAGGTTTAGGTTTAGGTTTTAGTTTATAGGTTTAGGTTATAAGTTTAGGTTTTGGTTTTGGTTTTGGTTTTGGTTTTAGGTTTAGGTTAAGGTTATAGGTTATAGGTTTTGGTTTAGGTTAAGGTTATAGGTTTTGGTATAGGTTATAGGTTTAAGTTTAGGTTTAGGTTTTAGTTTATTGGTTTAGGTTATAGGTTTAGGTTTTGGTTTTGGTTTTAGGTATAGGTTAAGGTTATAGGTTATAGGTTTTGGTTTAGGTTTAGGTTATAGGTTTTGGTTTAGGTTATAGGTTTAGGTTTATGTTTAGGTTTAGGTTTTAGTTTATAGGTTTAGGTTATAGGCTTAGGTTTTTTTGGTTTAGGTTAAGGTTAAAAGTTTAGGTTATAGGTTATCGGTTAAGTATAGGTTATAGGTTAAGGTATAGGTATAGGTTTAGGTTTAGGTTACAAGTATAGGTTTATAGGTTAAGGTTAAGGTCAAGGTCTAGGTTTAGGTTATAGGTATAGGTTTTGGGATTTGAGAATAGGCTTAGGTTTTGGTTATAGGTTAACCTTAAGGGTTATAAGTATAGGTTTAGGTAATAGGTTCAGGTTTTGGTTTAGGTTAGGTTAAGGTTATAGGTTTAGGTTATAGGTTAAGGTTATAGGTTTAGGTTAGGTTTAGGTTTAGGTTATAGGTTTAGGGTTTAGGTTTAGGAATTCGGGTTCGGGTTTGGTTTCGGGATCGGGATCGGGTTTAAGTTTGGTTTTTCAAGTTTAGGTTATAGGTTTAGGTTTATGTTTAGGTTTAGGTTTAGGTTTAGGTTTAGGTTATAGGTTAAGGTTTAGGGATTTGAGTTTAGGTTAAGGTTTAGGTCTAGGTTATAAGTATAGGTTTTGGGATTTGAGAATAGGTTTAGGTTATAGGTATAGGTTTAGGTTGGGTTATAGGTTAAGGTTTAGGTATTTGAGTTTAGGTTAAGGTTTAGGTGTAGGTTATAAGTATAGGTTTTGGGATTTGAGAATAGGTTTAGGTTATAGGTATAGGTTTAGGTTGGGTTATAGGTTAAGGGAATGAGAATAGGGTAAGGTTTTGGTTTTGAAAATCGGGTTTAGGTTCGGGATCGGGTTTAGGTTTGGGTTTTCAAGTTTAGGTTGACGGTTTAGGTTACGGGGTTGAGATTAGGATTAGGTGTAGGTTGGGTTATAGGTTAAGGTTTAAGGATTTGTGTTTAGGTTAAGGTTATAACTTTAGGTTAAGATTATAAGTATATGTTATAGGTTAAGGTTAAGGTTATAGGTTTTGGTTTAGGGTTAGGGTTAGGTTATAGGTTTAGGGAATTGAGAATGGATTTAGGTTATAGGTTTGGGGTTATAGGTTTAGGTTAAGATTGTGGTCCCTGCAAATACAGATATAAACACGACCTGTCCAAATGGCCAGGCCCTTCCAATGCTATCCATAGAAAATTGACAGCTTCACCATGGTCATAACAGCGGTTCCCACCTTCCAGGGACCCCCGCTCTTCCGAATAGCTCCGACGCACATCCGGGTCTGCTCCATTAATCTCGAGCAAATACATAAACACGGCTTGTCCAAATGACCAGGCCCCTCCAATGCTGTCCATAGGAAATGGACAGCTTCATCATGGTCATAACAGCGGTTCCCACCTTTCAGGGACCCCCGCTCTTCCGGATAGCTCCGATGCACATCCAAGTCTGCTCTATCAATTCTAAGCTAATACAATTAAATCCTAAATTAGTTACTCATCCAAGGTTGGATAGATTGTAATACTTTCATATTCCCATTTAACCGTCCACGCCGAAAATCCGGCAGCATCTCCCCATGCCTCTCCAGATAAGTTGATCTTACGTTACATTCCGATGCAAAATATCTAAAACAATGTGAAGATATTTGACATTGAATACGGAACAGAAGAAACATATCTAGAGAGAAATGAGGAGATGGACCGCGGATCAGGCATGAACATTTAAATAGATTATATGAAAGCATATACCTTCCATCTAACCTTGAACTGTCCAAAATGGGACAATTTGAGCGATTTCTATGCCACCAAAAACACACCGTATCTATGTATGGCCCCATAGAAATCCTCAAACGAGTAACTAATTATCTAACTTACAAATCTATAAATTACAAGTCACAACTATAAACTAACTAATCACAATACGAATTAAGGCAAACAACTGTAATATACAAGCTCATGAAGGTTTGCAAGGACAATTATAGGCAACAGATGACCATGGAACAATATAAGCTGCATTAGTAACAGAGCGTGTTGGCCATATTTTATTTGAACTATTTCAGTAGTCACTACTCCTTTATAACATTTATTTGAACTATTTCATTTCATTTCATCATTTCAAAGATGTTTTTCCGGTGCCTTTTAAGGACCAGTGCCCAAAGTATGCCCTTGGACATTCACTATGATGTGTATGATAGAAATGTCGTTTCCATTTCTGCAGAATATTGGCCAATCCATGGTTTTTTTTTTTTGTTTTTTTTTCTATCATACCTTGGGCACTATACAATGCATATTATTATGTATTGCCAATACAGGACTAAAAAAATCGAAGTTCACACAAATATGGATGAAATGGATGAATGTGTTTCAGGTATGGAGCCAACCTATACATGCTCCAATACTGATATTTTGAACGTTGGCTACTATGACCCCTACATGTGCATAGGATAATGACATGACTAGAGGTTAACCTTTCCCCTTCAGAACATTTTGGATTGACTATTTTTTCAATTTTGCAATATCTTGATTCTTTGCTCAAACTATAAGAGGTTTTGTAACGCCCTGAAAATCGGGGGTCGAGCATAAACTCAACTCCCAAGTTCCAGAACATCACTTATGCAACAAAATGAATGATGATTGAATGTTGACTGTATTCGTGCATTGAACATGAGTGAGATTAAGCCAAAACAGCATATCATACTCCAGAGACAGTTAAGTTTGCAAGCGGAAGACTGTGATAGATAAAATAATATATAACTTATGATGAGTCTCCAGAGTGTGATAACATTACCAGGTTAAATAAATACAAGTGCAGTTCTAAAATTTACCAAATGTGAGGAAGTGTAATGCCTTCTATCCCAAGAACCATAACCCCGTCAATACAATACCAGGTCTTCATTGGCCTGTCAGAAAGTTACATGTAGGAGAACTCCTCCTCCACATCATAGAAGTCCGGCTCTGCTTCATAAGCATCGCCATCACCTGAAACTCAACAAATCTGGTGGGTGTTTGGAACACCGTCCCGTAACGTGGGAGTGAGTGATCAACTCAGTGGAACAGTAAAGCATAGGTTAACATGTTATCAATTCAATCAAGCAGTAATGATAAAGCAGTACAAATCAAACATTTCTAACTACTCTTGTTATGTGCAAAAATGAAATGACATGATGCTGTATGCCCTTGCCAAACCACCCTCAAGCGACATCATCTTACGTTCGCGAATGCTTACTCCCTCAGTGCGCCACATCTACAAAGCACATGCGGTGCGATGATGCTCATGATTACCAAGTTTTTATTAGTCCATTTCAAACAATAGTATTGGGAAACTAAGGTACCTCCCTTGTATCATTCCCAAACATGATCCATTCTAGGGTCGTCAATCCTAGTTAATCTCATACGATATTATGGTTTGAGAAGTGTAGTGAAGGCATCGCAAAGGGCTCGTCACCCGTCAGCGCGGATAGAGATCTCACCGTATGCGGCTCAATTGCTGGCGTCAGCTCGAGTATAGGTCTCACCGTACTCGGCTCAATCACTAGCCGTCAGCTCGAGTACAGGTCTCACCGTACTCGGCTCCAATCATACTCTAGTTGCTGTGAAAGACTCGTCGCCAATCACAGACCCCTGGAGTATACTCGAAGATACTACGGAGGACTCGTCGCCCGTCAGCACGAGCACAGGTCTCACCGTACCGGCTCTCGCCGTAAGTATCGACAGCTCGAATACAGTGTCCCATACCACCGTATTCGGCTCACGAGTTGGTTTCGCAATGGTCACTACGGGGAGGCACATGGCCCCAGCGTAGGCCGACAGCTCGAACGGTGTCCCATACACCATGCCCGGCTCTGCGTCTTAGCGGATCGAGGTACCATGGTTAAAAGGGGTTTCACTGGTAAGTTTGGTACCCTAGGTTCAAGCAGTAGCGTCCAAACAGGGTGAACATGCATAAGGCAGATCGGTTACTTGACGAGCTCGACTAGTACGATCGCCCGTTGAGCTACAGACATGAAGTGCATAAACAACTTCGTGTGGCCTAGCCACTGCCGACAGGCAACGCACGACTCGAGTTCGTCGAACACATCCCACGTGGCAAATGAATCTCAGCCACGAGTTCAATCCCGTTACCGATTGCCTGGTCATAATCATAGCCCCAAACACAATCAATTGCAGATAATAAAGCAGTAATGGATCAGGATTCAAATCAATAATCAAGTCTGGTATTATCCGTTTAGGGCTGCCAGGGCTGTTGCACGCACTCGTTGCTCCGCTCCCCCATCACCCATGACGGATCATACAACGTAAATATAAATTAAACATATGCATTTAGTCAGAAGGCAGACGCGCACATGCCGAAGGACCACAAACACCAGACACTATCACATAAAGCAGTTATTAAAATGTTATGACATATAAGTTTTAAACAACTAATCAAAGCATTTATCAACACAATGAGATCATATAAAAGAGGTTAAAAGAGGTTGAGAATCATATCTCAACACCCTTATACATTACAATTGCTAACTACTACACATTCAGACATTTCAAGAAACACTTAAACAAACATACATCAACATACATGACATATGTCGATCACATAGGCATTAGGCCAAATCCTTTCACTAGGGAGTTGCCCCAATCATAACACGCGTACACCCACGACGGATAGTCATGGCAAGCAGGAATCCAAGTTCCATATTCATTCAGCCATTTCCACAAACACTTGGGCCACACATTTTAGCAATATATAGTGTATATGGCCGTGGCGTGACTTAGGGCAAATCCTTTCGTCAAAGGGGGTATCGCCAATACATCAATCATGAATCTGACAATTAGTCATGGCGAGCACGAATGAGAATTCTATACTCATTCAGCCATTTCCACAAACACTTAGAATACACTATTACAACATACATGGTGTATGTTAGTAAAACATGTATTAGGGTTATCCTTTAGCCAAACGAGTATTTTATCCATGTATACCATAACCATACAATAAATAATCATGACAATTACATTTCCAAAACTTACACATATACGGATTTCTAGAATACACAATTTCAACATACGTAGCATTTACAAGTGAACATGTATTACGGCGATTCCTTTCGCCAAACTAGTATTTTATCCATATATAGTATAATCATACATTAAATAAACATGTCAAACATTTCTCCAAAAAAAATACGTATACGGTATTTCTACGTATACCTAGAGTATGTGAAATTTCATATTCTACAACGTTAATCGAAACAGGAAACGGAAAGCACTTTGTACATGTGCAATTGCATGCAGATCATGAATCTATCATTATCTGACATTGAAAGCGTTGAAAACATAACCTATACACCTAAAGTCCGCACCTTTTGTCGTAGAATCGCAACGAAATCGATAGGTTGCTAAGCTTCCGTATTCGGCAGTTTGGCAACCTAGAGAACGAAATAGGTTAGCTATTTCACAACCTACAACAGTCTAAACCCCAAAATAGATTAGGGTTAGGGTTTCTCACCTTAAACGGAGTGTGACATCGCCGGAAACACGCCTGGAAAGAGGCGGTGCAGCCCGTGTGGTGGTGGCAGGAAACGACGGTTGGGAGATTCTCCCACTTCTCCCTCACTTTCTCTCTCTTTTCCCCTCTCTCAATTCCAAATTCGTATGGCTACCATGAGAGAGGGTTTAAGGTCCTTATATAGTCTCAAAACTCACCGAAATAGACTCAGGTTCAAAGGTTACTGCTAATATAGGTATTTCGTCACTTTTCCAGCTCAAAAGAGAGGTTCTGGTGGCCCTCCTTGAGTCAAACGTCAGACTTAAGCTCACAGACACCGGATCTATGTTCTATTAAGTTTTCATTTCAGTGGGATTTCCAGATCACGCGTGGCGGAACAGTTTCAGTTCAACGGTCAGTGGATCTCGATCAGAGATTCTGAGTACATGTAAATGTGTATGAAATTTTTCCTGATCCGAGGGTATAATTTGGTCTGATTCTGACGGTCTGGTTGCTTAATACTGATGCGCAAGTGAAAAGTGCCAGATCACTATTCCAGATATTTATTTTGGAATGGGAATAGTGTTTTTCACACACCCTCGCTCCGGATCGAAACGAATGGCCGTGGGACATCGGCTGGACCTGATTTTTGAGATGATTGTCAAGCCCAGTAAGGCGGTCCTAGTTCCTTAGCTTCGTGTTAATCGGACTTCCGATGTGCGATCTAAACCTAATACGAAGTTTCGTTTCATTCCCGAGAGCAGCCGGGAAATGAGTTTGATCCTAGATTATAGGGTACCCTAAAGTCAATGATTCTACAAGTTTTGGGTCTTGCAGATCGTATTTAAAGCGATCCCAACGGATTTCATGGCTAATCAAGTTTTGCACTTAGTTAACTTTGTTAAATTTCTAAAGGATTTAATCCTAATTATTTTCTGGTTGAGATGGTACTTAGGCCTTTGTAGTTTGTATATAAAGTGATCCAAGTTTTACTACTTAGCTAGTTTAAGTTAGTGTCTAGGGCGAAAGTGCTTTGAAAAATTGAAAGCACAAGGTAGTGAAGGGTGGGATTTGTGAAGGAAATGGGTTAAGGAGCGATTGTAGACTGTGGGATTTAGTTTTGACAAGTTGGTAAGGTCTTAGGATCGACCCATTGCCTAAGGACGTCTAATCCCAGGTTGGCAAAAATTCGGGATGTTACAATCTACCCCCCTTAAAACAAAATTTTGTCCCCGAAATTGGCTAAGGATAATAAGGGAAGATTTCTATTATTTCATTCGCCTAAGACTTATTGATTCCAGGTTTCCACGCGTTGTAGGGTATATACCAGCTGGTTCAATTTAGTCTACCCCCCTTAAAACTTAATTGTTTATCCATTGCTCATACCCTGATGGTTTGCTACAATTTATTTCTTTACCTATTTGGAGCCTGGACGATAATTCCCACAATTTAGAGTAAGATAGCTGTTTTCATTATTTGACCAACACAGAAAGACGATAATAGTGGGCTCGATCCCGATACATCGATCATCTACCTGACCAGGGTAGAAGGGTCATCGTATCACTTCCGAATCCTGGTGGACCCTGGTCTTTTGCTCGGTCAAGCAGTGAGTCCATTGGTAGTCGCCCAGGATTGAGAATTGGGTCAAGCCGCGAATGTTTCGCAGTTGTATATTTCAGTAACTCCGTAGTCCGATCACTCTAGAAACGTAGGGAATGTCCATCATAGGAAGGTCAAATTGTCCATGTCTAAGGTTACCCTTTAGGTCTCAGTCTAAGAGAGTCCTCATTATTATCTATGTCCAAGGAAATGGGGAATCAAATCTTACTAGATCATCCTAAAACGGTTTCTCATAGTAGAACTCGCTAGGGCTTCTATAATGTTCGTATTCAACGAGCACCGTTTCGATCCTGGGCCAGTGGGGTAGGGTCCACCGCGTTTCCGCTGCGCCACCCAGATAAAAGGGGCGTATCAGGTGACCTAACTAGATTAGGCTCATAATGTTCTACCCCCCTTAAATTTTATTTTATTATTTATTTATTTATTTATTTACTTATTTATTATTTTTTTTTCACCCTCAAGGCTCAAGAGCTATGCCCTGATCCGTATGTCGGAACAAGGTGTAATTTATAACCTATCCTTGATATGAAATGGGAAATACATTCGTCTGCCCTTCATCGACGATGTGTACGATGGCATTGATACCTAAGGGGATCGAGAGGAGCTAAAATGATGGGTAATGTGGTTGATGTCAGGGGCAGGTGTGAGTTTGAGGCAAGATGCCTAATTCTACCAAAGGACTTTTATTACGATCTCAACTTACCCTCCCTAGTCATGTCTAGTTTATTACTGTAAGATAATTTTTATACATTATTGGTACAAAGGTATTTGGAAAGAATAGGTCAACAGGCAGACTATTTTTTCTAAGTTCATATGTACAATGTGTATGTTATAATGACATGAGGTTCGAGACCTAATTCCTAACTGTCTGTTACCCATTTGGGTAATTCCTTAGGCCTAAAGGACAAAGTCGCTATCGGCTATATACTCCTAATACTTTTCAAAAGCCAAGGGATAAACTTTTAGTTGCAAATGGTCGGGCAACACGGAAAGAAAATTGTGTCGTGGGTCTGAGTCAGTTAAGTCGAATAACTAAGTCTATTATTCAATTGGCTTAGCATAATTAATTAGTCTTTTACTTTCCTTAGCCTAACCAGTAGTCTAGTCTTAATTTAGGAGTAGCGGAAATCCATAGGTGAGTCCATAGTCTATGCTTATACGTTAGATGATTTCACTTCATTTTTAATACAAGGAAGGGTTTTATCACTTAGGGTCAAAGTTGTCTAATTGGAATTGAGTTGCCTAAAGTTGAATTTAACTACGCCCGAGCATGTCACACATGCTCAAACCAACCACAAGGGGGGTTCTAGAGTTCACGTTCTTAATTGGTTGGATTTCCTATACTGTCAGGTCTGTTGAAGCACTGCTCTAGGTCCAAAACTCCGAGGGTCTATTTGTCAAACAACCATTTACTCAGAAAGCTTAAGCTATCAGAGTGCGGTAGGTTAATGTATATCAAGGGACTTTATCACTTCAACACTATTTGGCAAGTGGTCTTAAGTTGTATTAAATGTGACCGCATTACTAATCCTACCTCGGGATTGGGAGTGACATGGTTGGTAGGAGGGTGGGTGGGGATCAAAATTATTGGTATAGGCTTTGGAAAATGAGCCTGGTGTCGGAAAGTGTGAGATGGGATTTCCAATCCCAGGAAGCAGAATTACTAAGTGTTATTTGAAAGAAAATCTCGGAATTTACTTTTAATTGCACACACTCCAAACATGGTATTGGAAAACATGGGATACAACCAATCTAGGGCCATACCTACACATACATTTATTGTTACCTTTTCAATTCTATCCACCCTAACTCACCTAATGCAATTGGCCGAACGGGCCCTAAACGTCCTCAAATATCTAAAATATTCTACCAACAACTACAACCATCAACATGAAGTCATAAGCACCCTAAGACAGTAACCCATGTGAACTACGAGGCAACAGTATGGATGATTAGACATCCAAGGGAATAGCCGTACATGCTCGGATAGAGCCATGGAAAAGCGAATGAAAAGTGATGGAGAGAGAGGTAGGGCTGGAGGTTTTGTTCTCCATAGATTTGATTCTCATCAGGGGTTGTAGAGGCCCAACTGACAAGAAAGAAAGAAAGGAAAATGAAGAAAATGGATGGGTTAGAGGGCTTGCCCGATTTTGAGCTCCAAGTGGGCGTGTGGGAGTCCAAATGAGGGAAACGGAGAGGGTAGAGGGTGGGTGTTACTGTGAACGATTGATGGGAGTGGGTGATGACCGAAAATGGGAAATGAGATGATTGGAGTGGCGATTTGAAGAGAAAACAGCAAGAATAGGAGGAAAAGAGAGATTGGAGGGGCGTTTTGAGAGAGAGGGGAGCTCCAGACCTAAAAATCCCAAACCCCAGCCAAAACCGCACGTGCCAGGGGGTAGGGGAGGTCGGGCCGACCAAGACCAGACCCGGCCTGACCCGTACGGCCAAGTTTGACCACGGTCCACCTCCAGAACCGCGGTTCCACCTCCGTCCAAAGTGGCCGGTGGGCTGCCACCGCGGGTGGGGTGTACTCTCCATGGTCCCAAGGTGCCAAATGCACCCTGGTTCGACCTTGGGTCCCATCGGATTTAAGTGGGGAGGCCCCTGACTCCAGTTGAAGCGTTTTCAGGGCAAATTTGTAAATTGGAATGATTTTATATAATGTGTGACATATGATTTTGGGGTAGGAGAAGCTAATCTATCCAACTAACCCATTTAATTGGTTAGATTCCAAAGTTTGAATGGTCAAAAGTCCAATTTATACATATATTTACTATTTATAGTAAATTTTTGTTTAGGTGTTATTCTTCATCATTTATACGTTAGAATTTATATCTGATTTAGAAAAAAATTAAAGAATGAAGTGTTGCAAGGAGAGATTTTGAAGAAATTGGGTAAAAAGGGGTTTTAGGCTTTGGTGTTGTGGTTGACCCACAACCTAAGAACATTCATTTCTAGGGAATGACTCAAACCCGTCAACTGACGGCCTAGAGGTGATTCGAGATCGTTTCGTGCGATCATTGAGGCCTACGGGTCCAATCTCAACGGTCGATTTCGGTTGGTTTCGCCGTTCGGTGAATTTGGAAAATCCTAAGTCAGTTTCTATGTTTCGTCGCTCCCTCCTAAGTCAGAGTGCGTCAGAGTGCGTCGTGTGACCATAACCCAGGTCCAGTTTAATCCAAATCATGCTTTGATACCATCTTGTAACGCCTTGAAAATCGGGGGTCGAGCATAAACTCAACTCCCGAGTTCCAGAACATCACTTATGCAACAAAATGAATGATGATTGAATGTTGACTGTATTCGTGCATTGAACATGAGTGAGATTAAGCCAAAACAGCATATCATACTCCAGAGACAGTTAAGTTTGCAAGCGGAAGACTGTGATAGATAGATAAAATATATAACTTATGATGAGTCTCCAGAGTGTGATAACATTACCAGGTTAAATAAATACAAGTGCAGTTCTAAAATTTACCAAATGTGAGGAAGTGTAATGCCTTCTATCCCAAGAACCATAACCCCGTCAATACAATACCAGGTCTTCATTGGCCTGTCAGAAAGTTACATGTAGGAGAACTCCTCCTCCACATCATAGAAGTCCGGCTCTGCTTCATAAGCATCGCCATCACCTGAAACTCAACAAATCTGGTGGGTGTTCGGAACACCGTCCCGTAACGTGGGAGTGAGTGATCAACTCAGTGGAACAGTAAAGCATAGGTTAACATGTTATCAATTCAATCAAGCAGTAATGATAAAGCAGTACAAATCAAACATTTCTAACTACTCTTGTTATGTGCGAAAATGAAATGACATGATGCTGTATGCCCTTGCCAAACCACCCTCAAGCGACATCATCTTACGTTCGCGAATGCTTACTCCCTCAGTGCGCCACATCTACAAAGCACATGCGGTGCGATGATGCTCATGATTACCAAGTTTTTATTAGTCCATTTCAAACAGCAGTATTGGAAACTAAGGTACCTCCCTTGTATCATTCCCAACATGATCCATTCTAGGGTCGTCAATCCTAGTTAATCTCATACGATATTATGGTTTGAGAAGTGTAGTGAAGGCATCGCAAAGGGCTCGTCACCCGTCAGCGCGGATACAGATATCACCGTATGCGGCTCAATTGCTGGCCATCAGCTCGAGTACAGGTCTCACCGTACTCGGCTCAATCACTAGCCGTCAGCTCGAGTACAGGTCTCACCGTACTCGGCTCCACTCATACTCTAGTTGCTGTGAAAGACTCGTCGCCAATCACAGACCCCTGGAGTATACTCGAAGATACTACGGAGGACTCGTCGCCCGTCAGCACGAGCACAGGTCTCACCGTACTCGGCTCTCGCCGTAAGTATCGACAGCTCGAATACAGTGTCCCATACCACCGTATTCGGCTCACGAGTTGGTTGCGCAATGGTCACTACGGGGAGGCACATGGCCCCAGCGTAGGCCGACAGCTCGACCACGGTGTCCCATACCACCATGCCCGGCTCATGCGTCTTAGCGGATCGAGGTACCATGGTTAAAAGGGGTTTCACTGGTAAGTTTGGTACCCTAGGTTCAAGCAGTAGCGTCCAAACAGGGTGAACATGCATAAGGCAGATCGGGTTACTTGACGAGCTCGACTAGCACGATCGCCCGTTGAGCTACACGACATGAAGTGCATAAACAACTTCGTGTGGCCTAGCCACTGCCGACAGGCAACGCACGACTCGAGTTCGTCGAACACATCCCACGTGGCAAATGAATCTCAGCCACGAGTTCAATCTCCGTTACCGATTGCCTGGGCCATAATCATAGCCCCAAACACAATCAATTGCAGATAGATAAAGCAGTAATGGATCAGGATTCAAATCATATAATCAAAGTCTGGTATTATCCGTTTAGGGCTGCCAGGGCTGTTGCACGCACTCGTTGCTCCGCTCCCCCATCACCCATGACGGATCATACAACGTAAATATAAATTTAAACATATGCATTACATAGTTAAAATCATAAAGCAGTTGAGCATGTTATGAATCACAACACAAGCATGAGTTTACACATGTTCAATTCCTAATCACACAACTATCAAAGGAGATCATACACATAGTTAAAAGAGGTTGAGAATCATATCTCAACACCCTTATACATTACAATTTGTTAACTACTACACATTCAGACATTTCAAGAAACACTTAAACAAACATACATCAACATACATGACATATGTCGATCACATAGGCATTAGGCCAAATCCTTTCACTAGGGAGTTGCCCCAATCATAACACGCGTACACCCACGACGGATAGTCATGGCAAGCAGGAATCCAATTTCCATATTCATTCAGCCATTTCCACAAACACTTGGGCACACATTTTAGCATATAGTGTATATTGGCCGTGGCGTGACTTAGGGCAAATCCTTTCGTCAAAGGGGGTATCGCCAATACATCAATCATGAATCTATGACAATTAGTCATGGCGAGCACGAATGAGAATTCTATACTCATTCAGCCATTTCCACAAACACTTAGAATACACTATTACAACATACATGGTGTATGTTAGTAAAACATGTATTAGGGTTATCCTTTAGCCAAACGAGTATTTTATCCATGTATACCATAACCATACAATAAATAATCATGACAATTACATTTCCAAAACTTACACATATACGGTATTTCTAGAATACACAATTTCAACATACGTAGCATTTACAAGTGAACATGTATTACGGCGATTCCTTTCGCCAAACTAGTATTTTATCCATATATAGTATAATCATACATTAAATAAACATGTCAAACATTTCTCCAAAAAAAATACATATACGGTATTTCTACGTATACCTAGAGTATGTGAAATTTCATATTCTACAACGTTAATCGAAACAGGAAACGGAAAGCACTTTGTACATGTGCAATTGCATGCAGATCATGAATCTATCATTATCTGACATTGAAAGCGTTGAAAACCATAACCTATACACCTAAAGTCCGCACCTTTTGTCGTAGAATCGCAACGAAATCGATAGGTTTGCTAAGCTTCCGTATTCGGCAGTTTGGCAACCTAGAGAACGAAATAGGTTAGCTATTTCACAACCTACAACAGTCTAAACCCCAAAACAGATTAGGGTTAGGGTTTCTCACCTTAAAACGGAGTTGACATCACCGGAAACGCGCCTGGAAAGAGGCGGTGCAGCCCGTGTGGTGGCAGGAAACGATGGCTGGGAGATTCTCCCACTTCTCCCTCACTTTCTCTCTCTTTTCCCCTCTCTCAATTCCAAATTCGTATGGCTACCATGAGAGAGGGTTTAAGGTCCTTATATAGTCTCAAAACTCACCGAAATAGACTCAGGTTCAAAGGTTACTACTAATATAGGTATTTCGTCACTTTTCCAGCTCAAAAGAGAGGTTCTGGTGGCCCTCCTTGAGTCAAACGTCAGACTTAAGCTCACAGACACCGGATCTACGTTCTATTAAGTTTTCATTTCAGTGGGATTTCCAGATCACGCGTGGCGGACCAGTTTCAGTTCAACGGTCAGCGGATCTCGATCGGAGATTCTGAGTACATGTAAATGTGTATGAAATTTTTCCTGATCCGAGGGTATAATTTGGTCTGATTCTGACGGTCTGGTTGCTTAATACTGATGCGCAAGTGAAAGGTGCCAGATCACTATTCCCGATATTTATTTTGGAATGGGAATAGTGTTTTTCACACACCCTCGCTCCGGATCGAAACGAATGGCCGTGGGACATCGGCTGGACCTGATTTTTGAGATGATTGTCAAGCCCAGTAAGGCGGTCCTAGTTCCTTAGCTTCGTGTTAATCGGACTTCCGATGTGCGATCTAGACCTAATACGAAGTTTCGTTTCATTCCCGAGAGCAGCCGGGAAATGAGTTTGATCCTAGATTATAGGGTACCCTAGAGTCAATGATTCTACAAGTTTTGGGTCTTGTAGATCGTATTTAAAGCGATCCCAACGGATTTCATGGCTAATCAAGTTTTGCACTTAGTTAACTTTGTTAAATTTCTAAAGGATTTAATCCTAATTGTTTTCTGGTTGAGATGGTACTTAGGCCTTTGTAGTTTGTATATAAAGTGATCCAAGTTTTACTACTTAGCTAGTTTAAGTTAGTGTCTAGGGCAAAAGTGCTTTGAAAAATTGAAAGCACAAGGTAGTGAAGGGTGGGATTTGTGAAGGAAATGGGTTAAGGAGCGATTGTAGACTGTGGGATTTAGTTTTGACAAGTTGGTAAGGTCTTAGGATCGACCCATTGCCTAAGGACGTCTAATCCCAGGTTGGCAAAAATTCGGGATGTTCCTATTGGTTTTAGTGTGAACTGGAAGACCATTGTAACGGAAGATTGCATGGATTTAAAGGGAATGAAGTCTCATTCTTATCATGTGTTGATGCAACATCTACTCCCGGTTCTTATCCAACATGCATTCAAGGATAGGAAGGTCATTCGTCCTATAATTATAAGCTTTTGCACCTTCTTTAATGCCTTGTGCTCGTCAACCATAGACCTTCAAATGCTAATTACTCTCGAGAGGGGCATGGCTAGGACGTTATGTCAGCTTGAGATTATATGCCCTCCATCGATATTTGTCATGATGATGCATCTTACCATCCACTTGGCCTACGAGGCTCGCATATGTGGTCCTGTATACTATCGATGGATGTATCCATTTGAAAGGTACGCTATGAGCTTAGTAGGAATAAATAAGTGAAACGTCTAAAGATGCACGTATATGTAATGTATCATTATTTTTGTCAGGTTCATGAAGACATTCAAGGCTTATGTCCGTAACAAGACGCGACCTGAGGGTTGCATTGCAGAACAATACATCCAAGAGGAGACAGTTATATACTGCAACCAATATAGAGGAAAACATAAAACAAGCCTCTTGGAAAAGCTGGAAAAATGTTTTGATGGAGTCATTCCAAAACCACAAAGTTACAAGAAATTGTTGACGATGATTCTAATGATGACAATGTTGGTCCAGTAGGTTCGAGTCAAAGTGTCATCCTAATGGGTATCGAATATGAACAAGCTCGTACTTGGGTCATGAAGAGTCATCCCAGCTATGATGCATGGGAAGGGTATGTACTTTTAGCTCATATGATATATCTTCTTTACTTTATGCAATTTCAGTTTCTGATTGGTATTGAATAACCAACAGGAAGTACAAAGATTTCTTGCAGCGATGCTATAGGAGGACCAACAAGGTGCCTAGTAAGGATGAATTCATACCTTGGTTGAAGAGACAAACAGAGTTCAACGAATCTAACGAAGAAGAATTCAAAGATATAGTGAGAGGACCTCTAGCTTTTGCTATGCAATATAATAAGTATTGTATTAATGGTTTCCTTTTCGTCACTAAGGAATATGAGGAGAATAAAACGAACCAAAATAGTGGGGTTATGACAGAGGGTATGACCACCTTCCGATCTAGTGCTAAGGATATAAATACAGTGAATGAAAATCAACCTTACTATGGAGTCCTTCATAGAATTATCCAATTGGAGTACCGTACAGGATATAAGCCCGTCCTATTTAAGTGTGATTGGGTGAAGGTGACACATCATGGTGTTTCTGTTGATGTCGAAGCGAATCTGAGATTAGTAATTTATCTAGTCTTTATAGTTCAGACAAAGTGGGTGACGAGCCGTTCATTCTCGCGGAGCATGCCGTACAAGTTTTCTACTCCAAAGATCATAAAAATCCTGAATGGCACGTGGTCTTGGAGGTTCCAAAAAGGATTTTTGTCGAGGAGGAGACATGCCTTCTATCAGAACGATTGAAAGCTGTTTCTGATGCCGATGCAGGACCTGATCTCACCACCTTAGCAAATGCCGATGAGTTGATATTCAATGAACCTAAAGAAGTCAGTGTTGTAGTTGAGAAAACAAAGAAAAGAAAGCGATCAAGGAGAATCTATTGAATTGTTTGTATTTTTAATCCATGTAACAAAATGATATATATTGAAGGAAATATAATGAAGGTATGGATAATATAGTGAATTGTTTGTGTTTTATCTGCTATATAAATTGTTTCTTAACCATTAGTGTTTTTTTTTATTAGCATATAAACAAGCACATGGATTCACAACCAGAGGCATTGGGTGCAAATGTGAGCAACACCAAAGGTAATAAGATAGTTCTCATTAATTAGATGTAGATTTCATTTTTCTTATACATTGGCGGTAATCAACGATGTTTATATATAATTATTATTCCTTTTTATGTAGATGTGCCAGCTTCTTCTTCATCTAGAAAGAGAGGCCCTACTAAGGGTGTTTCTTTACATGTGCAACCTGATAGGAAAAAAGTCCTTAAGACGAATGAATTCGGGCAACCGAATGAGGACAGTCCCAATCACAAAGACTTTGCATCGCATATCGGTGTCCTATCCCGTGCTCATATCCCGATCATATACGAGAACTTTCGCCAAGTGCCTTATGCACACATTCAAAAGGTCATACACACATTGTCACTGTTTTATGAGTTTGAGGGTCAAAGTTGGGATGCAGGTGTTTGGTACATAACACAACGCATCAATGAAACGTGGAGAAATTATAAGAAAAGGTTGACTAAAAAATATATAAAAAACAACGATCCTATAGTTGTTAGAGATAGTCCTGCCCCCCTAGGTGTCCCTATGGAGGATTGGAGGATCTTTGTAGATCAACACAACACCGAGCAATTCAAGAGAGTAAGTCCAAGGAATAAAGTCAATCGGACAAAGCTAAAAGGACCTGCGTGTCTTGGGAGGCGCAGCATGGCTGTTACTCGCCATCAGATGGTATGTATCTAAAGATAGGTATTATAGTTTAAAATTAAATTTAATTTTGATCTAATTAACTCTATTAATGATGTGTATTTGAACGATATGTTATGTGCCAAAGGCGATGGAGAGGAATCTTACCTCTGATGCCGAGATAGGTAGAGGTGATGGCTACTTAAGAGCCCATACGAGCAAGGACAAAGTCGTCCAGTATCCGGACCTTGTTGTAAGTGCACCCCTCCTACCACTAACTAGTACCATTATGAAATGTCATTATATAACTTTAAATTCATTTACATTCATTTGTATTAATTTTGTCACAGCAAAAACTAGATGAGCTTTATAGTAGCAATCCTACTGCTAAGATGACCGGCGTTGACGATGCCCTTTCACAGGTACTGATAAAGTTTTAAAATTACTTGAGTTTCATGGAAATAATGAATTTTCTAATAACTTGATTTGCAATGTTTTACAGTTGCTTGGTTCTGACAGTAGAGGGCGAATGCGTGGTCTGGGTTGCTCGATAAGCAAAACAGGACTGAAGAAGTCAACCCCTGCCCGTTCAAAGCTACATAATATGGCAAAAGAAAAAGAAGGCCTAGCGCAGGAGATATTAGAGATAAAGAAATCATTGGTTGATATAAAGTCTTGGGTGGGTATGCATCAAGAGGCACAGTCTGGTCAAAACATCCCATCACCACCAGTGGCTAAATCTACTCAGGGATCATCGGTATGCAATTATAATTTCGCTAATGTAATAAGCTTACAATTATATTATAAATGATAACAATACCAACGCCATTTTATATGTGTACGTGTAGCCGGATACGATATATATCGGTAAGAAATGCGAGTTGCTTGGTTGGGGCTTACGTGGTGTTGTTGCTCGCGGTCAAGTACACGAAGTTAGTCCAAATGCAGTTGTCCATTGTGAGCCATTAGCTGAGGGAGCTTTTGTTATCTTAGTTGAGATTATACACCCTGATGCTCCTTTGTGGAAAGAAGATGGATTCGCATCTACACTTGGAGAGGCCGGTCCGGGATCACTTGTGCAATGGGGGAAGCAATCAATGAGATTCCTATAATTTGAACATATAGTAATTTGGCTTAAGTGGGTTTTGGTTGTGCATGTACATGATGCTTTTTTTTGGAGTTTGGCTTAAGTAGTTACTCTATATGATGTTTGGCTAGGTATTTTTTTTTGGTACTCTATAGTTCATCGATATTTATAGTCTACGTGAATTTTGCACTATATATTTGAATATATTTATAGTCTTAGGCTCCATTTGGTCATCATATTGGTGTTTATGAATGTAAATTTATCTCAAACCAAATGGAGCTTAAGCCCTTTTTTAACTCCGCCAATGCAACTCATTGCATTGCCGGTCCCAAGCCCGGGTAAAGGAGGAGGGAGAAGGGCTTCAAGGTGAGTTTCATCATTTTTAAAAAATAAATTTTGAAGTTGTTATAATTTTTGAGTTTATTTTTGCTTGCAGGCTGGCAGATTTGCTCACATATGTTGGCGTATGGCCTTACAATTCTCAGAGGTACTCATGGAACTTAACAGGATCATTGGCCTATTACGAAATTGGAAATTGGGTACTTCCTCTAGTGAGAGAATGTAATGAATGAAGAAACAAACAATTGTCTACAATCAAAACAATGCTCTTTTGCATATTTTGCAGCCCACGAATCATTCATATAGTAGGATGCACTATGGATGGGTCATGTTCAAAACCACCCACCGTTTTCCAATTGAATGTGAACTGTTGTTATATGGTTTTATCAATTGACCTAGTTCAAGGCGTATTTCATATGCAAACTACTTTATTTTTGCGCATTCATGATTTGTTATTATTTTAAAATGATTAAGTTTTGTTTTCTTACAGGTTGTGCCTTATGAACGACCTACATTAAGCAAAGGGTTTTTACTTCCAGAAGGTATATTTTTATTTCTTGGAATACATGTGATCATTTTCAAAATAACACAATGTTGGCACTCTGTTTTTGAAATTTTCGTTTGGTCAATTTAATGGTCTTGAGAAATCGAAACCCATGTAAATAGAATAAATATGAAATCTAATTGCAAGGACAATGGAGAACTCCCTAACTAAAATTTCTTATTCCAGGCACTTGTTGTCCTCATGCATGATATGGGTCCAAACTAGGAGCTGATAAGTGATGATATCAACAGTACCTGCAGTATTTACTCCAAAAAAAAAATGCTAGAAACACCTTTCAAAAATTTCAGGTACTAAAATTTCTTATTCCAGGCACTTTTTGCTAGAAACACCTTTCAAAAAAAATGCTAGACGCATCATTATGCATGTATTTACTCAATATTGCATGTAAGTCACATAGGGAAGACCCTGGATCCAGTGGTGTTTGATTAATTCAAATTAGGAGGAATTTACCAAGGCCTGTAATTGAATGCATAAATAACCTCCCTGACTGCTGCTGTTGCTGCCACCATTAAAGTCCCAAAAAAGAACAACTTGCACCACAAGAGCTTCACTTCAAGTCACCACCTGCTGCGGCTGCTGAAACTGCAGCAAAACCGCTTCCACACCACTCAAGCTGAGCGATTAAAGATCTGACTAGAACGCAAATAAGGCCCATCCAACAGTTCTAATAAAAAAACCTAGCAGATCCCATCCATATCACAGCTCCAGGCCATTCAACGGTCTAGAATGCTGATCTGAAACTGCTAACCAGCTAAAGAGAACCTAGTTAGCTTCCATCTGAAATTGATAAACCCCTCTACCAACATGATCCATATTTGAATCAGGTGTCCAAGAAAACCGAAGCAACAAAGATATCTGGAAAGATAATTTGGTCAGTCACCAGAACTAGCTACTAGCTGTGAACAGTACGCAGCAATTAGTTTGAGTTTTTTTATCATACCCTAAAATAATCTGAGAAAATGGATGAATGGCAAGGATGTAATGCACATATATCACGTGAGGGCCTGCACTGTGTCCCACCTGCTGGAAATGCAGCTGTACACTGCTGTGTCCAGCGTGCACTGCTGCACGCTGTTCATAGCAGCAGCTGCTGATGCTGTTTCAATAAAAATAAGGTGGACCACGTCACAGGAAATTAACAGTGGTGATTGAGTGCCTCACCATTAAAATTCCGAATGGACCCATCATAAGGTTTTCATAATATTTGATAGGACTTTCAGCAAAAACTAAAATCTTGTTGCTGTTTTTTGTAGGGCCTTACCATGGATACATTATGCTCCCAAATTCTCCTAGATTGGGAGCCTACATAAACATTGTCTCAAATGGATTCTTGATGTGTTTTTGAATTTGCAGGTGTTTGTGAATGATCAGTTTCTGAACTGGGATCCAGAGCATCGGATCAAATTCCGGATCGTCTCCGCCAGAGCAACTATTTATGAAACTGAAAGTTGTACAGTGCAGGTAAGTTGTGTACACATATCCCTCTTTATATTCTCACCATTCCCTAGATTTATGCAAAACTAGGTGTTTCAAATGCCACCCACTGTTTGATAGAAAGATATTATGTTTAATCAATTATTATGTTTGATAGTGTCAATTGTTTCAAACGCCACCCACTGTTTTCGATAGAAAGATACTAAGATTTTCAGACCTCACCTCTTCTCTAACCTTAGCATGCATTTTATACCAGATGTGCCAAGATCTCTTGATGGTCCAAGCATTGTTTGCTCGTCTTGATGCTCTGTTGCAGCTATGAGAGTTCTTAATGGACTGTGGTCGTGTTGTCGATGTATTGCAGTAAGTCTCCATTCTCTCGTTTCTTGAATTGGATTATCTTCTAGATCTATTTTTATTCGTTGAATTTCGACTAATGACCTTTCTCTTTCGAACCATCCATTTGATGATGACCATCAATGCTAGGATTATCTGATCAGTGTGGTTTGCAGGCCTTGTTCATTCACAATGGGACCATAATTTGGCTGGCTAGGATTGATGTGCATGCATGCAAAATTACCATGGTAAGGTATGCAATTGTTAGCACTAAGTTAATTTGGGAAAATATACTTTGTCCCAATGCTACAACATGTAGATTTGATTATACCTATTACCTTCATGAAAATTGAATGCGTAGCACAACAACTCATGGTCTTAGTCATTAATCTGGTGTACTCCAGTAACTCCACCATGAATGTGTTTTTGTAAAAGGATTATCTCAATCATCCAGTCAGCGTGACAGTTTATGGTCTCAGCCATTCATCTGGTGTACTCCACCTGAGATTTGGATCTAGTTCAGCTTGGTGCGGCCCCATCTGATGGACGGAGTGGATAAAACTCATACGGCACGGTGGGCTCACAGGGAACCCACCAGGTGGGTGGCGTGGATACAAAATGCATACATCAGGGTGGGCCCACCAGCTGGGACCCCTGCCCTTTGCTATTTTTTATTTATATAATAGGTCTGGGTGACATAATCAATAGGTTGGATTGCAAATAAGCATTACGGTGGGCCCCTTGGGTTTTCAAGGGTAAGTGTTCAATTCCCACTGTTTTTTTTGGCGGCCCACCCGAGTCTTGGATTTGCTTCATTTTTTGATCATACCCTAAAATAATCTGAGAAAATGGATGAATGGCAAGGATGTAATGCACATATATCACATGAAGACCCGCAGTGTGTCCCACCTGCTGGAAATGCAGCTGTACACTGCTGTGTCCAGCGTGCACTGCTGCACGCTGTTCATAGCAGCAGCTGCTGCTGCACGTTGTTTTGTAACCTCATTTTATGGTATGGGCCGAAAAATGAGGTAGATCCAAAACTTATGTGGCCCCAAAGAAGTTTTCAACGGTAAGTATTCAATCCCCGTTGCTTTCAGTGGTGGGTCCACTTGAGCTTTAGAATTACCTGATTTTTGGCCCATGCTCTAAAATAATCTCAAAAAATGGGTGGACGGTGTGGATATAGCCCACACATCAGGGTGGGACCTACACAACTTGCTAGCATTGAGTGATATTGGCACATGACCCAATGCAATTCCATCCGATCTAATTCCAAGCTTTTCCAAACATGGAGTGGAATTGGCACGGAACCAGATGAATCCAATCCAATCCTAATCCCTTCTAATCCCGTTGCCCAAACAGGGCCTTATGGATTTCATTGAAATAGTTATATTTCTCTCCCATTGTGGACACTATTTCTTTCTTTCTTTCTTTGCGTGAACTGTGTTGCTGGTTGAAATGAGTCCCTATACAAAGATTTCAGGCTGGTCCACCTGATGCATGGCTAAGATGTCCTACAACGATGGCAGGTTTGCAGGCATGGCTTGTAGTGGTGCATGTTTAGAGCTGTTTGGGAATCAGATGGATCTGTTTAGAAAATCAATGGCCACTTATGGAATATTTTCATTGATGAAAATGAAGTTCCTGTTAGAAGCTGTATTTTCATTGATGTTGGCACTCTGTTTTTGAAAATTCTGTTGGTTCATTTTAATTTTTTTTGAGAATTTGAAACCCATGTAAATAGAATAAATATGAAATCTAATTGCAAGGACAATGGAGAACTCCCTAACAAAAATTTCTTATTTCAGGCACTTGTTGTCCTCATGCATGATATGGGTCCAAAGTGGGAGCTGATAAGTGATGCTATCAATAGTAGCTGAAGAGACGTTTCCCTTGTCATGCTATCCTCAGGCGGGATTTTTCGGGTTCTAATCGAATTTGCCATCAAAGCAGCTGAAGAGACCTTTCCCTTGTCTCATATTAAAATATCGCTGCCATATGGCATCATCCAAGTAGCTAAATTTGGCACAATCAGGTTAGGTGTAAATAGTTAGTGGCCTATGAATTAGGTAATGTGGATTGCCAATCATTTCCTTCTAACCATCCATTTTCATATATGCATAGCCCATTTAATTATCGTAATTACCCAATTTTTAGGTCAATGGGATCCAAAACGGAACCTCTTGATGAATGGCCACATATATTATGGACGCGTGGAGTATTCAAAATCCTCCTCCATTGGAAACAAATCAATCATATAAATGGCTTTGATGATAAAAATAACAAATTTTTAAAAACTGCTTGTTGCCACCATAGAGCCATTTTACCTTGACACATGGATGCAATGCAATAACAAACAACACCTGTTTTATAGAGAGCATAAAACACTTGTGCTTTATAGGACTTGCCAGTACATGTTAACTTTGTCCACTAGGTCAGAACTCCTTTTAAACCGTACATGGAAAAGATCAATCTGATAAAGAACTGGGATGAATCACACCAATGGGATCAATGTAAAGGCATGTTTGATTGTTGTTCTTTATATATTTCAGCTTAATAATTCCTAATTTTTATAAAAATTAAGATTGATTCCATAAATTTTAGTTGGTTTTTGGTTCCTAGGGATTCCTAGTCCCCAACTGTTTTTTAATTAAAATATTGCCAATAAAATCAGAATTTTAGATTTATCTCAAGTTTAAAAAAAAAACTACTATATAAACCAAACAAAATTTAAAATTTCCTTGGAAAATATCACCAAGCTAAGACTTTCTAAACATAAAATTAGATAATGAATTCCTCAAAAACTCACACATCACTGTTAGCCACCCCCACTAGGGATCGATACCAAGACCTCAGTGCAGAAATGAGGTATCTGTCACTCAGTCTACCACTTGAGCTATGGATCAGGGTTCACACATGAACCTATGATTGACATCCTATCTCCCTTGTTCCTTGTGATGTGGCCCACCTAAAAAGTGCATATTACTGGTTTTCCATTAGGACCTGGAATCGAAGGTAGAATTCGATGGATTCTAGATTGTGATATTTTCATATAAACTTGTGGGCCTTGTAGGGCTCAGATTTTTTGTGCAGTGTAAACCAATTACAGAGGCGTGTACATGCTGCCTCATCAGATGATTGTCAAGCCCAACTTCTTTACCTTTTGAGTCCTGATTAGAACACTCATGACCATGACAAATTGGAAAGCCATCCTTGGTAATTTCTCATTTCCATTGTATTATGATCCTATCATTATTGTTTTGTGCACATTGGCCTGTCTTATGGACAGCTTGTGATCTTTTCCATGATGCAAGGTGGCAGACATGGACTGGGGAGCTGATTTTAGGAAGCTGTCTGCTGGTGCAGCTCTTGTTGGCCTTACTTTATGGCTTGGCCATATGCAGGCAACTCTTCTTCTTCTAGCTACATCACTAAACTTTATTTATTGTTACTCCCATGCTCATGCCTTTCAGTTATCAGCCGCCTCTCCATTCTCATTTTTCTCAGCCCTGCAAACCAAAAGAAATCGGCAACTGCAACTCAGCAGCATATCAGTTGTTTGGATGTTCCTGAAACTTCTTATTTAACAAGTATCTCCCTGTTTTTTGTGGACTTCTCATTGCCTTTTTGGTTTGGGTCTTTCAGCAGAAAATGCCGACTGCCGTTGATAGTGAAGAGGAAGATGATGAGGTGCTAGAGCTGAAAGAACGATTGACAGTGTATAACATTGATTCTCCTTCAAATCAAATAGGTATATGATCATCCATGTGCAGTAAGCTTTCGGATCAAAGCGAAGCTGAGAATAGGGTGTTAGTTGATGGCAAATTGATAACCAGTAGATGCACATCCATGGAGTTTTTGCTTGCGGTTGTTGAGAAGCTATTTGGCGGCGAGAAGGCATTGAATCTTGTTGTTAATGAGAACTTTAAATAGATACGTTGGCATTATACTTTTGTGAATAGAAATGAATGATTGGGTTTGATTGAATGAATGATTGGGTTTGATTGAATGAATGATTGATTTAGTCATGAAGTATTTATCTATATTACCTTATATGAGTTATCAGGTGTACTACAATGGTAAGAGCTGGCATTACAATTTAAATTTTTTATTAAATAGGCAATTAGCTACGGCCAATAACCGTAGCCTTTGTCTTAAAAACCGTAGCACTTCCTAATTTCAGTTTCTGCTACGGTTCTCATTGAACTTTTAGCTACAGATATAATCCGTAGCTGTATATAATTTAAAACTACAGATAACTTTGCTACGGCTTTAATTCGTACCTATAGATTCTATAGTTGCGGCTTTGAACCGTAGCTTTTGATATGAAGTCCGTAGCCGTTGCTGATTTAAGTCTATTTCTACGTTTTTTGCTCAACTTTTAGCTACAGGTATTATCCGTAGCTGTAAGTACTTTTGTGTTACAGAAGCAACGACTACGGATTTAATCCGTATCCATTGCTTCTATGGCTACGGATTTAATCCGTAGCCATAGCTTATAGGCCTATGGCTACAGTACCAATGGCTACGGTCGTGCTACGGACTTTAGCCGTAGCTATAGACCTTTAGCTACAGTTTTTATCCGTAGCCTTTTCCCAATTTTTTGGTAGTGCTTGCTGCTTCTATCCTTGATTCACCTCACCTACAGTTCATGCCTAGCAAAGGGTAGACTCTCAATCAAGTAGCTACTTTCTAAACAAATACGCCTCATAATTGGACATTTACCAAACAACCTAAAAGTGTGTGTGTGTGTGTGTGTGTGTGTGTGTGTGTGTGTGTGTATAAATATAAAATCCAATAAGCTGTATAAGCCAATAAGCTCTTATTTGTATAGATGCCAAATGCACCCCTATAAGAAACCTATTTCTTGGATCCATACAATATAGGCTAACTTTTCATCTCAGCCGTTCAACAAATCTCCATTAATCAACTGGTTTAGCGGTCAAATAAGTGCAATTTTTTTAATGATCCATCTAAAGTGAGGTTCACCGTTTCGACGGTTTGATTTGATTTAATATTGTGCCACGTGTTTGGGGGGCTTTTTCCTAACACACATATTGCAACCTTCAGTCCTCCAATCAGGGGTATTGGATCATTCAACTGATGCAATTTTCGGGTAGGCCCCCTCCACACTAGGCACAATAGATGAAAGGTCCAGATCTCACACAGTGCATCCTATGCACCTGTTAGATGTATTGATGCTAAACAAAATCAAACAAGAGAGTTCAAACAAAATCTCAACCATTCGAATAATACACCGATGATAAAAATCACCAACTAACAAACGCATTTAATTGCAATAGATATAATTTACAATCTGCACATGAAAAACAACCTGATTCTCATAGAAAACCTCAAAAACTCAAAAACTTTCACAATATCAAAAGAACCCAAACACTTCAAGGAACCAAACAAAATCCTATATGCAAACCATTCAAATCCGATATCAATCTACTCAAAAAACAAGAATCCCAAACAACCCAAACTACCACTACCCAAAATCATAACCATAGCAGAAACTGGCAAACCGACAAATCTGTCAAAGAAACAGTCACTAAAAGAAACAGATCTGCTAAGGCTCGCTTGCAAGCATAGGATATTTTGAGACTCCTTACTCTCCTACCACATGCCAATGTGCACGCAAGATCTACGACGTCCATCAAGTCAGTACCACTACATAGGTTCCATCACCTGCAAATCAGGTCGAGATCCACGTCGGCCACACATCTTTTCCACCATTAATTCCTTCCGTGGAGCCCACCTGTTGAACAGGTCAGGATGCTGCACACACATACACATGGGGAGGCTAGGACCCAAAATCCTATTAAGGCTTTCGGAAGATCACACCTACTTGAAAAAAGTTCAAAGTTTCCTACAAAATGTAGTTAAAGATTTGGTCGTGAAAACCAAAAATGCCAAAAAATTGGAGACAGATCAGTTCATGACAATACAGATCAGTTCATGACCTGGGTCCAGGGATATACCTTTTTTTTCTTGAAGTTCTTGCAATGGCGCCTCTCAATCCAGCAACAAAGAGGGAAACCAGTAGTCCGCGGATCAGGCACCGAGACAAGTCACTTTGTAGCTCCAATCGAGATGATGAAGGGTCCTCTGATGGTTTCAGAGGTGATGAATCTGATAGAGGGATAGGGAGCACGACACAGGGAGAGGGAGATGGAGAGGAAGAGGTAGCACGAGACAGGGAGAGGGAGATGGAGCAAGAAACAGAGAGGTAGCACGAGATTGGGGAACAGAGGAAGAGAGAGCGAGAGAGAGAGAGAGAGAGAGAGAGAGAGAGAGAGAGAGAGAGAGTGGGGATCGAATAGAGAGAGGGAGGAAGATGAGAGAACTGGAGGAACATTGGGATCTGGTAGGGTTAGGGATCGGAGCGAGAGAGAGAGAGGGGGAGTTAGGGATTTGAGCGATTTGGGGTTTTTTTGGGCGGGCGTCTGTATTTGGGCGCCCGCCCAAATTTGGGACGCAGTGGGATCTAGCTCTGTGGGCCCCACCATGATGCGTGTCAGACATCTACCCCATCAGTCGGATGCACCATCCCATGGTGGGCCCAGGGATTAAAAATCAAATCAATCTATGACTTGTATGGGCCACACCACATTTCCAAGTTGAGAGGGGTTACCCTCCATTAAAACATTCATAATTATTTTTTGGGCCCGCCGAGATGTGGTCCACAAATCTATCATCTAAGTAACGCAAATTAAACAGTCAAAAAAGTGGGTCCTGATTTAGACGGACCTGACAATGATTTTTATTTCATAGCTGGCACATTGTTGGACTTTAAATTAACAGTCAGAATGAAAAACATCAACGGTCCGAATTCTGAAAACAAATGGCCATTAATCGGTGGTTATGATTGTTTGATCAAACTGAAATTTCGATGATCAATTATCTAGATTGGCTCCCAAAAATTGGACAGCTTGCTTTAAGCTATTATATGATAAGTTGACAATATCTTAGTACCAGTGTATCAAGTAACACACTCTCCCAGAGTATCAAATAACTCCCCTTGCGAATTCTACTAATTTTTAGTTTGGTAATCTGCAAGTTATTAGATCGCGAAAGTTGTTCTGCCAGCCTAATTTCAGGACAAATAAATCTGAGCATTACTTAATATACTCTTAGTATGTATTGATAGTTGGCAACTCAGAAATCTTACACTATGGACAAGTCACAAAATCAGATTGGTGTAAACATTAATTCTAACCTCTCTTGATACACAAGACTCTTTTTTATTAAAATGTCCACCAATTAAAAACCAAATAAGATGAACGTTTTGTATTACTTGTATGTCACCTAATCACTTTTTTTTTTTTTAAGTAATTTATAAGTGCTCAAGTCTTTTTCTTTTGCTTGAAAAGGCAATATATTTGAGCATCATCCGTTACACTCTTCCACTGTATCATAATAATGGAGATAGCCTGGGCTCCTGAATGCTATACATCATCAAGTAATTAATATGTATTTTTATGGCTAAAATGATCATATGCAAGGGTTGTAGCCTGAGTTACTGTAAGCTCACAATTTTTTTTTAAGAATAACCATGATTTTGTATGACGTCACACCGTTCGTTACTTGATTCAGCTCATGCAACTCATGGAAGCGAAAGCAAAGCGGATTGCCTACCACCTCGGCACAGAGATATTCCTGTGCATAGCCTTGTGTGGGGCCCACAGGGATGTCAGTGACAAATCTACTCCGTCCATCTATTTTGCAAGATCATAGTAGGACATTATTCTAAAATAAGCAAAACTCACGTGGGCCATACCGCATCAAACAGTGGGGACTGAATGTATGTGGTGACGGAAGTTTTGTATCAGGGTGATATTTGTGCCTGCAGTTTATTTGAGTGGTAATAACCTTACGAGTGGTTTGGATTATATATAAATGTTATGATCAGTTTCAGGAAAGTTTCAATGGTGGAAAATTCCGTTCCACTGTTTCATTTGAGGAGGCACATTTGAGTTTTGGATCTGCCTGATTTTTAAATTCTTATTTTAGTATTTAAAAATAAATAGACAAAGTGGATTTTTCAAGTCCATTTCTATGGACTCAATACATCCTTGATATATCTTGGTCACCACGCATGAGCCCAAAATTGTTAAATATGCATAGCTCAAGTGGACCGCACTACAGGAATCAGAGGGGATAATCACGTCTACTATTAAAACCTTTATAGGGTTACAGTGATGTGTATTTGTCATCTAATTTATTCATAGTGTCACACGCATAGATTATGGAGAAATAAAAATGAAGCAGATTCGAAGCTCTATGGGCCCACCATGATGTATGTTTTATATCCATACGGTTCATCCATTTTGAAAGATCATCTCAAGGTATGAGCTTAAAAATGAAGCAGATTCGAAGCTCAAGTGAACCACACGAGAAAGCAATGGCTGATTTTGGGCCGTCTAGGCCCACGATGGAATGGTGCAGCTGGTGGACGGTGTTGATGTTCGAAAGGAATCACGGTGGAGCCCACACAGCTCAACCTCATGAACGACCGTAATACGCTCGACCTCATTGTACCTTTTCCCTATATATATATATATATATATATATATATATATATATATATATATATATATATATATATATATATATATAATTAGGTCATACAAGCCCACTATGATCCAACTAATCATGCGAAGTGAGACCCTGGATCCACCGAGGCCCTGACTGTGGGGCCCACTGTGATGTTTGTGACTGCATACGGTCCATTTGTGTTGAGAGCTCATTTTAGGGCATGATCCAGGGAACTTCCTGAAGACACAGATGTTAGGAAATTCAATTTTCACCCATGGCATAGAATTGCAAGCGTTCCCGCACTTGTTAAAATTAAATGACACTATCAGTGCCACCTGTCCTTAGGCCAAGACATAACCCTGATTGCTTGTTGAGTGGACTGCTACTGAATTAGTTTAGTGGGTGTTTACACAAAAAAATATAATGATAAGACATCTACAAAAGTGCACGTCTTGCACGAATTACCTCAAACTTACAATACTTGTTTATTACCAAATAATTATGAATGTTTTAATGGAGGGTAACCCTTCTCAACTTTTGTATGTGGTGTGGCCCACAATTATCACAGATTGACTTGACTTTTAATCCCTGGGCCCACCATGGAATGGTGCATCTGACTGATGGGGTAGATGTTTGATACACCTCATGGTGGGGCCCACACTACTCTCCCCACTGTGGAGATTTCAAATAAACATTACGATGAGCATTACGATAGTTTCAACGGTGGGAATCACTCTCCCCGCTGTTTTCTGTGGTGGGGTCCACTACATTTTTTATCTGCCTCATTATTTGGCTCATGACCTAAAATAATATCTCAAACTGGATGGACAGTGTGGATACAACACATACATCACAGTGGGGCCCACATTTCTGGGGTGACGTCACTTCAGTAGCCAAGAAGCTACTCAACCTGTTGAAACCCGCCCGCCCGTGAGACTCTCTCTCTCTCTCTCTCGTGCCTTCTCCCTCCTCTCGTTCTCTAACTCTCTCTTCTTCTCTCTCTGATCTCTCTATACGATCCTATCTCTGTCTCTCTCTCGCATCCTCTCCCTCCTCCCTCTCTCTGTCTCTCTCTGATCTCTCTTGCGGTCCGTTGCCGAACGCCCTACCCACGCACGCTCTCTCTCTCCCACTCTCTCTCTCTGAAGCTCGGTTGCAGGTCATTCACGACAGTGAGGTATCTCTCTCTCTCTCTCTCAATATCGATTTAGGGATTTGGGGTTTGAAGTACTCAAGGATTTGGGGATTTAGGGCGTGTTTGGGCAGTGGGATTAGAAGGGATTAGGTGGGGTGGAATTGCAATTGGTCCTGTGCCTAAATCACTCCATGTTTGGCAGTGGGCCCCATGATTGGAAACCCCCTGGATTCGGAACCCCCATGGTTAGAAACCCCCTGGATTCGAAACCCCCGTGATTAGAATCCACGGTGCCAATTGACCCTAAGGGACTGTTTGGGAGTGTGGATTTGGAACCCCCTCGATTCGGAATGGGAGGTGTTCTTATCATGATCCGGTTGCAATCCAAGTGGTGCCTCTTGCTGGTGGCTGTTCTTTGGCATGTGTGGGCACATGGATGTATTCTAGCAGACATTCATCTTTGGATTTTCGAAATCCAATCTCATGTATGATGAAATAAGGAGTAGAGCATACATACCATCCTAACAGTGAGCATCTGAGCAGTGAGCAGTGCATAGGCTGGCTCCCATTGTGAAAATGATCATATACAATAAAAAATCACCTTGGTTCACTCATCATGTTGTGTATGCATACGAGTTGCATTTGGACTGTTGGATACTTGATCAAATCCATCTGTAAAATGGTCTTTTTTCATAGCTTGTGTAAAAGAGATTTTTATTTTCTTTTTCTTTTTTGCTTCAAGAGAGATAGAGACGGAGAGGTGAGAGTGGGAAATCGAGGGAGAGAGTGGGGGAATGAAGTGGCCGCGTGAGATTTGAAAAAGCGAGTGTAGTTTGGTTTTAAAATGACGTTTCACATGCATGGCGTGCGTGTCTATGAGAGGTGTCTACGGACGCGGATTATTTACTTGTGTTTGGATACTCTAATTTGCTAATAAATCTCCCCTTCTCATTTACCAGCAAAAAGCTGAGTTTTCATTTACTAGTACACGAGGAGATGGAAAAGGCTCTATTTTATCGAATGAAAGCCTATAAAGCAGAATAAAAGGTGGTAGATATGATGCTCAATCAAAAGCAATGATGTCCTTCTATATTCATCCTAGAAATGGTATAGGTGAGGCCCATCTTTTGGTAATCTAAGCCTTTCATGTGGCTGGCTAATGGCGAGGCCCCAACCACAAATCTTCCCTTTCAGATGATCCAGGCCTTTTAATGGTGGCTTGCAAATGAGTGATTACAACAAATGATCCACTTGTAGGTTCATGCAGGGTCATCTGATGTGGAAGATTTTTGGGGTACCTTGTATACCCCATCCACAACATGACATATCATATGAACGGTTTGGGTCACCAGAAGGTCTGCTGTCTATGTAACTCATTGGTTGAGTAAGGTGCTTGATTGAACATTGCAAAATTTCCTCCGTAGGGTATATCTAGGATTCTAGATGAACAATTTTATTACTATTATTTTTTTTATTTTTTTTTGTGCTTTCATGTGATTTGTTCTTGAGGAGAAGATCATGTGCACTGACAGTTAGTGGACACCTCTATCAGTACAAATAAGTATCCTGACGCAATTGAAATGGATTTTGAAAATCCCATTTCAGAATATGAAAGATAGCATTTTAGTATACATGTTGAATTCCTGCCCACCTTGTCTGGGCAGTGAGAGCTGTGAAGTTGGGCATTGCCCCTTTATTCTTTATCAGATTTATCTTTGATTTGTAATCATTGTCTTTATAGTCACTGTTGCTTTTATTCACATTGATCTTTTAAGCTGCCTTTGGATGCACAATCAAATTGAAATGCAAACATTCAGTTTAAATGTTTCCTAGTATACATAATAATATTTTACCCTTAAAATTTGGAGACAGATCCTCAATATGTATGTGAAGAAAGGGAATTTCTATGTGATTGATTATCTCCACTTCAATAGACTAGTAAATAGTAATTCGATTAAACCATGCATCCAAATGCATCCTTGAAAAAAATAACACTTTTCTTGCTCATATTCCACTCTTCAAACTACCAAAACTTACCTTGCTTCTATGTGGTGGTTTCGTTGCAATTGAATAAGTGGTAGCGACAGGTATCATTTGTTGAAGTGGCTGATGATTTTGGTTAGAAACTTAGAATAACTTCATAATTTTGCTTAGTAGTCTTAAGTCATTAGATAGTTAGAGAGATGCTTCCATTACACCTTTCAGAAAAAAAAAAAAAAAAGATGTTTCCATTACGATGTAACTTAGATGAAATCAGGCATTCTGCAATATTGTGTATTTATTGATTCTCAATGCATTACGTTTTTGTTTAGTATATTGATTCTTAATTTTTATGAAGTTTTATATCTTTGTTTTGTGAAGAGTTGTTTCACTATTGTTGGATCAAGGATTCAAAGCTCAGGAATTCTGCTTTTTCCACCCACTCTCAAATGACATGACCATTTGTAAGTGAGAAATTTCTCTTAATATGGATTTTCTTTTATTTTGCCTTTGTTTATTTGCTGGATTTAACATACAAGTAAAAAATTGTTTATTGGGTTTTCTTTCTTTCCTTCTTTTTGTATGAGTGATTGTGCATTTATTCATGTGTGGATGTATCCTGTGACAAGCTAGATGAGTGCTTGTGCTTATAGTGTGATGGGACCATTATAATCTCTACAAATATAAGATCATTTGCAAATTAGCCCGTGTAGCCATCCGCAGTGGGATCTACTAGATGAATGTTTTGGATCACCATGTGGTTGGGCAGAAGGGACAATCCTCATGGGTGAGTTCCTTAGCAACCAATTCTTGAATAGATACATTATTGCAAGGGAAAACAGGTTCCTGCTTTTTAACTGCTGGTCTAGAAGCATGAATTAGTTGAAGAGAAACTACGATAGGTGTGTGAACAGAGCCTTGTAGATGTTAACTATTAAGTGGAGAAGGGACAGTGGGAAGCTGAATTAGTTGAAGAGAAACTACACTTTCTTTTCTAATGTTTTGGCTACATATTGCTATGCATTTGCTGAAAGTTTTGTTCTACCATTTCTACAGTTAGAGACTGAATGGTGTGATATACATTAACAAAATGTCGTGCTTTTGTGGCGCGCTGGTGCTAGTGTTACATTGAGTACTCAAAAGAACTTGCTGAATCAAATTGACTCAATATTGACTGATGTCCATAGCAGGTGCTAACCAGCTTTATAGAATCCAAAATACTAGATTGAGTACTCAAACATCTCGTCTGAGTCAAGTTTTGAGTTTTAAAATTTTGTAACAGTTTTTTCTAAACATGGGTCCCACTTGCAACTCAGACTAAGGATCATATAACTCCTCTTATTATAGTTGGGTACATCCTGTTAAATTCCTTTTTAAGAATAGAAAGGTAATATCTTTAGAAGTCTTAAATCTAACACAATTTGGAAACAGCAATTGGAAACGACAATCTTATTATTTATGGGAAGTAAAACTATAAATGTCATAATGGTAATCCAATCCTACATGGTAATTTATCATGCCCGAAGATTCAAAGCATGTGGCCCATCCCATGTGGAGTTAATCAACTCAATGGTTCCCTATTCTAATGTTATTTTTTTTTAAATGACCTTTTTTTTTTTTTAATTGTTTAAATCTTGATAGAATTGGCCAACCTGAGCAAACTGGTGGTTTTGAATTTGGGAGGTAATCAACTCAATGGTTCCCTATTTCTGCAAGGTAAGAGCACTTGGATCTTTTCTAATAAATGCTGGAGTTGAGTGTCTTTCACATGCACCTCAAAATGGCATTTGAAAATTCACATTTGAGATGCTTTTCATGACATTATTCTTGCCACCACTAGTAGGAAAATATATTACATCTTTGTGTGATAATAATCTTTAACTTTGAAAATGATAATTGTACATTTCCACGGAGGATTTTGATAATATTTTACCCTCCTAGCGATGATTTTTGCTCTCGTTATCCTTAATGAAGAGGTGTTAAAGCAGGACACGAGGTGCGTGCAACCTTCTTACATGTTCGTTGTGTAACCCAAAACTCTGTGGGGCCCACCACATGTCCGTATGGAATCCACTCCCTGGGATGTGAGCCCAAATGTGAGACAGATCCAAAACTAAGGTGGGCCATGCCACAAGAAACGTTTGGGATTTAACACCCACGGTCAGTGTTGGATGGAATATTTTTGGATCGGAATGATATTTTTGTTTTTCCTACATCCAAATCAGCTTTTTGACCTATTTATAACTGTAAGTTGATTGAGAGAAAACAGATTATGATCCTGCAGCTGAAATTACAAATAAATAGGTCAATGAAGTGTTTTAGTTTATTAGTTTAGATGTTGAAGCACCATATAGGTTTTTACGTTCTGTTTTCCGTACTCTGCTCCTAATGCTTGAGGTCTATACAGCTGAAAGTTTCACCTAAATGTGCACTTAAGAATTGAAAGTTATCTCTGATAAGTCATTACTCTAGTTGGGCTGCTAATCAAATATTGCCCTTGGATCAGTGTATGGTTGTATATGCTTAGTAAATACAAAATCCTCCATTTACAAAATACATGACTTCAATGTTAAGCGGTGGAGTGTTCTTCTTTGCTTCTGCAATGACAGTACGGTCTTAAATTTCTCTCTACTGTCCTATAAATGCACCATTACAATTGCATCTTCTGTTGTTCGTGGGTATCAATAAAGCACTATACTGTAGTGTTCATTATAATACAACCTTATAATTGTTAATGATGATTAATATGGTGACTTATGACTGTATGGCCCATCTAGATGAAGGGCATATGAGGCCATACGATTCTGCCTTTGTTTTTGTTCATAAAGGCCCTTAGTTGTATCTAATTACACTAGTGTACTTATCTCATTGTAATAAGTGAGAGTACAAAATTTATTCTTTTCAGTACTGTGTTTAATTAATTCATTCTTACAGTCTTATTAAGTTATGGGAGCATCCCTACATGTGCTGACAACAGAGCAGAGCTCAATCAATGCTTGCGTGAATGAAATGAATGAGGTGTCTATGATATGAAAGAAGTGGAGATCAAGTTACCATGACAAAAATCAAAATGTTCGACTGGTCCTTCTCCACCGCATTCAGTAAGTTGACTACCTATGCAGAGCATATTGAAGTATCTTCCATTAGGATCATGTAAGTTGATTATGTTAGTCTTGTTCTAAGTTAGCTTCATTAGGATCATGTTGGCTGCAACATACTCTACTATTCTTGCTCACATCAAGCAGACTGGAAAGCATATTCAACACACCACCATGACCTACAGCTGATGAAAATTTTCAGGTAAATTGTACGAGGTTTACAGTAATCTTGGAGTCCAGAATATTTCCAAGTATGTGCACTTCAGTCTGAGTTATTTCTCTAATCACGATAGCCTTGGGAGGGTTAATACGAGGGATGGGTTTGCAAAAGGTCGATTAAAACTATATTGGGTTATCTTGCTGGTCCTGAAATGATTATGTCCGGCAAGATAACCCAATATAGTTTTAATCAGGCCTTTTGCAATCAACCCATCCCTCGTATCAACCCTCTCAAGGCTATCGTGATTACAAAAATCACTCAGACCGAATTGCACAGACTTGGAAATTTTCTGCACTCCAAGATTACTATAAACCTCGTACAATTTACTTGAAAATTTTCATCAGCTGTAGGTCATCTGGTATAAAGAGCTTGTCCTTCTCTACTAACTGTACATAAAACACGAACTCTTCCTTGAATTTTTCAGCCTATGAATCTTTTGTATATGCAGAAAAGCAATAGAAGTGGTTAATGCTTTTAATAATTCAATGTCCAACGAATGTCCATTGTAGGGACTACCTGATGAATAGTCTGGAAGATTGGTTTTCATCCCTAAAAAAATAGATGCAATCACTTATTTTTAAATGTATTAGCTAGAATTTGATGGAGCAGACCTGGATGTGCGTCGGAGCTATCTAGATGTTGAGCGGGGGTCCCTGGAACGTGGGAACCGCTGTTATGACCATGGCGAAGTTGTTCATTTCATTTGTACAGCATTGGAGTGGCCTGGCCATTTGGACAGGCTATGTTTATATCTGTATTTGCTCGAAATTGATGGAGCAAACCCGGATGTGCGTCGGATCTATCCGGATATTGAGCGGGGGTCCATGGAAGGTGGGAACCGCTGTTATGACCATGATGAAGCTGTCCATTTCCTATGGACAGCATTAGATGGGCCTGGCCATTTGGACAAGCCGTGCTTATATTTGTATTTGCTCGAGATTAATGGAGCAGACCCGGATGTGCGTCGGAGCTATCTGGAAGAGCGGGGGTCCCTGGAAGGTGGGAACCGCTGTTATGACCATGATGAAGCTGTCCATTCAATTATGGACAACATTGGAGGGGCCTGGCCATTTGGACAGGCCGTGTTTATATCTGTATTTGTAGGTACCACACCCTTAACCTAAACCTATTCTCAATTCCCGAAAGCTATAACCTATAACCTAAGCCTAAACCTAAACCAATAACCTTAACCTAAACCTAAACCTAAACCTAAAACTTAAATGTATTCTCAAATCCCTAAACCTAAACCATAACCTATTCTCAATTCCCTAAACCTCAACCTAAACGTAAACCTAAAACTTAAATGTATTCTCAAATTCCTAAACATAAACCTTAACCTATTCTCAATTCCCTAAACCATAACCTATAACCTAACTTAAACCTAAACCTATAACCTACACTTATAACCTAAAACCTAAATGTCTTCTCAAATCCCTAAAACTAAACCTTAACCTATTCTCAATTCCTTAAACCTAAACCTATAACCTAACTTAAACCTAAACCTATTCTCAATTCCTTAAACCTAAACCTATAACCTAACTTAAACCTAAACCTATAATCTAAACTTATAACCTAAAACCGAAACCTATTCTCAAATCTTTAAACCTAAACCTACACCTAATCCTAATCTCAACACCCTAACCTAAACCTAAACCTAAACTTGAAAACACAAACCAAAACCCAATCCCGAACACGAACCCGATTCCATAACTTAAACCCTAACCTAAACCTAAAACCTAAACCTAAAACCTAAACCTATTCTCAAATCTATAAACCTAAACCTACACCTAATCCTAATCTCAACTCCCTAACCTAAACATAAGCCTAAATTTGAAAACACAAACTTAAACCCGATCCCGAACACGAACCCGATTTCATAAACCTAAACCCTAACCTAAAACCTAAACCTAAACCTAAAACCTAAACCTAAAACCTAAACCTATTCTCAAATCTCTAAACCTAAACCTACACCTAATCCTAATCTCAACTCCCTAACCTAAACCTAAACCTAAACTTGAAAACACAAACCTAAACCCGATCCCGAACCTGAACCTGATTTCAGAAACATAAACCTTAACATAAAACCTAAATCTAAATCTATAACCTAAACATAAAACCTAAACCTAAAACCTAAACCTATTCTCAAATCTCTAAACATAAACCTACACCTAATCCTAATCTCAACTCCCTAACCTCAACCTAAACCTAAACTTGAAAACACAAATCTAAACGATCCCGAACCTTAACCCGATTCCATATACCTAAACCTTAACCTAAAACCTATACCTAAATCTATAACCTAAACCTAAAACCTAAACCTAAAACCTAAACATGTTCTCAAATCTCTAAACCTAAACCTACACCTAATAGTAATCTCAACTCCCTAACCTAAACCTAAACCTAAACTTGAAAACACAAACCAAAACCCAATCCCGAACACGAACCCGATTCCATAAACCTAACCCTAACCTAAACCTAACCTAAACCTAAAACCTAAACCTATTCTCAAATCTCTAAACCTAAACCTAAACCTACACCTAATCCTAATCTCAACTCCCTAACCTAAACCTAAACCTAAACTTGAAAACACAATCCTAAACCCGATCCCGAACACGAACCCGATTCCATAAACCTAAACCCTAACCTAAAACCTAAACCTAAATCTAAAACCTAAACCTATTCTCAAATCTCTAAACCTAAACCTACACCTAATCCTTATCTCAACTCCCTAACCTAAACATAAACCTAAACTTGAAAACACAAACCTAAACCCGATCCCGAACCCGAACCCGATTCCATAAACCTAAACCCTAACCTAAAACCTAAACCTAAACCTAAAACCTAAACCTATTCTCAAATCTCTAAACCTAAACCTACACCTAATCCTAATCTCAACTCCCTAACCTAAACCTAAACCTAAACTTGAAAACACAATCCTAAACCCGATCCCGAACACGAACCCGATTCCATAAACCTAAACCCTAACCTAAAACCTAAACCTAAATCTAAAACCTAAACCTATTCTCAAATCTCTAAACCTAAACCTACACCTAATCCTTATCTCAACTCCCTAACCTAAACCTAAACCTAAACCTAAACTTGAAAACACAAACCTAAACCCGATCCCGAACATGAACCCGATTTCATAAACCTAAACCCTAACCTAAACCTAAACCTAAACCTAAACCTAAACCTATTCTCAAATCTCAAACCTAAACCTACACCTAATCCTAATCTCAACTCCCTAACCTCAACCTAAACCTGAACCTAAACCTAAACTTGAAAACACAAACCTAAACCCGATCCCGAACCTGAACCTGATTTCATAAACCTAAACCTTAACCTAAAACCTAAATCTAAATCTATAACCTAAACCTAAAACCTAAACCTATTCTCAAATCTTTAAACCTAAACCTACACCTAATCCTAATCTCAACTCCCTAACCTAAACCTAAACCTAAACTTGAAAACACAAATCTAAACGATCCCGAACCTGAACCTGATTCCATATACCTAAACCTTAACCTAAAACCTAAACCTAAACCTAAAACCTAAACCTGTTCTCAAATCTCTAAACCTAAACCTACACCTAATAGTAATCTCAACTCCCTAACCTAAACCCGATCCCAAACACGAACCTGATTCCATAAACCTAAACCCTAACTTAAAACCTAAACCTAATTCTATAACCTAAACCTAAAACCTAAACCTACACTCAAATCTCCAAACCTAAACCTACACCTAATCCTAATCTCAACTCTCTAACCTAAACCTAAACCTAAACTTGAAAACACAAACCTAAACCCGATCCCGAACACGAACCCGATTCCATAAACCTAAACCCTAACCTAAAACCTAAACCTAAATCTATAACCTAAACCTAAAACATAAACCTATTCTCAAATCTCTAAACCTAAACCTACACCTAATCCTAATCTCAACTCCCTAACCTAAACGTAAACCTAAACTTGAAAACACATACCTAAACCCGATCCCGAACACGAACCCGATTCCATAAACCTAAAGCCTAACCTAAAACCTAAACCTAAATCTATAGCCTAAACCTAAAACCTAAACCTATTATCAAATCTCTAAACCTAAACCTACACCTAATCCTAATCTCAACTCTCTAACCTAAACCTAAACCTAAACTTGAAAACACAAACCTAAACCCGATCCCGAACCCGAACCCGATTCCATAAACCTAAACGTTAACTTAAAACCTAAACCTAAAACTATAACCTAAACCTAAAACCTAAACCTATTCTCAAATCGATAAACCTAAACCTACACCAAATCCTAATCTCAACTCCCTAACTTAAACATAAACCAAAAATTGAAAACACAAACCTAAACCCGATCCCGAACACGAACCCGATTTCATAAACATAAACCCTAACCTAAAACCTAAACCTAAATCCATAACCTAAACCTAAAACCTAAACCTATTCTCAAATCTCTAAACCTAAACCTACACCTAATCCTAATCTCAACTCCCTAACCTAAACCTAAACCTAAACTTGAAAACACAAACCTAAACACGATCCCGAACCTGAACCTGATTCCATAAACCAAAACCTTAACCTAAAACCTAAATCTAAACCTAAAACTTAAACCTAAAACCTAAACCTATTCTTAAATCTCTAAACCTAAACCTACACCTAATCCTAATCTCAACTCCCTAACCTAAACCTAAACCTAAACTTTAAAACACAAATCTAAACGATCCCGAACCTGAACCCGATACCATAAACCTAAACCTAAATCTATAACCTAAACCTAAAACCTAAACCTATTCTCAAATATCTAAACCTAAACCGACACCTAAACCTAATGTCAACTCCCTAACCTAAACCTAAACCTAAACTTGAAAACACAAACCAAAAGCCGATCCCGAACATGAACCCGATTCCATAAACCTAAACCCTAACCTAAAACCAAAACCTAAATCTAAAACCTAAACCTATTCTCAAATCTCTAAACCTAAACCTACACCTAATCCTAATCTCAACTCCCTAACCTAAACATAAACCTAAACTTGAAAACACAAATCTAAACCCGATCCCGAACACGAACCCGATTTCATAAACCTAAACCGTAACCTAAAACCTAAACCTAAACTTAAAACCTAAACCTAAAACCTAAACCTATTCTCAAATCTCTAAACCTAAACCTGCACCTAATCCTAATCTCAACTCCCTAACCTAAACCTAAACCTAAACTTGAAAACACAAACCTAAACCCGATCCCGAACCTGAACCTGATTTCATAAACCTAAACCTTAACCTAAAACCTAAATCTAAATCTATAACCTAAACCTAAAACCTAAACCTAAAACCTAAACCTATTCTCAAATCTCTAAACCTAAACCTATACCTAATCCTAATCTCAACTCCCTAACCTAAACCTAAACCTAAACTTGAACACACAAATCTAAACGATCCCGAACCTGAACCCGATTCCATATACCTAAACCTTCACCTAAAACCTAAACCTAAATCTATAACCTAAACCTAAAACCTAAACCTACAACCTAAACCTGTTCTCAAATCTCTAAACCTAAACCTACACCTAATAGTAATCTCAACTCCCTAACCTAAACCTAAACCTAAACTTGAAAGCACAAACCTAAACCCGATCCCGAACCCGAACCCGATTCCATAAACCTAAACCCTTACCTAAAACCTAAACCTAAATCTATAACCTAAACCTAAAACCTAAACCTATTCTCAAATCTTTAAACTTAAGCCTACACCTAATCCTAATCTCAACTCCCTAACCTAAACATAAACCTAAACTTGAAAACACAAACCCCAACCCGATCCCGAACACGAACCCGATTTCATAAACCTAAACCCTAACCTAAAACCTAAACCTAAACCTAAAACCTAAACCTAAAACCTAAACCTACTCTCAAATCTCTAAACCTAAACCTGCACCTAATCCTAATCTCAACTCCCTAACCTAAACCTAAACCTAAACTTGAAAACACAAGCCTAAACCCGATCCCGAACCAGAACCTGATTTCATAAACCTGAACCTTTACCTAAAACCTAAATCTAAATCTATAACCTAAACCTAAAACCTAAACCTAAAACCTAAACCTATTCTCAAATCTCTAAACCTAAACCTACACCTAATCCTAATCTCAACTCCCTAACCTAAACCTAAACCTAAACCTAAACCTGAAAACACAAATCTAAACGATCCCGAACCTGAACCCGATTCCATATACCTAAACCTTAACCTAAAACCTAAACCTAAATCTATAACCTAAACCTAAAACCTAAACCTAAAACCTAAACCTGTTCTCAAATCTCTGAACCTAAACCTACACCTAATAGTAATCTCAACTCCCTAACCTAAACCTAAACCTAAACTTGAAAACACAAACCTAAACCCGATCCCGAACCCGAACCCGATTTCATAAACCTAAACCCTAACCTAAAGCCTAAACCTAAACATAAAACCTAAACCTATTCTCAAATCTCTAAACCTAAACCTACACCTAATCCTAATCTCAACTCCCAAACCTAAACCTAAACCTAAACTTGAAAACACAAACCTAAACCCGATCCCGAAAATGAACCCGATTCCATAAACCTAAACCCTAACCTAAAACCTAAACCCAATTCTATAACCTAAACCTAAAACCTAAACCTAAAACTTAAACCTGTTCTCAAATCTCTGAACCTAAACCTAAACCTACACCTAATAGTAATCTCAACTCCCTAACCTAAACCTATACCTAAACTTGAAAACACAAACCTAAACCCGATCCCGAACCCGAACCGGATTTCGTAAACCTGAACCCTAACCTAAAGCCTAAACCTAAACCTAAAACCTAAACCTATTCTCAAATCTCTAAACCTAAACCTACACCTAATCCTAATCTCAACTCCCAAACCTAAACCTAAACCTAAACTTGAAAACACAAACCTAAACCCGATCCCGAACATGAACCTGATTCCATAAACCTAAACCCTAACCTAAAACCTAAACCTAAATCGATAACCTAAACCTAAAACCTAAAATTATTCTCAAATCTCTAAACCTAAACCTACACCTAATCCGAATCTCAACTCTCTAACCTAAACCTAAACCTAAACTTGAAAGCAAAAACCTAAACCCGATCTCGAACACGAACCCGATTCCATAAACCTAAACCCTAACTTAAAACCTAAACCTAAATCTAAAACCTTAACCTATTCTCAAATCTTTAAACCTAAACCTACACCTAATCCTAATCTCAACTCCCTAACCTAAACCTTAACCTAAACTTGAAAACACAAACCTAAACCCGATCCCGAACACGAACCCGATTCCATAAACCTAAACCCTAACCTAAAACCTAAACCTAAATCTATAACCTAAACCTAAAACCTAAACCTATTCTCAAATCTCTAAACCTAAACCTACACCTAATCCTAATCTCAACTCTCTAACCTAAACCTAAACCTAAACTTGAAAACACAAACCTAAACCCGATCCCGAACCCGAACCCGATTCCATAAACCTAAACCTTAACTTAAAACCTAAACCTAAATCTATAACCTAAACCTAAAACCTAAACCTAAAATCTAAACCTATTCTCAAATCTCTAAACCTAAACCAACACCTAATCCTAATCTCAACTCCCTAACTTAAACATAAACCTAAACCCGATCCCGAACACGAACCCGATTTCATAAACCTAAACCCTAACCTAAAACCTAAACCTCAATCCATAACCTAAACCTAAAACCTAAACCTAAAACCTAAACCTATTCTCAAATCTCTAAACCTAAACCTACACCAAATCCTAATCTCAGCTCCCTAACCTAAACCTCAACCTAAACTTGAAAACACAAACCTAAACCCGATCCCGAACATGAACCTAATTCCATAAACCTAAACCTTAACCTAAAACCTAAATCTAAATGTATAACCTATACCTAAAACCTAAACCTAAAACCTAAACCTATTCTCAAATCTCCAAACCTAAACCTACACCTAATCCTAATCTCAACTCCCTAACCTAAACCTAAACCTAAACTTGAAAACACAAATCTAAACGATCTCGAACCTGAACCCGATTCCATTTACCTAAACCTTAACCTGAAACCAAAACCTAAATCTATAACCTAAACCTAAAACCTAAACCTAAAACCAAAACCTATTCTCAAATCTCTAAACGTAAACCTACACCTAATCCTAATCTCAACTCAACTCAATAACCTAACCTAACCTAAACCTAAACTTGAAAACACAACCTAAACCCGATCCCGAACCCGAACCCGAACCCGATTCCATAAACCTAAAACCTAACCTAAAACTAAACCAAAATTTATAACCTAAACCTAAAACCTAAACCTATTCTCAAATCTCTAAACCTAAACCTACACCTAATCCTAATCTCAACTCCCTAACCTAAACCTAAACCTAAACTTGAAAACACAAACCTAAACCAGATCCCGAACAAGAACCTGATTCGATAAACCTAAACCCTAACCTAAAACCTAAACTTAAATCGATAACCTAAACCGAAAACCTAAACCTATTCTCAAATCTCTAAACCTAAACCTACACCTAATCCTAATCTCAACTCTCTAACCTAAACCTAAACCTAAACTTGAAAACACAAACCTAAACCTGATCCCAAACCCAACCCGATTCCATAAACCTAAACCTTAACTTAAAAACTAAACCTAAATCTATAACCTAAACCTAAAACCTAAACCTAAAAACCTAAACTTATTCTCAAATCTCTAAACCTAAATTTATACCTAATCCTAATCTCAACTCCTAACCTAAACCTAAACCTAAACAAGAAAACAAACAAACCTAAACCCGATCCCGAACCTGAACCTGATTTCATAAACCTAAACCTAAAACCTAAAACCTAAATCTAAATCTATACCTAACATAAAACCTAAACCTAAAACCAAAACCTATTCTCAAATCTCTAAACCTAACCCTAACCCTACACCTAATCCTAATCTCAACTCCCTAACTTAAACATAAACCTAAACTTGAAAACATAAACCTAAACCCAATCCCGAACACGAACCCGATTTCATAAACCTAAACCCTAACCTAAAACCTAAACCTAAATCCATAACCTAAACCTAAAACCTAAACCTAAAACCTAAACCTATTCTCAAATCTCTAAACCTAAACCTACACCAATCCTAATCTCAGCACTCCTAACCTAAACCTAAACCTAAACTTGAAAACACAAACTAAACCCGATCCCGAACCTGAACCTGATTCAATAAACCTAAACCTTAACCTAAAACTAAAATCTAAATGTATAACCTATACCTAAAACCTAAACCAAACCTAAAACCTAAACCTATTCTCAAATCTCTAAACCTAAACCTACACCTAATCCTAATCTCAACTCCCTAACCTAAACCTAAACCTAAACTTGAAAACACAAATCTAAACGTTCTCGAACCTGAACCCGATTCCATTTACCAAAACCTTAACCTAAAACCAAAACCTAAATCTATAACCTAAACCTAAAACCTAAACCTAAAACCAAAACCTATTCTCAAATCTCTAAACGTAAACCTACACCTAATCCTAATCTCAACTCCCTAACCTAAACCTAAACCTAAACTTGAAAACACAAACCTAAACCCAATCCCGAACCCGAACCCGATTCCATAAACCTAAACCCTAACCTAAAACCTAAACCTAAATTTATAACCTAAACCTAAAACCTAAACCTATTCTCAAATCTCTAAACCTAAACCTACACCTAATCCTAATCTCAACTCCCTAACCTAAACCTAAACCTAAACTTGAAAACACAAACCTAAACCAGATCCCGAACACGAACCTGATTCGATAAACCTAAACCCTAACCTAAAACCTAAACCTAAATCGACAACCTAAACCTAAAACCTAAACCTATTCTCAAATCGCTAAACCTAAACCTACACCTAATCCTAATCTCAACTCTCTAACCTAAACCTAAACCTAAACTTGAAAACACAAACCTAAACCCGATCCCGAACCCGAACCCGATTCCATAAACCTAAACCTTAACTTAAAACCTAAGCCTAAATCTATAACCTAAACCTAAAACCTAAACTTATTCTCAATCTCTAAACCTAAACTTATACCTAATCCTAATCTCAACTCCCTAACCTAAACCTAAACCCAAACTTGAAAACACAAACCAAACCTACCCGATCCCGAACCTGAACCTGATTTCATACCTAAACCTTAACCTAAACCTAAATCTAAATCTATAACCTAAACCTAAAACCTAAACCTAAAACCTAAACCTATTCTCAAATCTCTAAACCTAAACCTACACCTAATCTTAATCTCAACTCCCTAACCTAAACCTAAACCTAAACCAGAACACAAATCTAAACGATCCCAAACCTGAACCCGATTCCATATACCTAAACCTTAACCTAAAACCTAAACCAAATCGATAACCGAACCTAAAACCTAAACCTGTTCTCAAATCTCTGAACCTAAACCTACACCTAATAGTAATCTCAACTCCCTAAACTAAACCTAAACCTAAACTTGAAAACACAAACCTAAACCCGATCCCGAACCCGAACCCTATTTCATAAACCTAAACCCTAACCTAAAGCCTAAACCTAAACCTAAAACCTAAACCTATTCTCAAATCTCTAAACCTAAACCTACACCTAATCCTAATCTCAGTTCCCAAACCTAAACCTAAACCTAAACTTGAAAACACAAACCTAAACCCGATCCCGAACATGAACCCGATTCCATAAACCTAAAACCTAAACCTAATTCTATAACCTAAACCTAAAACCTAAACCTATACTCAAATCTCTAAACCTAAACCTACACCTAGTCCTAATCTCAACTCTCTAACCTAAACCTAAACCTAAACTTGAAAGCACAAACATAAACCGATCCCGAACACGAACCCGATTCCATAAACCTAAACCCTAACCTAACCTAAAACCTAATCTATAACCTAAACCTAAAACCTAAACCTATTCTCAAATCTTTAAACCTAAACCTACACCTAATCCTAATCTCAACTCCCTAACCTAAACCTAAACCTAAACTTGAAAACACAAACCTAAACCCAAACCCGACCCGAACACGAACCCTATTCCATAAAACTAAACCCTAACCTAAAACCTAAACCTAAATCTATAACCTAAACCTAAAACCTAAACCTATTCTCAAATCTCTAAACCTAAACCTACACCTAATCCTAATCTCAACTCTCTAACCTAACCTAAAACCTAACTTGAAAACACAACCTAAACCCGATCCGAACCCAAACCCGATTCCATAAACCTAAAACTTAACTTAAAACCTAAACCTAAATCTATAACCTAAACCTAAAACCTAAACCTAAAACCTAAACCTATTCTCAAATCTCTAAACCTAAACCTTCACCTCATCCTAATCTCAACTCCCTAACTTAAACATAAACCTAAACTTGAAAACACACAAAGCTAAACCTGATCCCGAACACGAACCCGATTTCATAAACCTAAACCCTAACCTAAATCCTAAACCTAAATCCATAACCTAATCCTAAAACCTAAACCTAAAACCTAAGCCTATTCTCAAATCTCTAAACCTAAACCTACACCAAATCATAATCTCAACTACCTAAACTAAACCTAAACCTAAACTTGAAAACACAAACCTAAACCCGATCCCGAACCTGAACCTGATTCCGTAAACCTAAACCTTAACCTAAAACTAAATCTAAATGTATAACCTATACCTAAAACCTAAACCTTTTCTCAAATCTCTAAACCTAAACCTACACCTAATCCTATTCTCAACTCCCTAACCTAAACCTAAACCTAAACTTGAAAACACAAATCTAAACGATCTCGAACCTGAACCCGATTCCATATACCTAAACCTTAACCTAAAACCTAAACCTAAATCTATAACCTAAACCTAAAACCTAAACCTAAAACTAAAACCTATTCTCAAATCTCTAAACCTAAACCTACACCTAATCCTAATCTCAACTCCCTAACCTAAACCTATACCTACACCTAATCTTATTCTCAACTCCCTAAACTAAACCTAAACCTCAACTTGAAAACACAAACCTAAACCCGATCCCGAACCCGAACCCGATTCCATAAACCTAAACCCTAACCTAAAACCTAAACCTAAAACCTAAACCTATTCTCAGATCTCTAAACCTAAACCTACACCTAATCCTAATCTCAACTCCCTAACCTAAACCTAAACCTAAACTTGAAAACACAAAAATAAACCAGATCCCGAACATGAACCTGATTCGATAAACCTAAACCCTAACCTAAAACCTAAACCTAAATCGATACCCTAAACCTAAAACCTAAACCTATTCTCAAATCTCTAAACCTAAACCTACACCTAATCCTAATCTCAACTCTCTAACCTAAACCTAAACCTAAACTTGAAAACACAAACTTAAACCCGATCCCGAACCCGAACCCGATTCCATAAACCTAAACCTTAACTTAAAACCTAAACCTAAATCTATAACCTAAACCTAAAACCTAAACCTAAAACCTAAACTTATTCTCAAATCTCTAAACCTAAACCTACACCTAATCCTAATCTCAACTCCCTAACCTAAACTTAAACCTAAACTTGAAAACACAAACCTAAACCCGATCCCAAACACGAACCCGATTTCATAAACCTAAACCTTAACCTAAAACCTAAACCTAAATCTAAAACCTAAACCTATTCTCAAATCTTTCTCAAATCTCTAAACCTAAACCTACACCTAATCCTAATCTCAACTCCCTAAATTATAACCTTAACCTAAACCTATAACCTTAACCTAAACCAAAACCTATAACCTATAACGTATAACCTAAACTTATAACCTTAACCTAAACGTAAAACCAAAGCCTAAACCTATAACCTAAACCTATAAGCTAAAACCTAAACCTAAACCTAAACCTAAACCTACACTTAATCCCAATCTCAACTCCCTAATCTAAACCTAAACCTAAACTTGAAAATCCAAGCCTAAAACCCGATCCCGAACCCGAACCCGATTTTCTAAACCTAAACCTTAACCTATTCTCAAATCCCTAAACCTAAACCTACACAAAATCCTAATCTCAACTCCCTAACCTAAACCTAAACCTAAACATGAAAACCCAAGCCTAAACTAGATCCCGAACCCAAACCCGATTTCCTAAACCTAAACCTTAGCCTATTCTCAAATCTCTTAACCTAAACCTACACCAAATCCTAATCTCAACTCCCTAACCTAAACCTAAACCTAAACTTGAAAACGCAAACCTAAACCCGATTCCGAACCCGAACCTGGTTTCCTAAACCTAAACCTGAACATATTCTCAATTCTCAAAGCTATAACCTATAACCTATAACCTAAACCTAAACCTAACTTAAACCTATAACCTAAACCTATAACATTAACCTAAACCCAAAACCTATACCTAAACCTAAACCAAAACCTATAATCTTAACCTAAACCAAAACCTTTAACCTAAACCTTAACCTATAACCTATAACCTAAACTTATAACATTAACCTAAACCTAAAACTAAAACCTAAACCTATAACCTAAACCTATAAACTAGAACCTAAACCTAAACTTAAACCTAAACCTATAACCTAAACTTATAACCTATAACCTAAACCTAAAACCTAAACCTATAACCTATAACCTAAACCTATAAGTGTAGGTTATAGGTTTAGGTTTAGGTTAAGGTTATTTTTCTTTTCATTTGTCTGGATCACCTCTCATATGTTCTCTCTATTTTTATTTGTTTTTTTTTCCATAGGATTGTTTGTGTTTGGATGAATGTAGTTTATGTCTGGATGGATTTACGTAGTTTGGGTTTAGATGGTTGTGAATATGAATATGATGAAATATATTATATAACAGGTGTATATCAGGAAGAATATGATGAATTATATTCTAACAGGTGTATATAAAGAAATTTTAGATGGAATATTAAAAAAAAAAAGAGAACCTTTAGCGACGAACATTTTCGTCACTAAAAGTCCCATCGTCGTTTTTTAGCTACGAAAATTTTCGTAGCTAAAAGTAAACTTTCCGATTTTTTCCAAAAACTGTTCACATCTTTTAGCGATGAAAATTTTCGTCGCTAAAAGTCCGATGGACGTTTTTTTGCTACGAAAATTTTCGTAGCTAAAAGTAAACCTTTCGATTTTTTTAAAAACTGTTCAAAACCTTATTTTTAGCGACAAAAAAAAATTCGTCGCTAAAAGTGACTTTTAGCGACAAAAAAAAATTTCGTCGCTAGAAGTTTCATCGCTAAAAACCCTATTTCTTGTAGTGGACCTAATTTTGTTTGACCTTGACCTTGCATTCGTCGGTTAGAAGTTAGATTTTATCTAAAGAAGATTTATTTCTTTATTTATTAACATGTGTGAGAGAGAGAGAGAGTGTGTGTTTGTAGAGAGATAAGAGGGTCTCTAAGAGTAGTGCCACAAGAGACCATCTGTGTTAGCAAAGGGTTAGATAGCTTAAGTGGGTTCCACTGTATTTGTTTCTCAAATCTACTCCAACCATCGGGTGCATGACCCCATGCTAGGCCTCAGGAAAATTGATGATTCAAGTAAGCTATACCAAGTGAAACAGTTGGGAGGGAGAAGCCCACCCTCGAGTTTTTATTGGGACCACCTTGATGTCTATGTGAAATCTACTTGTTCATAGCATGTGTGATCCAACAGCAGGTCTAAGGGAAAAAATCAAGTTGTCCTATGATTTAGTGGCCACATTAAATAAATAGTTACGAGTGGATGTTCACTCTTGATTATTTATAGCTCCCTCCATGATGACGATGTTTAATCCACTTCAACTGTTAGATGCCACGTTAAAAGTTTACCCAATCTGTGCACTATTTTCCTTGGTGTGGCCCTACCTAAATCAGAAATGGACCTGTTTTTTGGTCTGTGATCCTAACACGGGGTGGGTCCAAACTCAGTGATTCGACTGGAAACTCAGCAACGGAGCCCTCCTGGAAACTCATTAGCCATGGCATAGTTCTAAAAGTAGGTGACTCGACTTGAAACCCGGCGTTTGAGAGGAGTCGAACTAATACCACTGCACCCAGCAGTGAAGTTATGTTTTCCCTTGCTTTTTATATTTATTTTATCCTTTCAAGCTACTTGAAAATAATAATAATAATAATAAAATAAAATCCACCAAACTAAATAATTTAAATTAATTATTTAAAACTGAGTTGAGTCACCTGAAGACTCGGTTGAGTCATTGAGTTGACGTGAGCCGGCTACACATAGAGCCAGAGTTTTCCAACTATGTTTTTCGTGTCATCCATGATTTATCAATCGAGAGTCTGGATCACAGGATGACGGAACCTAATGAGGGCCCTGCGGGTACAGATTGAGCGTGCTAATATACCTCACGTCATTATGCATCCGTAACTATCCAAGTATGCTCTTGTTTAATTAATTTGAATATATGAAAGATTGGATTAGCCCTGAGAAGCTATTTCCCGTACTCTTTAAGTTATTCTAGAACGATGGTATTGAAAGAGTTAAATTAATATTCCTCTACTGTAGAAGAGATTTATACGATTACTTAACTGCTTGTTCATTTGCTTATTTCAAATTCGTATACGCTTTGCGTTTGTGGGGCCTATTAGATTGCATTTATGACATCCAACCCCAAGCATTCAGTCGGCCTCACCAAGATGATGGGCTGCACCAAAAGTCAAGTTTACGCAGTAAATAAGTTAGCTATGTAGAGAAAAACAATCAACAACCACCCAAGAAACTCCAATTTCACTTGGTCACCGAAATGATCATTGCTGTATCAGATCCTTTTTCCGTGGTATCCAACTTTAATGTTGTGATCCGATTGGACAGGTTAGACGCCATTAATTAAAAAAAACCACGGTGGGCCATGCACAAACCTTGTAGAATAAGGTTATTCTACCATGAGCTGTACATGGACCGGCCTCCAGCCGTGGATGAGAAAACACAAAAATGAGAAGTGGACAAGTAAAAGATCTACAAGTTGAAAACATCTCATGTTAGCCAAATTCAACGGAAGAAAAAAAGGTTTAAAAAAAAAAAAGAAAAATGTTTACAAGTCAAGATATTATGCTGTTCGCTTAGAAAAACTCACATCTTTCTCTCTTCTATTTTTTTCAATCTTGCAACGTCACGTGCTAACTCTTTCACGGGGTCCCCTGCCCCCGCCCGGACAGTAATCCGTCCGGGCAGGGCTGTATGGGGACCACCGTGATGTGAGTGTTTTATCCACGCCGTTCATCGCTTATATCAGATCATTTTAAAGGATGATTCTAAATAAGAGGCAGGTACACAGCTCCAATGGACCACACCAAAGGAAGCTGCAGTGATAATGACACCCACCGTTGAAACATTTCTAGTGGCCACCGTGATGTTTTTTTACAATCCAACCTATTAATAAGTTCATGTATATGTGGATGAAGTGAAAACACAAATATCAGCTTGATCCGAAACTTCTCCAGCTCCTAAGAAGTTTTTAATAGTGGATGTTCAATCCCCACTTTGTGCTCCACTTAAGCCTTGCACCTGCCTTATTTTTGTAGCATACCTTAAAATGATCTTAGAAATACTATGAACGGCGTGGATAAAACACTTACAACACAGTAAGCGCCACAGATCCCTGCCCGGACAGACGCGGATTTTCTGTAAAGTTCTGCTCTGGAAGCTAGGTGGGGCCCTCGGTGGTGTTCCTAATAAATCGAACCCGTCCATCAATTTTGCCAGCTTATTTTAAGACATGAGACAGAAAGGAGGTGGATCCGAAATTTAAGTAGACCATACCAGTGGAAACGGTGGGAATTGAATGACTCCCGTTGAACCATCGGTATGGCCAAAGACGTTTTGTACGAGGCTGAGTTTTTGGGTGTTTTCAGTTCATCCCAGTGGGAATGAACTTACAAACAGTTTGTACGGCATATAAACATCAAGGTGGACCTCAGAATCCTTTCAATGATAGCCATTTCTTTCCCACTTTTCCATCTTGTGTATTCCACTTGAGTTTTGAATCCACCTCATTTTTGGTATCATGTCTTAAAGTGAGATAGAAAAATGGATGGACAGAGTGGATTTATCATAAACATCACGGTGGGCCCACTTAGCTTCCCCACGCAGTAACTTCACCGGAACCCGTACCTCTTTTACGTGATCCCACCGCCGTTTCATTTGGAGCGGATTGGGCAGGTCCGGTCCTTGAACTGTTTAATGCCGTGCTTATTCAAAATTCTGACTTTTAGGCCCGAACCCGTCACATTGACATCCATAGTCGGTACAGACGGACGGCCATGACGGAGGCTATGTGAGCCCCAGAGTGATGTATATATTTTATCCATGTCACATTTTAAGTTCACCAGAAAAAAAAAAAAATAAAATAAAATAAAAAAGAGGAGGAAAATTGAAAGCTCATATATATACCATACTGTTGGGGAAAAATGTGACAAGTTCGATAAGTCGACTTATATAAGAATGACATGGCCCGGACTTACTAGGCGTCAAGCCTGACTGAGGCCTACATGTACAGTGCCATAAGGTGAGATCTCTAAGAAGGCTGAAGTACCTTAAGGATCCCTTGGGAGATTCCCAGGAGCCGATCCATGCCGACTCATTTCATGAGTCGCCCATCATTCAGGCACAAGCCGCCCAGGCATAAGCCGACCTACCTTTTGAGTCGGCCAATAGAGCGGCTATCAACCAACAATAAGTCGATTATAGATCGACCGCATCCGACTAAGAGTTAGACAAATGGTAGAGAAAGAGAGTAGACTGGTGCCTGAGAACATCGACATTCCGGGGTCGGCCAATGGCTTGCCGAGCCACTTATTCTCAGCTAAGGCTTATCATCGGGTCTCGCCCTGAGCCGAGCCAAGAATCGATCAAGAGTTTGTCCGTATTAAAAATCCTCCTCCGAGATCTTTGGAAGATAATTCCAATCTCGAGAATCCAGGGAACCGAGGATCTCGGGATCGTCCAAGATAATGATCTATCCCATTTAGGAAAGATCCCGAAGTTACATGGATCCCTTCTCCTTTATAAATAAGGAATGCTTAATGGTGAAAGGTACACACATTCTCACCCCTAAATCCCGATCAAATCATTAGACCTAAAATCCAAGTCTAACTTATGCATTAAAGGGTCCTCTGTACAAGTCAGGGTCTCCTTTGTCCTCTTTCTATGCAGGTGTCCGAGCAACAGGAAGGGGTGAACAGAAAACAACATCAACAGTTTGGCGCCGTCTGTGGAAATGACACTAAAAGTCATTTTTCCGCTCTATTGAAAGCACGGTGTAACCTACCATGGCGAGAACTAGGAGGAACACTCAGACCCCTCCTAAAGAGGTTCCAGTTACTAGTTTGCCAGCGAAAAATAGCACCCCGGATCAATCGGAGCGACAAAGGAATCGTCAAGGCTCCCCCGCCTGCCAAGCGACCTCTGGTTCGACCAGGCGCACCTAACATAACAGAAGAGGGAACGGGCGACTGGAAAGGGAAGTTCAAGAGATTAAGGATAACATGAATTACATGAGATAAATGTTGAGCAAATGCAGCCCCAGCAGACACAGATGCCCAACCAGCGGGACGGTCGGTCGAATGGAGCTCGACAATTCGCCAACCCTTAGCCTTCCGCCCTGTGAGCTACTCCTCAGCCGAGTCAACATCAAGACCCAGCCGATCCCGCTCCGACTCATGTTTCATCGACAGTCCCATTGCCCGCTTCCAACCTTCGACATGAAATAGATCGGAGGAGGCGCAGCCGACCTAAAGCTGAGGAAAGAGCCGATAGCGAAGAACCATGGAAGACCGAAATCCAAAATCTATTGAGACAGATCGCGGAACTGAAGAAAAATCGTCCAGCCAGTCAGGCAGGACTAGAGGAGACAGAATCCCCGTTCGTGGACGAAATAATGCAAGCACGGCTACTAGATCATTTTTGCCTTCCCCAGATCGTGCCCTACACCGGAAAGGCCGATCCAACAGAACATATAAAGTCCTTTCAGACTTATATGGAATTGTACAATGCCTCTGACGCAGTGATGTGCCGAGCCTTCTCACTTACCCTGTCTGACATTGCTCGACTTTGGTTCAAGCAACTGAAGTCGAGATCCATCAGTTCGTTCGCCGAGCTCAGTGACGCCTTCATCGCAAATTTTATTAGAGACAAGAAAAGGCTCAAGGCATCAATGCATCTGAATAACATAGTCCAGAAGGAAGGAGAGCTCCTTAAGGACTACATCAAACGGTTCAATCTCATAGCCCTACAAGTTCGGAAGCATTTAGACGAAACAACTCTCAACTCATCATGCAAGGGATGAAAGATAAACCGTTTCTCTTATCCCTAGATAAAAATCCACCATCCACTCTGTCCGAGTTCATGACCTGGGCAGAGAAATATGCCAATGCCAAGGAAACTCGGATCCTGCGAGAAGCGGCTCAGAACAGAAACGCCTCGGCAAAGCAGTCAACAAAAAAGGAAGCTGACTCAGTTATTAACAGTAAGAAACGAAAAGACGATCGACCTCGAGATGAGCGCTAGTCGGGCAAATGACCTGACAACAAGTTTGTCAACTACACCCCACTTAATAAACTGCAGGAGCAAATCCTGATGGAAGTAAAGGGTGAGAACTTCGTCGACTGGTCGAACAAGCTGCGTGGCAATCCCGATCGGCGAAACAGAAATACATATTGCTATTTCCATCGTAATCATGGACATAATACAAGCGACTGCTATAACCTGAAGCAGGAAATCGAAAGGCTCATCCGAGAAGTTCATCTCGATGAGCATGTGCATCAAAGGGCCGAAAGAACCGTAACTACGGAAGAACGCCCGAATGATAACCGACCAACAGAGGAAATCCAAACCATCGTCGGTGGTCACAAAGGCGGATGTGACTCGAACAATGCTCGAAAAACCCATGCGAGAAGCATTAGTCGGCCTGAGTCTGAGATCATGATTCTGGCTCGGCCCTCGAAGGAGAGAAAACTAGAAAAATATAATGTGGCGTTCACCGAAGAGGACGCTCGAGGTATCCACCATCCGTACGACGACGCTTTGGTCATTACTGTCACCATAACAAACCGCAAGGTCTTCAGGGTCCTCGTAGACACAGGCTCATCTGCAGACGTGTTGTTCACCCAAGCTTTTGACAAGATGGGTATCGAACGGTCGACACTGCGGCTTGTAAGGACTCCTTTGATCGGCTTTTCAGGCGGACAAGTCCTCCCTGAGAGAACCATTTAGCTCCCCCTCACCACCAGGGACGTGCCAAATCAAGAGACGATCATGGTCGACTTTCTCATAGTCGACCAATCCTCAGTCTACAACGCAATTCTCGGCTGACCCTCATTATGCCTTCTCTGAGCTTAGTCTCCACGTACCACATCTCCATGAAGTTCCTGACTGAATCAGGTGTTGGGATCATCAAAGGGGATCAGCACGACGCTCGACGTTATTCCACAACTCTAAAGTTCCATCCGAAGTAGCGATGATCAAGTCCTTGGACCCTCGCGACGAATCTTCGAGAGCTCATCCAAGTCCCGCTTGATGAATTCGACCCATCCAAGACGGTACAGACAGGGTCGTCTTTGACATCTCCATTAAAGGACAAACTTGTCGCCCTACTGCGACAATACTCTGACATTTTTACATGGTCTCACGAAGACAAATCACTCATCGCCTCAATATCGATCCGACCTACAAGCTGGTCCGACAAAAAAGGCGTGCTCTCGGCCCTGAAGGATTTGCTTTAATAGAGGAAGAAATAAGCAAACTACTAAAGGCGAAGTTTGTTGAGGAGGTGTACTATCCCGATTGGATAACTAACATCGTCTTGGTCAAAAAAGCCAATGGGAAATGGCAGGTTTGCGTGGACTACACCGACCTAAACAAAGCCTACCCAAAAGACAGTTTTCCTCTTCTTAGGATCGACCGGTTGGTCGACAGCACTGCGGGGCACGAGTTACTTAGTTTTATGGACGCCTAATCAGGCTATAACCAAATTGTAATGCATTCAAGAGATAAATTGAAAACCACCTTTGTCACCGACAAAGGTCTTTATTGTTACCGAGTGATGCCGTTTGGGTTGAAGAATGCAGGAGCGACCTACCAAAGGTTGGTCAATAAGATGTTCGCCCGCCAAATAGGGTGGATAATTGAAGTGTATATCAATGATATGCTCTTCAAGAGCATCCAAGTGACAGATCGTGTAGTCGATCTTGAGGAAATATTTCTCGTCCTTCGGCAATACTAGATGAAACTGAATCCAAATAAATGCACCTTTGGTGTAAGCTTGGGCAAGTTCCTCGGTTTATTGGTCAGCCAAAGAGAGATCGAGGTGAATCCTGAGAAGATCAAAGCCTTACTCGACATGGAATCTTCAAAGACGATCAAAGATATCCAGAGGCTGACTAGAAGGGTTGTAGCGCTCAACCGCTTCGTGTCCCTAGCCATAAACAAATGCATTTATTCTTTAAACAGTTAAAGGGTCGGCAGATAGTCAATTGGACAGAAGAATGCGAAATAGCCTTCCAACAACTTAAGGAATACTTAGGATCGCTGCCATTACTCTCTAAGCCCGAGCCAGGCGAAACACTGTTGATATACTAGTAGTTTCTGATGCTGTCGTAAGCTCGACCTTGATCCGCAAGCACGAGGGGAAGCAATTTTTGGTTTATTACATCAACAAAGCTCTTGTCCAGGCAGAAACGAGGTATCCAACCTTGGAAAAAGTGGCCCTAGTGCTGGTTGTCTCATCCTGGCGCCTGTGGCCCTACTTTCAGGCTCATTCGATTATCGTTTTGACCAATCAACCGCTGCGACAGATACTCCAAAAATCAAAAGCTTCAGGATGACTAACAAAATGGATAAACGAGCTGAGTGAGTTTGACATCTGTTATAAGCCTAGAGCTGCGATCAAGGGCCAGGTAGTGGCCGACTTCATCGTTGAAGTCATGCAGCAATCCGAGCCAACTTCAGCCGAATTAGAGAGGCCGACTGACCAACAAGTTCAAGAACAGGACGCTCCCGCCCATTCTCTTTGGAAGCTCTACATTGATGGCTCTTTCAACTCTAAGGCAAGCGGGGCAGGGGTTGTCTTGGAAACTCTTGATCACACACACATGCAGTATGCATTAAGACTTGGATTTCGAGCCTCCAATAACACAGCAGAATATGAAGTTCTGCTCCTAGGATTCACTTGGCAGCCAGTTTGGGAGTCACTCATCTCGACGTATATAACGATTCTCAATTAGTCGTCAACCAGATAACTGATATCTACCAGACTAGAAAAGAAAGACTAAAAGCCTACCTACAAAAACCAAGAGAGTTGATCAGCGGGTTTTAACATTGTACCGTCATCCGGATCCCGTGAGCCAAGAATGCCAAAGCCGACCTTTTGGCGAAGCTCGCCTCAACCGATGAAGATGAAATCCCTAGGTTTGTCCCGATTGAGTATGTTGCCGAGCCGAGTGTCAAAGAGACCGACTTCACAGCTGTGCTCCCCATTGACTCGGGACCTACTTGGGTCAATCCTATCATTCAGTATATCAAGGCCGGTGAGCTGTCTGAAGATCGAGTCGAGGCCCGACGACTGAAGATCTGAGTTGCCCGCTACACTATGCTCAATGAGATCCTATATAAGAAAGGATTCTTCGTGTTGCTCCTGCGATGTTTACAACCTAGCGAGGCCGACTATGTCATGCGAGAAATTCATGAAGGTATCTGTAGTAATCACTCTAAAGGATGATCCTTGGCTCATAAAGTTGTTCGGCAAGGCTACTATTGGCCGATCATCAAGCAAGATGGACGAAAACTCATCCAAAGCTGTGATAAATGCCAAAGATTCACGACGGTTCCTCGTTAGCCACCGGAAGAGCTCACCCCAATGGCCGGCCCTTGGCCCTTTGCTCAATATGGGGTAAACATCATCAGACCTTTCCCAACAGGGAAGGGACAAACTAAGTTCTCTGTCATCGTTGTAAACTACTTCACCAAGCGGGCGGAGGCCGAACCCTTGGTCAAGGTAACCAAGCGGAACATTATACATTTTCTTTATAAAAAAACACCATCTGTCGATTTGGGATACCTCAGACTATCATCTCTGACAATGGAAAGCAGTTCAACAATAGGCAATATCAATAGATGTGCCAAAACATTGGGATCAGGAACGTTTACTCAACTCCACATCATCCCCAGGCAAATGGATAAGTTGAAGCTGTCAACAAGATAATCAAGCAACATCTCCGAACAAAGCTCGACCGGACTAAAGGAGCATGGGCCGAGGAACTTCCTAAAGTTTTGTGGGCCTATCAAACCATGGCTCGGACTGCGACAGGTGAGACCCTGTTCTCCCTAGCATACGGGTCAGAGGCAATTATCCCTGTGAAAATCGGACTGCCGACTGCTCGAGTAAGCTCGTTCGATGGACAAGACAAAGAGGAACTCTGATGCTCAACCTCAATCATCTAGAAGAACGAAGGGAAGAAGCTCAGCTTTGAACGATTGTCCGTCAGCAACAAGTATCTCGATTCTACAATGCCTGAGTCAAGATTAGAAGATTCCGAGTGGGAGAGTTAGTCTTCCAGAAGACATTCCAAAATACCAAGGAGGTCGGTGCGGGTACGTTAGGGCCCAACTGGGAAGGGCTCTACGTAATTGTTAGCACCGTCCGACCTAGTACATATTGATTGGAAGATTTGACCGGCCAGCTATTGCCTCATCCTTGGAATGTCGAGCATCTCAAGATCTACTATCCCTAAGTCGGCTGATGTACAATCATCGCTCAACATTTATCGGCAAACATGCCAGGATCCATGACAAATAATGTAAATCAGACAATGGATTACGAGAAAAAATGTATTCATTGATCATATCAGAAATGTCGCATTGATATTGATTTAGCATTTACATCGGTATTACATTGGCATTAAAATTTATTTTTTTTTTAAAAAAAAAAAAAAACAACAAAAGTAAATGTCAAGGGTGGATGATGCTCACTTCTGCAGATGCTCTCGAGCTCGGTGCTTGGCGTGCTTAAAGTGCCTGAAGCATATATGGGGAGCAGAAAGGAATTTTGCCCCAAAAAGCTAACTTTTAGGCTCGACCGCCTCATTAGGAGCTAACTGAGAGACCACTGAAGGGCCTGCCTTGGGAGCAACATCGGGAGTCGCCTCAGTGTATGCCTCGGGGTCAACTACGACTCCCTCGCCTGGACCGTCAGATCCTGACTCACTCTCGTCGAAGCCAGAGAGGTCAAGCTCGGGAAAGCTTTCCTTTATCCACCTCATGCACTTGGAGTAACCCTGGTGGAAGAGAATGTTCCTCTCATCCTCAAAGGCCTGGGATGATAGATACTCCTCCACGGCCTCTCTCCGATCTATGACGAGGGCGGCCTTGGTCTCCGCCTTAATCCGATTGGCCACAAAGCAAGCCTCATTACATTTCTTGTGGCTCTTATCATAGGCCTTCCTAGTCTCTTCCAATTGCGAAGCCAGATGGGCCCTTTTCGCCGAAGACTCTCTAAGGGTGACCCTCATCGCCTTGAGTTGGCCCTCTCCAGAGACGGCCCAAGCCACGACAGACGATAGTCGAGCCTTCGTCTCTTCAACTTGCTTATTGGCCTAGGATAGCTCGGCTCAAGCCTTTAGTGCGCATGGCGCAAACTGCAAAAAGAAAAGAACGAAGCTCAGTGTTGAAAAAAACTAAGCAGGCAATCAACAATAGTTATGTCCTTACCTCTAGGAGCACCCTCGCCATCTTGGCGAGCGTCGGCTCTATAGAAGGCAACTCGAAGAGGCCAATGAACTCCTCCTCGGTCCCCTGCTTACTCGCCCAGGTGAGTATGCTTTCAACATGCCGAAGGAAGCTCCCCCTCTCTTCCTCAGCAGCCTCCTCTCTCGGAGGATCTTCCTCCCTCCTCGGGGGAACCTGTTTTATAATAGGTCCTGTCTCGAAAACCTCTTGAAGCTCAGGAGGAACCGCTTCCACCGCCTCCACGCCCTCCTCCGGGACCTCTATAACGATCGGGCGAGGAGGGGTGACCTTCCCCTGACCCTTAGAGGATGTCTTCTATTTCTTCGACACCTGAGGATCTCCCCGAGTTGGGGCCCTGACCTTGGAAGGAGGATGGAGAGTAAGCCGAGCTTCAGACATCTTTGCATCAGAAGCAAGAACTATGTCAGCAGAATCATCATCGTTAAAGAAAGACCGTTGGAGTCAAATCTTACTGGCTAAAGCCGTGTCAAGACCCGATTGAAGAAGGTTCTCTGGTTGGAGAAGCCTCCTCCAAGACCTCTTCGGACTTAAGGCTCGCAAGTCTTGGATCTGAGTTAGGGAACCGGGATCAAGTCTTGGCGGTTGCTTGGGGACGACTAACAAAGCACAAACAAGCAGTTAGAAGGCATAATAAGAAGACTTAACCAACTTAAATGATAAAGGCAAACAAACTGTATAAGTACCTGCCCCGGAGAAGGCTTGGGGAACAACGGGCCTAAAGAGCCCTAGCTCGGCCATCTCCCAATGACCAAAGGCCCAGAATCACCGATCCCTCCAATTTTTGTTGGAAGATGGAGGGTTAGTTATCAGAGCTCCTCCAGTATTACACCAGGAGCAGAAGTAGTACCACCCGGGCTGCTAAGGGTTTGGCCGTACTTGGCACAAGTGGAGTAATTCATCCAAGCTTAGCTCAGGTTGCTTCATCTTGGCCCATAGAACCGCACAGCCGAACAGGTCCCTCCACCCATTCAGGGTAATTTGCTCGGGAGTCATGCCGAGGTAACCTAGGAGACACCGAGAAATCTCCTAAAAAGGAAGCCGAAGGCCACACTACAAGCGATTTGAAATATTGCGACCGCTGTGGGGGGCTCGGTCGGGTAGCTCATCGGGCTGAGGAAGACATAAGATGACCGATTCAGGAATATGATACCCAGTTCAAATCCTAACCAAGCAGTCCTTGGTCAGAACTGAGGGCACTGGCCCCTTGGATCCCTCTTCTACATCGGCCTCTTCGGCCTCATCTTCGGCTGGAGGGTCAGATCGACCAGGAAGGTCTTCCGCTACTGCATCTCGCTTGGGAGGTAAATTTGACGTTCTGGTGGACGTCGCCGGCCTTTGCGCCGGAGATTCCAGTACTCTCTGTGAATGTCGGAATGCGATATCCACATTCATCGCCATCTCAACTAGCAACGAGGGTGATTCTGAGATAGCCTAGAAGGCGCTCGCTTCACCTTCATCACCATAGACTCCCTCCTAAGGGCTTATGGAGACTGACATTTGTGAAATTAAAGCAAAGGGAGGGAGAGGAAGCTCACCGGATATTGTGGAGATGTCAGAAGATGCAGAAAAGCAGAAGGTAAAAGCGGAGGAAGGCAAGGAACGAAGAGTAGAGGAGAAGATGGAGATAGGCGCGAAAATGTGAAAATGAGGATGCTAAGGTTCCCCTTTTATAGTCGTGCCACGTTGCTCCGACATTAAATGGGAAGCCAAAGCGGCGTCTCCTCGGACGCCCCGGTCCGACACATGGCACCGCACCACCGCCGCTTGGGTTCGCCATTAAGCGCCTTGCCACACGTCTCCCTCCTATTTGTCCCGCCGTCGAAATGACGGCCCTATAGCTGTGTGACCTCGAGAAGCGAATCGACTTGTGTTAAAACGAGGTAACGTGCTCCGATATTCATGTTGTCTGTCGTACAAGCAATCAATGTTCCATCATAAGCTTGGTCCAAGTGCATTCCGACCCAATTCTTATCTACTCCTCAGCCTCCACAGGTCGACATAAGGAGTAGGGGGTTCACTGTTGGGGAAAAATGTGACAAGTCCGGTAAGTCGACTTATATAAGAATGACAGGACCCGGACTCACTAGGCGCTGAGCCTAACCGAGGCATACATGTCCAGTGCCATAAGATAAGACCTCTAAGGAGGCCGAAGTACCTTAAGAATCCCTTGGGGGATTCTCAGGGGCCGATCCATGCCGACTCATTTCATGAGTCGGCCATCATTTAGGCACAAGCCGCCCAGGCATAAGCCGACCTACCTTTGGCTCAACGTCAGTCCAACCTACCTTTTGAGTCGGCCAATAGGGCGGCCATCAACTAACAATAAGTCAATTATGGATCGGCCGCGTCCGACTAAGAGTCAGATGAATGGCAGAGAAAGAGAGTCAACTGGTGCCCGAGAACATCAATGTTCCGGGGTCGGCCAATGGCTTGCCGAGCCACTTATTCTCAGTTAAGGCTTATCATCGGGTCTCGCCCTAAGCCGAGCTAAGAATCGATCAAGAGTCAGTCCGTATTAAAAATCCTCCTCCGAGGTCTTTGGAAGATAATATCCAATCCCAAGAATCCAGGGAACCGAGGATCTCGGGATCATCCAAGATAACGATCTATCCCACTTAGGAAAGTTCCCGAATTTACACGGCATTGCTTCTCCTTTATAAATAAGGAACGCTTAATGATGAAAGGTATACACATTCTTACCCCTAAATCCATATCAAATCATTAAACCCAGAATCCAAGTCTAACTTAGGCATCGGATGGTTCCCTGTACAAGGCAGGGTCTCCTTTGTCCTCTTTTTGTGTAGGTGTCCGAGCAACAGGAAGGGGCTGAGCAAAAAATAGCATCAACAGATACCATAAGAAGTGGTAGGGATTGAACTCCTACTATTGAAAACTTCCGGAGGGCCAGCATAATGTTTATTTTCCATCCAGTCTGTTTATAAGGTTACATATACCTGTATGGATAGAAAAAATAAATATCAGCTTTATCCAAAACTTACGTGGCTTTCAAGAAGTTTTCAACAATAAGCTTTCAATCCTTGCTGCTTCATGTGATGTGGTCCACTTTAGCCTTCAATCTTTCTCTTTTTGGGTCCATCTCCTAAAATGATCTGTCAGAATAGATGAACAGTACGGACAAAAACACATGTATCACAGCGGGCTCCACATGGCACCGGACATGACCGTCCGTCTCTAGCTAGGTTATGTGGGGTAGTACCCAGTCCTTGGCCCGTTTCTTTTGCTCTCTTTTAACTTATTAAGTCCACCTTGTTTTCTACTTCCCTCCCAGTCTTCCCAATGGACCTAATAAAAAGACCATTTTGCCCAATACCATTTTGAAATCAACCCCCTGACTTGACCAACCTAACCATCCTCACATTTATAACAGAAGAGGATGGCTATATTCTCGACCCAAGGGTATATATATACTTGGTTCCTCAGTTTGGGGAAGTGGGTCCAATAGATTTCTGATCTGGACCGTTATCTGATACCTCTAATGTAGATAGAGGAATTTCCAAAAAATTCCATTAATCAAAAGATCTTAGTCATACAGCCTTTGGTCCAAAGAGTTTGGATTCTTCCTTCATGTTGAGTTTTGGGTAATTTTCAATCCATGCTAGGTTCCATTGTTATCCTCCGTCTGGGTCAACTTACAATGGGAGACTACTTTATCAAACTCAAGAATCGTACAATTCCTCTTCTTATAAATGCGTATATGCATGTGATTGTTTCCAACACCTTCGAGAAGTTAGAGAGAGAGAGATGGAGTTGTTGGATAAAGAGGAAGGAATTGTTCTTCCAGGATTCCGATTCCATCCGACGGATGAAGAGCTTGTTGGATTCTATCTCCAGAGGAAGGTGGAGAGGAAATCACTTGGCATTGAGCTCATTAAACAAATAGATATCTATAAATATGACCCATGGGATCTTCCAAGTAAGTTGGCATTCTTTACTTTAGCTTCAAGGCTAGTTTTATGGTTACCGTTATTATGGACGCTGAGTTAATTTGGATGCAGGATCTAACTGAATTGCAAATATTCAATTGCACCAAAAATAAATAGATCATATCTATAAATATGGCCCTTAGGATCTTCCAAGTAATTAAGTTGTCATTCTTCATCTGGTCTTCAAGGCTAGTTTTATGGTTACTAATATTATGGACGCTGTTTTGGAGGCATGATTCAATTAAATTGCAAATATTTTGTTGCACCAAAAATTGATGATGCTTTCTAGCACTAATTGTGAGGAATTGCAATTCGGTAGTCAAGGGACTTCACGTGAATGCTAAGGAAGAATATTGCAATTTTGTTATTTCTATTTTATTAGATTCCTAACTGCATTTCAATTGGAGAGTGCACCCAAACACGCTTGCATATTTACACCTCTTGTAAAAATATTATTGAAAATTATTTATTTATTTATTATTATTATAAAACGAGAAATAGTTTTTTTTTTTTTTTTTTTTTTTCCTGTTCTCGACCAAGATCATTCAGTATGAATTTAGCAATTTCTTCAGTGGTTGAAATCCATGAGAATATTGTCTTTCTTCATATGATCACTGCAGGAGTTTCTTTCCTCATCCAGTGGTTTAGGTGAAGATGGTGTCCACCCAGTATACAATTAATTCCAGCCAAAAGTAATTGGCAGGAATCCCAACACTTATTCCATAGTGGTATTTTTAAAGTGTCATTTTAAAACAGCAGTTGAATTTCCACTCACACTCTTTGTACGATGGGAAATATGTCGGAACAAAAACATAGCTCGGAAAATTCCACTGCTAATTATTAACCTTCAATTTACTTGGTATGTTGTGGCCTAGCTGAAGAGTTTAATTGTCAGATTTTTCTTTTAAGCATAAAATCGAAGGCTTAGATATTATCACACCCGTGTGGATGTGTATCACATGTAGGTTGTAGAGAAAGGATTCCATCTGTGGTACACATCCGCCAAAATTGCCCAGACTGAATATGATTCGAGCTGTATCCATTCTTTGGCCTTTCTCTTGGTTGAATGTGAACGATGCTGCATTTCCATGTGCTCGAGCTCACGATAAGCTTATCGTGAGGTCGAGCTGTGTGTGCCCCACCGTGATGCGTCTCGGCCATCAACACCGTGCATTTAATGGGTACCCTTTAAATTATCGGATATCCAAAAAATCAGCCATATACGGAACTCAGGTGGGCCATACCATCTAAAATTATGTGAAGACACCGTTAAAACATATAAAAGCACTTGGTGGGGCCCACTTGAGTTTTGCATGCGCCTGAAACTTGGTCTGAACCCTCATTCAAGTGAGACACACATAATGGATGGGCTAGATTTACAAACCACATCTCGGTGGGCCCTCAAAAATGGCTATGAATGTTTTAATGGTGTACGACCCCTCTCCACTTCTGTATGTGGTGTGGCCCACACAAGTCACGGATTGACTTGATTTTTGGGACCTAGGCCCACGATGGAATGGTACATCTGAATGATTGGGTAGATGTTCGAAACGCATCACGGTGGGGCCCACACAGCTCGACCTCATGGGACGTCCGTCCCATGAGGTCGAGCTGTGTGGGCCCCACCGTGATGCGTTTCGAACATCTACCCCATCAGTCAGATGCACCATTCCATCGTGTGCGTAGGTCTCAAAAAGAAAGTCAATCCGTGACTTGTGTGGGCCACACCACATACAGAAGTGGAGAGGGGCCGTGCACCATTAAAACATTCGTAACCATTTTTGAGGGCCCATCGACATGTGGTTTGCAAATCCAGCCCATCCATTATGTGTGTCCCACTTGAATGAGGGTTCAGATCAAGTTTCAGGCACATGAAAAACTCAGTGGGCCCCACCAAGTGCTTTAATATGTTTTAACGGTGTCTTCACATAATTTTAGATGGTATGGCCCACCTGACTTCTGTATACGGCTGATTTTTGGGGTATCCCCTAATTTAAAGGGGACCCATCAAATGCACGGTGTTGATGGTCGAAACGCATCACGGTGGGGCCCACACAGCTCAACCTCAGGGGAGCTTATCGTGAGGTCGAGCGCATAGTATAGTTTCACATGAATGTAGGGTTGCAACTTTCACGGATTAGATGCGTGTACGTGAACAAAGACAGTGAAAAGAACAATAGAGAGCCACTTTAATGCATCCAAAGTTAGATAACATACCAACTTTAGCTAGTATCTTTTATGCAACTTCACACTTCAAAGAAAGAAAGTCTAGTACACTCATCAGGCATGACACCTCATGCATGGAATAGAATCATACTCGAACCCAAAATTCAAAGGGTGGGATCATCAATGAAGCATGATTATAAGAACATAGCTTCTATATGGTTGTAAGAAGAGCATAAAACGATCAGATCAATCTAAGGATGCATTTCGGGAGTGAAAACTGGTCACTGTATGGTACCATCTCATGGGGCAATCAACCCTATCAAAACCAGCTCTCTCCAGGCCCTAGCCGTTCCTTCTCAATCTCTCTCCATCCTCTCAAGTTCCCTCTCAATCTCTCTCTATCCTCATCACGTGTGCTGCACGTGTGTATACCTGGTGATAATAACATTTTAGTATTTATGACAACCGGTTCCTTTCTCTATGCATTTATTGCCTTAATCAACCCTATCAAAAGTTGAAAATGTGTGACCTAAAGCCAAAGAAACGGGGACGCTGATTAGCTAAACCGACGGTAGCCAAACTCGCTACCGAAGTGACTTTACCCATGTTCAGTGGGCTCACCATGAAGTATGTGTTGTACCCACACAGTCCATCAATTTGTAGACATTATTTTAGGCCACAACCAAAGAATGATGCAGATCCAAATTTCAAGTGTACCCCACCACTGAAAACAGTGGGGACAGTAACACTCACCATTGGAACCTTCCTGGGGCCCACTATGATGTTTATTTGAGATTCAACTTGTTTATAAGTTAATAAAGACCTGAAATAAGGTAAAAAAGAAATATCAGCTTGATCGAAAACTTCTGCGTGGCCCAGTAAGTTTTTAAGGGTAGGTGTTCAATCCCCATTGTTTTCTGTGGTGGGGTCCACTTAAGCTTTGGATCTTTCTCATTCTGTCTCATGCCCTAAAATAATCTTTCTGAATGAATGAATGGACAGTGTGGATACAAAACATATATCATGTTCGTGGTGACATCACTTCAATAGCCAATCTCGCTACTTTCAAGTTCAAGTTCAGTACCTAATATGCGTCTAAGAAACGGATCCTAGGAATCTTCTACCACACACCTGTTTTCTGCATAAGTTCTAAGGCCGCAACAGGATTTGATTGGCCACGTGCTACTGCTAGAGATGGCCATTCAAACCATTTTTGAAAGTGGTTGGCCGAGTAAAGGTCAATAAAACCTGACCAATCAAATCTCACAACATTATGCTTCACCGAACTTGGTCTTTTCCCGCCTCACCCAATCGGCTCCCTCCATGCTCGACCAATGTGACATGGAAACGGATTGGCTACTCCCCATGCCACCAGCCAATGGCTGTTGGTCGGTGCTCTATGGGACCCACCATGATGTATGTGTTTCATCCATGCCGTCCATTTATTTTTCTAGATCATTTTATACTATGAGACTAAAAATGAAGTATATTCCAATCTCAAGTGGACCACATTACAGGAAAGAGTTGAATGAATTTAGACCATTAAAAACATTTTGGGGGCCATTAAAGTTTTGGACCAAGATAATCTTAGTTTTTTTTCCCTTCATCTGGGTCTCTATGACCTAATCAACAGACTGGATGTCAAATAAACAGTACAGTGGGCTTAGGAGAATTTTAATGGTGGATATCCAATCAATATTGTTTTCCTGTGGTGTGGTCAAACTGAGATTTGTATCCCTCTCATTTTTGGGATCAAGCCCTAAAATGATCCGTAAAAATGGATGAACGGAATGAATGAAACACATACATGATGGTGGGGCTGGTGGCAGGGGGAGCAGCCAATCCGTTTCCATGTCACATGAGGCTAGACCAATCAAATCTGGCCACATCAGGGCCTCGCGGTACTGGGTGTTTCCCTGGCCTCACCCAATACGATTCCCTACCATACACCTGTTTTCGGCAGTTGTCCCTAAAACAACACCCTCGCACTATGGTTCCACCATGCTGTCTCGTCTGGAAGACATGGACTCCATCCAACAGGAGAGCTCCTCAACGATAGGTCTTTGGCCAAAAATCATTTAGATCCACCACTCAGGTTGGCTATGCCATAGGGGATATTTACAGTGGGTTACCAACCATAGTTTTGTACGTGTTTGTGTGTGTGGACAACATGGTGATTATCTTTCATCCAACGTGTTCCTCAGACATAACTCACTAGAATAAAACCAAAGAAAGAAAGAAAGAAAGAAAGAAATAATCACGCAGGCCCCATCATGTAAACTTTCCTTGTGCTCATTGGTGTAGTCCTTATGTGTAATTTACCATCATATTTTGTATATACGGGAAATTCAAGGTCCTTGATGGATGGAGTGGATTTGACTTAGACAACATGGTGGACCCTGGACAATTGGGTTCCCAATCAAGACCGGTACGGATACCAGTATGCAGTTAATGACACAGGTTCTCTAGCCTCACAAACCCCTCCACAATTGGACACATGTTCCAGCCTGGCATGTAAGTTGGGCATTTAAGAAGGGATCAGAAGTCCTGTCAACTATTGAGTACGCCCATATTAAAAGGAAAACATAAAAAAACAAAAAAAAAAAAAAAAAATACAAAAACAAAACAAAACACTAGGCTGACAAGAGTGCCGAAAATGTACATTTCGTTCTGCTAGGATCCCAAAAAACTTGTAAAAATTAGTAAGAAAAGATTAAAAAAAAATCAAATAACAAAGAGTTATGTTTAACACAATTTGAAAAATGGTTAAAAGGATCTGATTTTTGGGGCCCATAGGAAATATGTTACACTAAAGCATATTTGCTGCTAATACCATATTAAATAATTACCTACGTTAAAAGCTCCAGCCATTAGATGAGAGTGTATCAATGTATGGCAAGGGACTTTAACAACACTTATATACGTCGTGTTTTTTTTTTTTTTTTATTATTATTATTATTTTGGATTATGATCTCGGTGAAAACATGAGAGAAGTGGACATTTTTTCTTATACAAAAATAAACCTTAAATGTCCACAATTCCTTGAAAGAATAATTTTTCCTTTCATTTTCTTGTGCAATTGACGTGGGGAAGGACATGTTGAAGTAGAGCACATCTTCTTAAGGGGGATAACTACTCCAAATATACGAGCTTCTCTGAACTCCTCATAGAGATACCTCAAATCCATGAGGAAAAGAAGAAAATAAAAAACTTGCCAGGAAGAACAAATTTACGACCTCTTAAATGGTGACATGAACCCTGGGATGAAGTTTCAGAATCAAACTACAACTAAAACTCCCTAAAATATCAATTTACTATAAATAGGTAAACTTACTGTTTATATTTATGAACTTATTATTTATAGTATTTATAGACGGTCATGATTTCTATTAGATCTTATGGTTTTTGACCAAAAATAGTAAGTGTCCTATTTGGCTCAACCATGTTATTCTCCTAATTTTTCTAAGCACTTTTCATGTTGGACACAACTCCTAAAGCTCATCAGATGAAGAGTTACAATCTAACTAAACTTACTATAACTAGTAAAAATGAAAATAAAATGGGATTTCGACTATCGATCTAATGGAATCACACAAATTCGGTGTGGGCAACCCAGCATAGTCGATTGGGTGGCTAAAGTAGCTTCTCCTACACAAAATCATATATTTTACGTCTGATAACTTATTCCGGTTTGCGAGATATGCCCATTTTAAGTTTCTGACGGTCCGGATCACTTCCGCCTCCAATCGGGTTTTCCCTGGTTCATCTTGGCCATGAAATTGTCCCCGCTCCGTTCTACATCAGCAATCAACATTGTCATGTATAATCAATGTTTTCTTTCTTCCATTAAACTTTGTTAGTATCTGAAGAAATTCAATAGGTCTTTTAACCTTTTTTTTCTTCTTCTTCTTCTTTTCATGAAGAGGTTAGCTCTATGGGAGAAAAGGAGTGGTACTTCTTTTGTTTAAGAGGGAGAAAATACAAGAATAGCGTAAGGCCCAATAGGGTAACAGGGTCTGGTTTCTGGAAAGCAACAGGCATTGATAAGCCAATTTATGGTGCTGGCGAAAAAGCTAACGAATGCATTGGCCTCAAGAAATCTCTGGTTTACTACAGAGGGAGTGCAGGAAAGGGCACCAAAACCGATTGGATGATGCATGAATTTCGCCTTCCCATCAGCACCAAAAACACCAACCTCCTCACTGCAAAGAACACTCAAGAAGCTGTAAGATATCTTCTTCCGATTTTTACTTCTTTCTTTTATTTTATCCTTTTTGCCCCTTAACTTTCCTACAAACGAGTAAATTAACATTTCATGACGAATTTACTTGAAGAGCTATTATCATGACTGTTTCAAGTTCGTAGCCATTACCTTGTCATCCAAACAGTTAGTATGATGGGCCCCATGATTAATGGTTCACACGCCATAAATTTCTCCTAATGATGAACCGATCATTGAATCTTCCAACTTTGTTAACTTTATTGGTTGAATTGGCCCCATGCTGAAATTTGCTTTCCCAACTGCATAACCATCCAGAGTAACCTGTCATTAGCCTCAAACGTACCAACTGGAAACTTTAGTTGTTGATATATTCTCCCGTTGAGCATTGTATAAAACTTCTTGCTTAACTCGTGGTTATGAATATCTGATGATCAGCAGGTATTGGTTTTTCTCATATAAGATTTCGAGCAACTGATTACCTTTTCTTACTTTTATGTTGCGGCAGGAAATTTGGACGATTTGTCGTATTTTCAAGAGAACTATTTCTTATAGGAAATACACACCAGATTGCAACCATGCCTTGTCTATCAAACAGACCCCGGCTATTACGTGTTCCAAAACATGCAGATTTGAGTCCGACGATACAGATATATACCCGTACTTTGGATCTTCTTCAACCATACAACAGATCGAGAAAAAACCTGTGATCAACCATATTGATGAAAACAATCTGTTTTATTCAGAACAGTTGAGCCCCGTAGTTCAACCTCCATTCTCAACCCTCTGTCCGACCTTTCCGAATTCAAATGCCATTGAGTTCTTCAAGGATGGGAACTGGGATGAGCTCGGAGACATCATGGAGTTGGCAGTCGATCCAGCCCTTATGTATGGTTATAGATATTCCTGAATCTTGACCGACATGAGACGCTTGTTTTTTAATCCTTGCAGGTAATATGACTGTGTGTATAATTAAATATTACAAAAAGGAGGTTGATAGTTTTTATTTAATGTGGCACAATATGAAGTGGATTATTAAGTGTTATAAATTATTTCTCATCTTCCATGAGTTTTCAGATTGAGGTTTGCTCGAATACATACTAGTATTACAATATAATACAGCGGGACTGTTGGGTGCTTGCAGATAGCATGGCACGTTATATTTCGAGTATTTGTAATGGATTGAGCAACGCGATGAAACATGATACTCAATGGCCCACACAAATCAACCACACGTGCGTAGACAATCTAATACACCTTCATGATCCGACAACTAAAGATGGAATGCCAATAACATGGTTCCGGTCAAAAGCAGGTGGATGGACACAATGTTGGGGGCCTTGCACAAAACCTTAGGATCTAGCCTTCCGAAACAAACCAGGATTATGGAATGATAATGCAATGAACTAAATCAAAACATAAACCACACCACACTAGGGATTTTTACGTGGAAAACCCTCAAAGAGGTAAAAATCACGGGACCTCGTCTAGATCAACAATCCACTATAAAGCAGAACGTTACAACCGATCACAAGCACACACCGCTTGGATCAAACCTTCTTCACTCATGCAGGAGTGGATAAACAATAAGAGAAACAAAAGAAAACGGAGAGATCTCACCGATCACGAGGACGTAGAAGCGTTGAGACGTAGACTGCGAAGTAGATCACCTCTACGAGCAAAATCTCCCTTCCACAAGCTTCCTCTCTCTCTTTCTCTTTCTCCCTCACCTTTTGATAGCCCTAAGCCCTCCTAGAAAACCTTTAGGAAACTTAGAATGCCTTGGAATCCACATCAATCCTGCATACACTCTTTTATATAAGAATAGAAAGAGGTAGAATCCAAATAGGAAACAAAATTCGCAAAATCTGTGTTTCTACAATCGCATCTGTGGAACTCTTCGATGATATCGAAGGTCTCTCGATGACAACTTCGATATCATCGACGGTCCTTCGATAATATTGAAATAGGACCAAAATTGTCCACCGACCAGGGGTGAAAAATCCAACAATTATCGATGTCATCGAAGGTCTCTCGATAACAACTTCGATATCATCGATGATCTGTCGATGATATCGATGGGACCAAAAAACTGTCCAGCGACCAGCAGTGAAAAATGCTGCAAATATCAATGATATCGAAATTAGTTCGATTTCATCAAACCCAGCAATGAGGATAAAAATACCCATTAAATCTCCCCCTTTTCGACTCAGGAGGAATCCACCTTCTTCAAGTCAGTCCGGTTTCTACAAACCTCAAACTTGCCCTTGAGCAAAGCCTTAGTCATCATGTCTGACCCATTATCGTCTGTGTGGACCTTCTCAAGTTGTAACACCTTCTGTTCTAAAGTATCCCTGATCAAGTGATACTTAATCTCTATGTGCTTCGACTTGGAGTACTGACTTAGATTCTTGCTCAAGTGTATAGCACTTTTATTATTGCAATAGACCACGTGCTACTCCTACTTCAGGTTAAGTTCCTTTTAGAACCTCTTCATCTAAAGCATCTCTTTACATGACTTTATGACTACAATGTACTCGGCTTCTATCGTCAATAATGTTACGACCTTCTGTAGCTTGCTCTGTCAAGAAACCGCTCTCCCTGCAAACGTGAACATGAACTCCGATGTAAACTTCCTAGAGTCTATGTCACTTGTCATATCTGCATCTGTGTAGCCCTCTAACACAGGTTTACCGTCACCATAGCATAGACTCAACCTGGATGAGTATCTTAGATACCGTAGTATCCACTTCACCGATGCCCAATGCTCTTTGTTAGGATTGACAAGATACCGGCTGATAACACCAACCGCTATGCTATGTCTGGGCGTGTACACACCATAACATACATCAAACTTCGTACAGCTAACGCGTAGGGTATCTTCTGCATCTCATCCACCTCTCCCTTTATCTTGGGACACTACATGTCACTCAATCTGAAGTGACCATACAGTTGAGTACTGACCGGCTTCGCTGCATTCATATTGAATCGCTCTATGACTTTCTCAATATACCGCTTTTGTGACAGCCAAAGCTTCCTGCTGCTTCTGTCACGAGTTATCTCCATTCCTAGGATCTGTTTAGCCGGGCCCGAGTCTTTCATCGCAAACGACTTGCCCAACTCCTGTTTCAGCCTGTCGATCTTTTTTATGTCTTTTTCCATGATAAGCATGTCATCAACATATAATATCAGAACTAAGAAATCACCATCTGAGAACTTGCGCATGAACACACAGTGGTCCGACTCCGTTCTATCATACCCATGTTGTAACATGAATGAGTCAAACTTCTTGTACCATTGTCGTGGACCTTGTTTCAGCCCATACAAGTTCTTCCTCAGCCTACACACCATATGCTCCTTGCCCTTGACTTCGAACCCCTCTGGTTGGTGCATGTAGATCTCTTCTTTCAGGTCACCATGGAGAAAAGCAGTTTTAACATCTAACTGCTCTATCTTCAGATCCATGCTAGCCACTAACCCAAGCAATACCCGTATGGATGTCATCTTCACCACTGGTGAGAATATCTCCTCGAAGTCTATGCCTTTCCTCTGACCAAACCCTTTCACCACAAGTCTGGCCTTGAACCTCGTCTGTGAATTCTTCTACTCAATCTTCTCTCTGAACACTCACTTGTTGCTCAGAGCTTTCTTGCCCTTTGGCAGTTTCACCATGTCATAGGTGTGGTTCTTATGCAAGAACTTCATTTCCTCTTGCATAGCTTTCAACCACTCCCTCTTATGCTCGTCGGCTAGGGCCTCAGAATAATCTTCTGGCTCTCTCCCATTAGTGAGCATAATGTACTCATGTGGCGAGTACCTTTTGGATGGCTGTCTGTCCCTAGATGACCTCCTCACCTGTGGCTCAATAGGTGGATCAGGTGGGGGTTGCTCCCCTGGTCCATCTCTGAAGGAACTCCCTCATCCTCTGCACCTTGTTGTACTCTCTCGTCATTAGGTACCACGGGAGGAATAATCGGATCCATGTCATCTAGCTCACCTGAAATAGGTTGGTTTTTCTCTAGCTTACCAATGTCTTCGATACACTGATCTTCAAAGAATACCACATCTCTGCTCTTGACGAGCTTCTTCTCGGTCAGATCCCATAATCTGTAACCAAACTTTTTATCACCGTACCCCAAGAACACACACTGCCTGATCTTCATATCGAGCTTGGATCTCTCGTCCTTTAGTACGTGAATGGATGCCCTACATCCAAACACCCTAAGATGAATGTACGATGGATCTTGTCTAGTCCACACCTTCTCAGGTACTTCTCCATTCAACGGGTCTGATGGAGACCTGTTTATCAAATACACCGCCGTGTATATTACTTCTCCCCAGAACGTCTTGGGAAACTTCGCATGGGATAACATGCATTTGATTCTCTCTACAATGGTACGATTCATTCGCTTATCTACACCATTATGCTGGGGGGGTCTTGGGAACCATCTGTTCATGCTGTATACCCAGGGACTTGCAGCACTCATAAAAGTCGCCAATGTATTCACCACCATTGTCAGTGCGGATGCACTTCAATGATCTACCTGTCTCTCTCTCGACCATAACATGAAACAATTTAAACACACCAAAGATCTCATCCTTGGATTTCAAAGCATAAACCCAAACCCTCCTAGATACATCATTTATAAAAGTGATAAAATACAATGCCCCACCAAAGGTTTTTGTCCTCATAGGACCATAACCATTAGAATAAACCAAATCTAATGCATGCACTTTATTAACCTGAGAAGCAGACTTAACAAATGAAACTCTATGCTATTTCCCTGATAAATAATCAAGACAGGTTTTAAGAGGTGTACCTGTCACGTCTGGAAAGAGCCGCTTCTTTGCTAGTACTTGAAGCCCTTTTTCACTCATGTGGCCTAGACGCCTGTGCCACATGTCATTAGTTGAATCTTCTGCTATGTTCAACCCACCCTTGCACACACTGACACTTGCCTTATAAAGGGTGCAACACTTCTTCCCTCTAGTTGTGATCAACGAACCTTTGATGAGCTTCTAGCACCCACCAGCAAACCGACTTTCATAGCCATCATCATCCAACCTTCCCGTCGACATCAAGTTGAGGCGAAGGTCTGGGATATGCCTCACATCCCTAAGAACCAATGTGCAGCTCACATCGGTCTTCACACAAATATCACCGACCCATTCGATCTTCGATACATCAGAATTTCCCATCTTCAGAGTCCCATAGTCACCTGACTTGTAGCTTGTGAAGAAATCCCTGCGTGGAGTCGCATGAAAAGAAGCTCCTGAGTTAATCACCCAGTCGGTGTCCTGACTCGTAGCCGTGAGACATACATCGTGATCTGCTGAAAGAATAACTATAACATCGCCATCTGAAGCGACTGCAGTGGAATCTGATTCATCTTCCTTCTCCTTTCCTTTTCCTTTCTTATCGTTCTTCTTACTACGACATTCATTCTTGTAGTGGCCCTTCTTACCACAATTCCAGCAATCAACATGTTTTCTATTACTCGACTTGCCTCTTGATTTATCTCGTGCCTTCCCACACTTCCTGTTCTTTTCTCTCCCTCGTTCCTGTGTCACAAGAGCCTATTGCTGAGTAGACCCCTAAGACTTCCTCCTTGTCTCCTCATTGAAGAGACAGTTAGTAACTTGTTCCATGGATATCTTTTTATCTAGCGTGGAGTTACTTAGAGACACCACCAATGTCTCTCAACTGTCAGGCAATTAACTAAGCAATAGTAAAGCCTGCAATTCATCATCCAGGACCATCTTCATAGTGGAGATCTGGTTCACTATATTGTTGACCTCATTCATTGCTCGGTCACAGAACCACCATCTTTGAACTTGAGATTCACAAGTTGTCTTATCAGAAAGATTTTATTACCGGTTATCTTCCTCTCATACAGCCCTTCCAATTTCAGCCATAGGCTAGCGGCTGAAGTTTCCGTAGACACATGGTATAATACGGAATCGTCTAAACATTGTATAATAAACTCCATCGCCTTTCGGTCCATCTTCTTCCAATCATCATCAGACATATCCTTGAATTTTGCTGATATGCCTAAAATTGGAGAATATAGGTCCTTGCAATAAAGTAAGTCCTCCATCTTAACCTTCCATATGGTCCAGTTAGGACCATGGAGGCTGATCATCCTTGATGAGCCACCTTCCATAATTCAAAACCAATCATACCCGTTCAATGAACTTAGCTTTGATACCACTTTATTGGGAGCCTTGCACAAAACTTTAGGATCTAACCTCCCAAAACAAACTAGAATTATGGAATAATAATGCAATAAACTAAATCAAAACATAAACCACACCACACCAGGGATTTTTACGTGGAAAACCCTTAAAGCGGTAAAAACCACGGGACCTCGTCCATATCAACAATCCACTATAAAGCAGACTGTTACAACCGATCACAAGCACACACTGCTTGGATCAAACCTTCATCACTCACACAGGAGTGGATAAACAATAAGAGGAACAAAAGAAAACAGACAGATCTCACAGATCACGAGGACGTAGAAGCACTGAGACGTGGACTGCGAAGTAGATCACCTTTATGAGCAGAATCTTCCTTCCATAAGCTTCCTCTCTCTCTTTCTTTCTCTCTCTCTCTCTCACACCTTTTGATAGCCCTAAACCCTCCTAGAAAACCTTTAGGAAACTTAGAATGCCCCGGAATCCACCCCAATCCAGCATACACCCCTTTAATAAGAATAGAGAGAGGTAGAATCCAAATAGGAAACAAAATCCACAAAATCCGCGTTTCCGCAATCGCATCTGCGGAACTCTTCGATGATATCGAAGGTCTCTCGATGACAACTTCGATATCATCGACGGTCCTTCGATGATATCGAAACAGGACCAAAACTGTCCAGCAACCAGGGGTAAAAAATCCAACAATTATCGATGTCATCGAAGGTCTCTCGATGACAGCTTCGATATCATCGACGGTCTATCGATGATATCGACAGGACCAAAAAACTGTCCAACGACGAGCAGTGAAAAATCCTGCAATTATCGATGATATCGAAACTAGTTCGATTTCATCGAACCCAGCAATGAGGAGAAAAATCCCCATCACACAACTCTCTGTCTCATTTCTTCTCTCTCACCTTAGTAAAACATAGAGGAAGTATTTCTTCTTTTTCCCACCTATTATTAAAACAGAAAGGAAGCGTAAATGTAGTAGCCTAAAAAGATGGGACACACAATATAGGGTACAAGGAGCACGAGAATACAGTCTACATGATGGATATGCAAGTATGCAGTCCACTAAAAGGGAGTGTATGTATGAGCAGTCCAAAGTGGAGTGTGCATTGCACAGTCCAAGAGGGGCGAGGCTTGTTCTCAACTCTAGGTGTAGGGGTCGTGATATAGTAATAACTCGGTGAGACCGAGGTTGATCTACAAGAACAGTGAATAACAAAACTAAAACTAGTCTAAGATTAATCAATCCAATGGATTAAAAATGGATTAAAACAGTAGACAAAAGCAACTAAGGATCCTGGGATCCACTTCCAGTCAATCACAATGTCTAATTTATTGATTCAACTTCGATAACTCATCTACAATAGATCATGGGATTTTAAAAATCAATACCTTATCTAACCAAGCTATGCAATTGCAAATTCAAAGCATCCGATGTATCCGGAGCTCACAATGGATCAAGGAATAAACAACTCACAAAGGCTCTTAGTAAAATTCAAATCAAATTTAATTTAATATCATCATTAAACCATAGTATTGAATCAAATAAACTAAAACACCATAAATCAACTAAAAGTTTCACCCATTAACCTTAGCTAAGAAATTAGCTAGACATAGTTATTTTTTAAAACATAAAAACTAGATAGAAGAAGAAAGGAAGAACTAGAAACTACTCCATTGCTCTCTCTCTCTCTCTCTCTCTCTACTTCCTAATACCCTAAAATGTGGCTTACAAGCCCTTAAATAACAATTTGCACCGTCTTGAAAGAATCCCTCTCAAAATAGAAAAAAAAAATTACGCACTAGCACAAAATCTCACAAAATTGTCGGCTGAACCTTTGATAGGATCGAGTCCCATCGAGGTCAAGGAACAATGTTAAGAATGATATCTACTCAACTCAGTTTACATCAACCTAGATTCTAGAAAACCCAGTAGACAGTCAAATAGAGTTCAATGCAATACTTAATCATTAGAACAATTCCAATATTGATTACATAAAGTGTAAAGTGAATCTTAGAGTTAACGCTATCAAAGATTCAACCTTGTACCATAATGTTTACTCTAATGATTGCCATAAGTGAGAAAATAAATCAAAATTGAGATCCTTACAACCATCAAATGAGAATTTTTATCTTTTCCTACTTTTTTCACATCGACAGTTTTCACACTATTCTTACTTCTTTTCAATTCTTATTTTCTTTTGAATTCCTTTCTGAATGTCCATCCCTTTTTTTAATACTAGTATTTTCATGGACAATTTCCTTCTTTTCAACTTTTCAATAGGTATCCCTTTTTGATGTATTTTACTTTCTTTTCTTTTCTTTTCTTTTCAGGAAACCCAATAGATAAACTAGTAGGTTCAACAAGCTTTGGTTCCTATCACTCTGAGTAATAATCAAGTTAAAAATACTATATCAAACTAGATCTTAGTAGTGTTAGCTTTGATTTCACATTCCACATCTAGCATCAATGTTTAAATAATTCTAATAGAAATTTACTGAAAAGAACTCAATTCAATTCTATAAGTAACTAGATTATAGGTCTCTTTTTAATGTAACTAAGTATCTTTTCACTCTATATTCAGACCAATTTCAAAATCACTTAAATACATAGTTCAAAAGTTCTAATTGGTTTTTCAAAAAATCAGCCCATGTCAGAAAAAAATTAAGCATTTTGAATAATTTTTCTAAAGGAAACCCCACCCCCAACCTAAATGATATAATAATACATTGTCCTCAATGTAAAAAACAAATTTCATACAATAAAATCAACATGATAGCAATTGAAATGTAACAAATAGAGGGTAAAGAGTACCCAAGATGATTACTACGCAGAACTCTTGAATTTTCTAAGTCATTAGAACTCATTAAAACAGAAGCAGACTCCTGAACAAAGCAAACTAAGCAAACTAAGCAAACTAAACTACCTAAACACTAATGTCTAAGGTCTCCATCAGACTTGAAGATCATCAAGTTCTCTCAGAGGTATGGACACTTCCTCTAGAGTAAAATTTTCACAACTGGCTTCAACTAGTATCTAACAAATCAATACCCTAATATTTTAATAGTTTAACTATTAGCATTATAACTAGGAGCATTTTTTTTATATTAGGAATTTCAATTTTTTTTTCATTAGAACACATGTCTTCTAGGCTTAGGGAGCACAAAGTAAGGTAATTGATCTTCCTCTTCATTTTTAAAAAAACATTCCTCCCTTCATTTTGATTGGGCACCACATCAAGTTCATTGTGGATTTCAAAATCAGGGTTTGGTGCCTCCACAGATGCTACTTCCTCATTTAATTTCAATGGCCTTGGCTCACTTAAAGCATTCATGATTTTTAGGATCATGTCATCTTTAGAATTATAAAAAATGAGCTAAACAAACTTTTAGAGAATCATAGCATGGGTGGGAAAATAGGTCATCTTCCACTATAGCATCAATCACATCCACCTCTTGAACGTCCTCAACATCCCCTTGTTGTTTAGCCATGTTGAACACATTTAACTCTACAGACATATCCCCAACCAGTAATTTAAGAACCCTATTCCTACAATTAATTATAGTGTTTGACAATGTTGGGAATGACTTGTCACTCCCCAAACTCGGGAACCGGCTCACAAAATTCTCGGTCACTGAATTTGGTGCTGACAGTCTCCTTAGTACCCCATTCTCAGCTCCCAGCTCCCATGCGCTAGGTTTTGATCCTGAGATCCTACAAGGAGGATTTTCAGGGTGATTTTTTTTGTAAAGGAGAGTAACCAAACGTGTACCCAAGTTACCAAACATCATCACCACATATCTACTAAAGTAATATTTTAGTACAGTGCTGAAAGGAAAATACATGTATAACAAAACTTCAAAAGATCGGGCACATGCTCTTGCCTCAATGCTACTACGGTCTATCTTAATCTACATGTATCGAACGTGCTGTGTGTGAGCGCAATGCATGTGTCAAGCATACAAATATCAGAGTAAGTAGAAATGATGGAAAACTAAACTAACAAGCACATAAATGATGTTAACCATACTAAGGCTATATAATGCAAGGCCGACATAGCCTAATGTCATATGCTAGAGATGAAACACAAACATGCTGATCCTCAACTAGTCCACATATCAGAACAGTTCATCATTAAAAATATCATCGGGGTCTAGTACACTCTAACATTGTCTGTTGCCCCATCGCGCGCATGACCAATTGAGTGGAAGAGACCTCACTATTTGCCTTGCTAACGGTATGTCAATGCCCACCTGACTCATCGATAGCGGACCCATTTACGAGTTGGTCAAACTTAACCTAGCTTACAACCACCTACCCTCGGGCGGATACGGTCACACCTCTTTTCAATCGACCACGACACAGTTGGAGATGTGACCTATTGGTATTTGGTACTCGGGCGCTCATGTTATCCACTCGATCTTGACGTTGAAGCATCCTACTAGTACCACAAGGGTTTAGGGGCTTTCACCCAAGGATATCTATAGTGCCCTAATACTAGAACAAATGTTTTCAGTATCCAATCTGGCTATCCATGATATGTCTGTGGAGTCAATGACCCTGATGTTGTTAGGGTGTAAAGTGATCGTAACATACAAGATTCGAAATGCATGAGTCATACCATCCAAGTCATGCACCAAACCTACGTGTATCGTACGATAATGCGGGGCAACCTTATCTTATATGGGATCCCCTAAGTATCTCAGCTCAAAGGCTACTATGATCAATCATCATCCACAAGATGCATACAAATGATGTGTATGGGTATATTATCTGGGCATGATATCATTATACTAAGCACGTTCTGAGTGTGTCCTACTAGGCCAAGTATACTACCATGTTATCAGACATATTAGGCAATAAGCGGCCTTAAGCGAGACATCATATACAGAGAGTGAGAACTGAAGAACATGCCCCACTAGAAATATAGAAGTGATCTATGTGGTGTGGCCCACGTTAGACTAACCTCAGCTCCACATGTAGCCTGCAATGCATGAATAATATGTATATATATATATAAGGAGTGACCCGGATGGACACCCACATGCACAACACGTGTGTCACTATGTTACCAATCCATTTAGGCACATGGCCTACCAACGAGGTCCCAAAATAATTAGATTATCAATGACATTACTATAATTACTTTAGTAGAATGATTTGCACTGTTTGATCATTGCTAACGTAAATCAACAGTTACAGATTATTGGTTAGTCACTAGGATGTGACCTTATGCTCATGGCCCATCTGAGTTTTGGGATTTCATGAGTTTCGGTAAAGTATATTCTTAAATGGATTTAAGATAACCATAGTTTTAACATTCACACAGCTACTAATTTAGGGATTTGAATCCAAGATGTCAAACATAACCAAATACCTAAGGGATCCCGATTACAAGGATTCTGAAGTCCAAGGGATCCCAAAACTAGGGATTCCCAAGTCTAAGGGATCCTAAAACTAAGAAATCTCAAGTCCAAGAGGTTTCTAACCCCACATTTCCTTGTGGTGTGGCCGATCTTAGATCTAGATCTGCCTGAGTTTTGGGCCCATGGCCTAACACGATCTGATAAGACAGATGAATGGAGTGGATAGGTGTGGGCCCCACTTTCATGCCTAGCATGGGCGTCCGCCCGCCCACTGGGTGTTGCCATTTTATTTTACCCTTTTTCTTCTCTTTTTTTTATACACTATTAATGCAGGCCCCATGTGGATCTTCTACTCCATTCACCACGTAGTCCATCTCGAGTGAGTCTAATGGGTTCTGATTTGGAGAAACAAGGACTCCACAGTGGGCCTTGGAAGATTTCAATAGTAATGGTTTGTTTCCCTCATTGCGGCCCACTTGATACTCAAATATGACTCATCTTTTGGCCCATTGCCTAAAATGAACTTGAGAAGTTGGTGAACGGTGAGAATTTAATATAAACATCAAAATGGGGTCCCACTTGTGAGACCCAAAATTGGCCAAGGATGGGTTACCGTCCACATACATAGCATTCACGAATTTTATTTTATTTTTAATTATATTTGTTGTATGTTTTGTATACACTATTAAGGTGGGCCCCAAGTGGATGATCTATTCCATTCACAGTCTCAGCCACTTAGAGTGAGGTCCAATAGACTCTGGTTTGGGCTGATTTGGATGGTCAGGGACTCCACAGCAGGCTTAAAAGGTTTCAACAAATGGGCATTATTCCCCTTAGTACGACCCACTCGAGACTTAGATCTGCCTTAAATTTTGGCCCATGGCCTAAAATTATTTGGGGGAGATGGTGGACGGTGTGGATTAAACACATATGTCATGGTGGGGTCCACATGTGGGGGTAGCCCAAGGAGGCTTCCACCCTCAAGTCATTGGGCAATAACGTCCTAGTTACACCTTCCCTTTTATTTTTCCTATTATCTTTTTTTTTCTGCTACGTGGGGTCCACGATTAGATAATCCATTCCATCCATTATGTCGAAGAGCTCTCTGCGGACTAAAGGAATCCAATGTTGGGTAGGTTCCATCACATACACATAAAAGTAGGCCTTAGAAAGTTCCAACAGTGGGACTTTGTTTCCCTCGGTGCGGTCCACTCGGGACTCGGATCTGTCTCATTTTTCGACTCATAGCCAACATAATATGAAGAAGGTGGTGGACGGCGTGGATTAAACAACTACATCATGGTGGGGTCTACGGTTGAGACGCCCTCACACTACGTCCGCATGACTAACATGAAGGGGTGCTCTCACCCCCACTGTGGGTTGTGATGTGGTCCACCCAATGGTTGGATTGGCTTGATTCTTGGGCTCCACGACTAAAATGAGCCAGGAGATGGATGGATGGTGTGGATGATATATATATACACACACACACACACACACACACACACACACACATCATGATGGGGCCCACAAGGGAAGCCCACACGGTGGCTTTGGAAGGTAAATGGTGTTGACTGTGTCTCTAGACTTGAGTTGTGCATGAGTCGAGTTAGCTAGGTTGTTCGCTCGAATCAACTCGAAAAAGCTCAAGTCAACTCAGATCGAAACTGTGTTCAAGCCGAGTCGAGCCAGTTTTATTGAGCTCAAAATATTTCAAGTCGAGTCCGAGCTGGACCTAACTCGACTCGACTCGACTCAGTCTTGAGCTCAAACTCAACTCGGTTTGGCTCAGATCAATTTTTCGAGTAAGTATATATAATATACAATCTACTCAGTCACCCAAAATAGGTTTTTTTTTTTTTTTTTTTTTTTTTAAATAAATTTAAACAACCCTAATCCTAACGCCCACTCTTGTCTCGATCGTTTGCCCAACCCTAAAAACCTTAACCCCACTCATCTCTCTTTCATCGTTCTTCAGCACCCAAATGGCGATCGGCGACCAGTACCCCTCTCCTCTCTTCTATTTCTTGCTGTTTTCCAACGCCTGACAGGCGACTACTCTCCTTCCTCTTCTCTCTCCATTTTCCAACATTTGTCCAGACGACCGGCAGCAACTAAAAGGTGAGTCTCCTCTTCTCCTCACCTCATCTCATCAGTCACATTACCTTCGCCCTCCGGCCGGGGTGTGGCGAGTGGCGAGCATTGTCCGTCCGATTAGAGGACCCCATTCGACCACTGGCCTGGTGGCTATAGCCCAATCGGACTGTTAGATGTCTTAAACCCCACCCGAACTCAAACTTAAACTTGGCTCGAACTGGACCGAGCTACTGACCGAACCGAATCGAGCTGCCAATCCAAGCTCGATGACCGAGCCGAGCTAAGCTCAACCTGAGGACACTAGCTTCCCGAGTCAAGTTGAGCTTGGCAAATCTCGACTCGGATCGCATTGTGTACACCTCTACTCACTGTTGAAATTTTTATGGGGGGCCACAGAAGTTTTGGTTCAATCTGATATTTGTTTTTTGCCTATTTGACCTTATGAACAGGTTGGATAGTAAATAAACATCATGGTTGGCCTTAGCAAGATTTTAATGGCGGGTATCATTATCACCGTTGTTTCTTGGGGGTGCTGCCCACTTGAGCTCTGAATGTACTTCATTTTTTGGCTAATACCCTAAAATGATAGGAAAAATGGATGTACTTCATTTTTTGGCTAATACCCTAAAATGAATGCACTAATTAAGCCCAAGGATTATAAAATATAAGCATGCAACACGCTCACAAGTTCTCAATATGGTGGGTCCCATGTCTAATAAAGTTTCAACCATAGCAATGTACATTTAAGGCCCCTTGATAAACGTTCGGCCCACTCAACTTCCCGGGCTTGCTAAAGCCCAGAAATTAGTCAAATAAATGGGAATGATCTCATGAAGGCCAACAATATTCACAGGGGGCCCCACCAGATGGAGGGTGTGTATACATCAAGAAAAGATCAAGTGGGCCTGCTACTAGATTGTGAATCCAGTAGCAACCCAAGGCAGAGAGTGCCTCCATGATCAGGCGATCTAAGGCTTAGATGGCATGGACCAAATATGCGTTAAGGTAGGTTCCACATACATTCACATTAATCCTTAAACAAATAGACTAGGGTCTATGGTGGGCCTTTAACCATCTATAGAAGAACCCATGGGCCTACCTTAAGACCACCTACGAGGACATCCAACCTCAATTGCTTTCCAAGAGGTAGCTCGCCACTACTCAAACATGAATTAAGGCCCAAGGCCTAAGGCAATCCATGGCCTAGTGGGCTTATACTCAAAGCCCAACACATAGGCAATATGGTGGGCCGTCAAGCAAGGTTGGGCCCAACCATAAAGATCTTGAGTCCACTCATTGTGGTGGGCCTAATGGGCAGCCCATTATTCCAACATATGGGTGATCCTTACATTTAAAACAAGTAAGTTGGGCCTCACATCTTGGTCCAAGTATGGTTTACTTTAATGGGCAAGCAAGGGCCTAACTGCCTGAGTATTTTGGCCCATAAAACCCATCACAATAGTGTATTAAATATAGGCCCAAAGGTCAAGGGAATCATGGCTCAAGGCCCAAGTCCCAATGGCCATAGGACTCATACATTCATTTGAACTAATGGGCAGCCCATGAGCACAAAAAAAATATGGCTTAAAAATAAGTTTAAGTTGGGTGAAATGGACCCCACTACATCAGCCCAAACACTGGCAATTTAAGTGGGCAACCGAGGGCCCAATACCATCCTTATTTCAGCCCATAAGTCCATCAAAATTGTGAAAATCAGCCCAGCATATGGCTAGGCCAAGCTGGGACGTTCCAGCCCAATCTGGGCCCACTAGGAAGTCCTAAAATCTGGTTCATATTTGGGTTCCACAAATGATCATCAATGGAAACCCAAAAAGGCATTGATTAAGCCCACGAATATTCTAAAATATAAGGGAGCAATAAATGCCCAATTTTGTCAATATGCTGAGCCCCATAATGAAAAGGCCTAGCTATATGTCCTAGAGGGGAGGGGGGGGGGGGGGGGGGGGGTGGGGGGGGGGGGGGGGGGTGAATAGGACAATGCCAAATAAAACTTATAACAGCAGAATTAAAAAGAATATGATATCCAAAGTAAATCACAATGCATGAAAGTGAAACAACCTCAAAATTTAGATCATGAGAGGTTGATACAAATGTTGTTCTAAGGACAACCTTTCAGCAAAAACCAGAGTTTATAGTAGGACAACCTTATTTCTAGAAAGATCTTTGTATCAAATCTCAAACCAAAGAGGAATAAAGAAATAAATACAAACTGAATTGAAATAAATTGTAATCACAAATGTATTGTTCTAGGGACAGCCATACACCATAAAAATGACAGGGCAACCTTGCTGAAACAACTTTTAAAAGACATTGAATATCAAGCTGATAAAGGAATAACAGAAAATAAATTCTAAACTATTACAAAATTCTCACAATGCTTGAACTAAATGATTACAACATTCACCACCATACATACATCCCACAAAAGAATAATTAAAGATTAGAAGTATAAATCATTCAACCACAACACAAGGGATTATAGTGGTTCGCCTGTGTGTTCACCAACTGTTAAACAACAGCCACACAAAATGCTACTCCACTCTTAATATCCTCACACAGGGGATATTAGTGTTCACTAATAAAATAGGTTTTCCCAGGTTCACCAAAAACCTTTACAATTGTGTCTTTGTCTGTGGGCTTACACAATTAAAAAAAAAAACCCCACTTCTGAGTTTTCCTGGCTCTCCTCAGATAACCAATACAACAAGATTTTTCTGGCAAATCTTGAAAGAAACCAAAATAGAAAGGAATTTACAATTAAACGTAAAATACCTGATTATCTCCTTCGTTGTAGCAGCCCATTAGAACCAAATCAGAGTAGATGATTGAATGTCCAAGTTCAATGTCCAGTACTCAATTACTATGGTTCTAATTCTAATAGATTTTAAATTAAACCAAGTAGGGCTTGCCTTAATTGATTTTGATTCCAAAGAAAGGGAATAACAATTCCTCTTATCAAATTAGATTGGAATAGTAGAAACAAAATCAATTAAATAAAGCAAAGGAAAGAGAATATTAAATAAGCACACTTAGCTTAGATGGAGCACAGAATTATCTCTCAGAAGTTCGACGAAGATTGACTTGAATGGATTAATTAATTCGATGATTTCTTCTGAGATTCGTGCTCTATTTATAGGTGAGCAGATCGCATCTTCGACTGGTCTAAGGAGCTCTTCGACTAGTCGAAGAAATAATAGATTTGAAAAAAACCGGGCGCGATAAGCTTTGACCGTTCTACGACCTCCTTCGACTGGTCGTAGGTCACCTTCGACTGGTCGAAGGTCTCCTTCGACTGGTCGAAGACCTTGTGAATTATCGCTGGACTTTGTGTCGAAGATATACGACTGGTCGAAGAAGCAGTCGACATTGTTCCTTCGACTGGTCGAACAGATCCCTGGACTAGTCGAAGCCTATCAGAAATTATCCGATTTTTGTAACAAACTTACGACTGATCGAGGAATTTCTTAGACTGGTCGAAGCAACTCTAGGACTAGTTGAAGAAGGCCTAGGACTAGTTGAAAAACAGACCAAACTTATGTAAAATAAACATTCGATTTATGTATCCAAAGTGACCTGCTTCTAAGGTCAACCTAAGGTCAGTCAAACCTCAACCATGAAGTAAGGACATTGAAATATTAGGAACTAGTGACCTTGAAGTATGAGGCTTGATGTCTTGATGTAGTTCAATCTTGAAATCTTGATGTAGCTCAATCTTGAAAGTGTCTTGAGTTCTTTATGAACTGCCTTGTACATGTCTTGAGTTCTTTATGAACTGCCTTGTACTCTTCTGGAAGTCTTGCAGCTTGAGTCATGTCTTGTGAGTAGTTCTTGCATTGAAGTTTGATCTTTGTACTCGTGAGCTTTGCTTGTTGTGAGCTTAGCTTGTTCATGAATGTTGATCTTTGAGAGAGCTTCACTTATGCAAGATATATAACAGTGATTTTGGCACCACAAATTTGACAACAAACAGGGATATAAAATATAGCACTTACAATCTCCCCCTTTGTCAAATTAGTGACAAAACACATAACCAAGATAAACATAAAGTAAAACAACTGGTTAAAGAGTTATGAACCAGTTCATATCAACTGGCTTACCTGCAAATCAATATTCAATATTCAACATTCAACATTCAACCAGTTCACACATACTCCCCCTGAGTAACATAACCAATGCTACTCCTCTCATAATCACATCGTTAAGAACAAACGATTCTCCCCCTTTTTGTCACAATATGACAAAGGAAACAACAATAAAGGAGAACTAAATAAAGGGATATATGAGAGTAAATATGAGAGTAAATATGAGGAGTTATGAGATTATAGCAAAACAGAGATAGAGATACTCAGCATAGCTTCACATAGAATAAATATTCAGCATAAAACATAGATAGTATCCAACTCAAAATCAGTCAACCAAGTGCTAAGTTATAAGGTTATTACAGACCAGAAAATCCCATATAGACTAGTCAGAATTAGAACTAGAAAACGGAGCAGGAATAGAGGGATCAAGTTGGTGCATGCCTTTGTTTAATCGCCGAAGATATTTTCGCATGTACTTGAATTGAGAATCAGGAGCAACAGACATATTTTCTATCTTTTCATTCAAAATTTCAACTTTACCCTCCAATGCACTCAGACGTGCATTAAAATCAGATGGTACAAAGTCTGGATCATTTGTTGAATCAGAATCCAGTTCCTCAAAGATATCATCCATATTAATGTCATCCCCCGCTTCTTCATGACCAGCACCACCACCATTACCACCTTGTTCAGGAAGTAATTCCAGCTTCATCTTATTGAGATTAGAGTTGTTGAAAATCAGATGATGAATAGGTGCCTCATTAACTGGCATATCGACCAACATATGTGTAGCCAATACAGTCATTAAATAACCAAAAGGGATGTCACTATGACCAGGATGGAGTCTAAACTGAAAAAGGAAATGACAGATTAAGGATGGCAGACAAATCTGAGTACTACTGGAAATAGCATGAATAATACGTACCATAAATGAGGTCAAGTCAGTTTTATTACCTGACCGAGGATACAGATTAGACACAAAGATTCTATGGAGCACTCTGTATTTGGGTAACAAAAATCTTGCGGGAAGCGCATTCCCTTTTTATGTCCATTGAACATCCATGTTGCACAAATCTCTAGTGAGCATGCGTTTTTTAGAAATTGAGGGTTTATCAGTTAGGTTATGGATAGGAATACCCTCATCATTCACAGGAATGTTCATAAGGGCTGAAATTAAATGACGATCAATTTCAAATGGCCCTTCACTAGTAGATATTTTAAAAGTTAAACTATCCAGTGAGAAGTCACTTATGCATGTAAACATGGATTGAGCAATGGACCGATATGTAGGCCCACCCCAATGCAATAAGTTAACCCAACCTACAACTTCAAGCAAAGGTAGGATATCAAAAGGTGCAATATGGTTAATATCAACAGGATGTTCAACAATAACATTACGAGCTTTAAGGTCTATAACATAAGAAGAATCATTAGTAGGCTCAAGAAGATGACGTTTGGTCAATCTGGAGGAAGAAGAAGGACCACGAGAAGTAGATTTTCTACCTCTAGAAGCCATTTGCAACAAGGATATCAAAGAATTAAGAAGTTGCAAAGGATTGAGAAGTGGGTTTCTTCAAAACAGATTTTTCAAAAACCAAACCCCAAATCTCAATGAAATCCAAAATAGAAAGCTTCAAGTTAGAAAAGAGAGCAATCTAGACACTGATTTGCAAGAAAAACATAAATGGAACACTAACCTTGAAGAACAATAATGGTGGGTTCGACAAGTCGAAGCACGGCTCCTTAGAGAGAAAAAAAGAAATGAGGAAGAAAGCTAAAATTTCTAAATTTAAGTGATTTCCGAGATCTACGACTGGTCGTAGGTCGACTGGTCGAGTATACTCACGACAGGTCGAAGGAAGTCCAGAAAAACATAGTTCTTGCAATTTTTTAAGAAAATGGAATTAAACCTAGCAAATATATACACTATGATACATGTAGGGATAAATAATCATTTTGAAATACACATGCCATGATCAAATTTCATCTTATTAAACCTAATTTTATCAAGAGGTTTTGTGAAAATATCAGCTCTCTGATCTTTAGTAGGAATATATTCTAGAGATATAACTTTTTCTTCTACCAATTCCCTAATATAATGAAATCTAATGTCAATGTACTTAGTACGAGAATGCTGAATAGGATTTTTTGAAATATTTATTGCACTGGAATTATCACAATGCAATAACATAGAATCCTGTTTAATTCCATAATCACTCAGCATTCGTTGCATCCAAACAAGCTGTGTACATGCATTATCAGCTGCGATATACTCAGCTTCAGCTGTTGAAAGTGATATAGAATTTTGTTTCTTACTAAACCAAGAAACTAGACAATTTCCAATGTAAAAACAACCACCACTGGTTGATTTTCTATCATCTAGATTACCAGCCCAGTCAGCATCCGAGTACCCAGCAAGTTGGACACTAGTCTCATGAGGATACCAGAGACCGAGATTTATCGTACTTGCAACATATCTAATAATCCGCTTAACAGCAATCAAGTGAGATTCTTTTGGATCAGATTGAAATTGCGCAAATACCAACACTTAAAGAAATATCAGGTCTACTAGCAGTTAAATATAACAAACTACCAATCATACTCCGATAAAGTTTTGAATCAATATTTTTACCATTATAGTCTTTTGAGAGTTTCAAGGTAGTACTCATAGGAGTATCGAAATTCTTGCCATTCTCAAATCCAAATCTCTTGATTAGATTCAAGGCATACTTAGATTGAGAGATGAATATTCCTTCAGGTTGCTGCTTAACTTATAAACCAAGAAAATAAGTTAATTCCCCAACCATGCTCATTTCAAACTGTGGTTTCATCAAGTCTGCAAACTCAGTAGTCAAGTTAGTACAAGTTGATCCATAGATGATATCATCAACATAAATCTGTACTATTAAGATATGATCATTATGTTTTTTAACAAATAGAGTTTTATCAACAGATCCCATTTGAAAATTGTGACTTAAAAGAAATTTTGTTAGTTTCTCATACCATGCCCTAGGTGCTTGTTTTAATCCATAAAGTGCCTTTTTAAGCCGATACACATGATCAGTATTTTTGGGATCTTCAAAAAACCTTGGTGTTCAACATAGACTTCTTCATGTAAATCGCCATTTAGAAAAGCACTTTTCACATCCATCTGATAGATCTTTATCTTTCTAAAACATGCAATGGATATAAATAGTCTGATAGATTCAAGACGTGCTACTGGTGCAAAAGTTTCATCGAAAATCAATTCTTCAATTTGAGTATAACCTTGTACCACTAGTCTAGCCTTGTTTCTAATTATATTTCCACATTCGTCAGACTTATTTTTGAAAATCCATTTTGTTCCAATGATGTGTTTATCTTTAGGTCTTGGTACGAGATACCAAACATCATTTCTTACAAATTGATTAAGTTCTTCTTGCATTGCAACAATCCAGTTCTCATCAGCAAGAGCTTCTTTTACATTGGATGGTTCTATTTGGGATGTAAAACATACATAATTACATAAATCCTCAAGTTGTCTCCGGGTGCGAACACCAGTGAGAGGGTTTCCAAGAATTTGAGTGGTTGGATGATCTTTAACAGTCCTCAATTCAGATTCAGTCTGATTTGATGAAGTATCGGGTTTATCAATGATTAGAACTTCATCATTATCTGAATTAGAGATAGGCTTATTTAAGTGATCATCAATGACAACATTGATGGATTCTTGAATCACACTAGTCCTTTTGTTCAGAACCCTATAAGCACGACTGTTTAAGGAATATCCTAGAAAAATCCCTTCATCACTCCTTGTATCGAATTTTCCCAAATTTTCACAATCACGTAAAATATAGCATTTCCTACCAAAAACTCGAAAGTATTTAACAGTATGCTTTTTATTGAACCACAATTCGTAAGCCGTTTTATTATTATCTTTGCTAGTGTAGACTCGGTTAATAATATAGCAAGCTGTGTTGACTGCTTCAGCCCAAAGATTTTTAGAGAGCTTCATGCTATTCAACATGACATTAGCCATTTCTTGAAGTACTCTATTCTTTCTTTCTACAATTCCATTTTGTTGTGAAGTTTTGGGAGCAGAGAATTCATGTAATATTCCTTGGTCGGTACAGAACTTCTCAAAATTGTTATTCTCAAATTCAGATCCATGATCACTACGAATCTTACTGATTTGAGAACATTTTTCAGTTTGAATCCTTCTAAGAACTTTTCTTACTTCTTAAAGGGTTTCAGATTTATCCCTTAAGAAGACTACCCATGTAAATCTGGTAATGTCATCAACTATTACCAGGATATACTTTTCCCACCACGACTTTCCTTTCTGGTAGGTCCTATCAGATCCATGTGGAGGAGTTCGAGTGGTCTTGATGTGGTATTTGAATTCACCTTTTTGTGTGAGTTCCTTGTTTGTTTGCCTATCTGGCACTCACCACATATTTTATCTAATTTCTGAAGTTTGGATAAACCTCTTATAAGTTCTCGTTTGCTCAATCTATATAAATTTTGATAATGTACATGTCCAAGACGTTTGTGCCATAAATCAGTCTCGTCTGTATGGACCATGTAACATGTTTGATTAGATGAGCTGGATTCGCTAATAATATAGCAATTTTCAGATGTTCTACGTCCAGTTAATATTACAGAACCCTTATTGTTTAGTATCTCACAGCTTTGATTAGAAAACCGAACACTATGGTTATTATCACATATTTGAGATATACTAAGCAAGTTATGTTTTAAGCCTTCAACATATAAAACATTTTTAAACACAGGAAGATTAAAAAGTTGAACCGTACCTTGGCCTATAATCTTGCAGTTGCTACCATCACCAAATGTGACTGAACCATCAGTCATATCTTTCAGATCCATGAATAAAGCTTTGTCACCTGTCATATGCCTAGAGCATCCACTGTCTAGGTACCACTTTTGATGACTTGTTGCTTTGAAAGCAATGTGAACAACCAAGCAGGTGACTTTTGGAACCCATTTCATAATTGTTTTGGGTTTAGGAACATAGTTGGTCTTCTTTTGTTTATAGTTGTAAGAATGACCTATAGAGTTAGATTTTAAGAGCTCCTTGAGTAAATCAACTATCTTTTCAGCTAGTGGATTTCGTTTCTTATTAAAGTTAACATGGCTGCTTCTAGGTTTTTGAAAAGTTTTTGAATTTCTAGAAAAATCTTGATAAGTACTTTTCCCTTTTGAGTTTGAGGACTCTCCTTTAACAAACATAGGAGGATTATACTTTTGTTTCGGAGGTAGATTTTTATCATAGCCCAACCCGGATAGATCGCCACATTTTCTTGATCCGGATAAAAGTTTTCTCTAACTTTGGATCACCTTGGGCATATTTCCATGTGTCCTTTAGACTCAGAAGAGAAGATACTTCAGTTTTGAGTTTTTCAATTTCAGATTTCAAATCAATAATTAGGGAGTTTTGAATTCCAAATCGCATTTTGATTTTTCAAAACAATCTGAAATTTGTGATTTTTCTAAGACAAGTGATTCAAAACATTCTTTGAGTTTAGAAAACTTTTTTTTTTGAAGTTTAAGTTTGACAGCAATTTTACAACTTTCCTTATATAGGGCATTGTAAGCGTCTTGAAGATCATCTTCTTTTTCACATTCACTACTCAGATTTTCTTCACTTGTTGAGTCATTATCTGAAAATGTGAATTTGGCTAGAGTCATAAGAGCTTTAACCTCATTGCCCAACTCAGTTTCAGAATCTTCTGATTCAGAAGAAGCTTCAGAATCAGATGATTCATCCCATGTAGCCAACATACCCTTCTTCTTGGGTTTGTCCTTTTTAGGACATCTATTTGCTAAGTGCCCATATTCTTGACAGTTGTAACATTGACTATCTTTCAAAGATTTTCGAGATTTGGGTCTAAACTTTTTTTATCATTCGATTTTTGAAAATCAACCCTTTTCTTGCTTTAAAAATCTTGTAAAATTTCTTAGCTAAAAGAGCCATATCATCTTCTGAATCAGAATTTTTCTGAATTATATTTAGAAGATTTTAGTGCGATAGATTTACCTTTAGGAGCTTTAAAGTTTAACTCGTAGGTTTGTAGAGAACCAACTAGTTCTTCTACCCTCATATTATCCGTATCACGAAGTTCCTGGATCGCGGTTACTTTAGAATTGAACCGTTCAGGAAGTGAGCGTAATATCTTTGCACACACTTTACTTTCTGGGATTTTATCGCCAAGACCCCACATTGAGTTTACAATGTCATTCAATCTAGTGTAAAAGTCCATAAACATTTCATTTTCCTCTATATGAATTTCTTCAAATCTGGTTGTGAGGAGTTGGACTTTAGATTTTTTGACAATTGTAGTACCCTCGTGTGTCATTTCTAATATATCCCAAGCTTGCTTTGCAGTATCACAGGAAATGATTCTTTTGAACTCATCCGGTGATAGTGCGCAAGTGATTGCATTTAGTGCTTTAGCATTTGCACTACTCTCACTTTTCTGAAGTGTGGTCCATTGGTAATATGGTTCACTTTCATAGATTTTGAACCATCAACCCCAGTAACTTCCATAACAGGAGGTTTCCATTCAGTCACTGTGGCTTGCCACACATTTTCATCCATTGATTTGAGGAAGATCCTCATTCTGGCTTTCCAATAGGCATAGTTGGAGCCATCAAATGGTGGAGGCCTTGTGACTGAAAGGTTATCAAAATTTGACATCTTTTTAAATAACTTAGATCGTTAGCTCAGGAAATAAATCCAAATAAATAACAATAAGAACGAGCTATTAGGCTTTGATACCACTTGAAAAGGCCTAGCTATATGTCCTAGAGGGGGGAGGGTGAATAGGACAATGCTAAATAAAACTTATAACAGCGGAATTAAAAAGAATATGATAGCCAAAGTAAATCACAATGCATGAAAGTGAAACAACCTCAAAATTTAGATCTTGAGAGGTTGATACAAATGTTGTTCTAAGGACAACCTTTCACCAAAAACCAGAGTTTATGGTAGGACAACCTTATTTCTAGAAAGATCTTTGTATCAAATCTAAAACCAAAGAGGAATTAAGAAATAAATACAAACTGAATTGAAATAAATTGTAATCACAAATGTATTGTTCTAGGGACAGCCATACACCATAAAAATGGCAGGGCAACCTTGCTGGAACAACTTTTAAAAGAAATTGAATATCAAGCTGATAAAGGAATAGCAGAAAAAAATTCTAAACTATTACAAAATTCTCACAATGCTTGAATTAAATGATTACAACATTCACCACCATACATACATCCCACAAAAGAATAATTAAAGATTAGAAGTATAAATCATTCAACCACAACACAAGGGATTATAGTGGTTCGCCTGTGTGTTCACCAACTGTTAAACAACAGCCACACAAAATGCTACTCCACTCCTAATATCCTCACACAGGGGATATTAGCGTTCACTAACAAAATAGGTTTTCCCAGGTTCACCAAAAACCTTTACAATTGTGTCTTTGTCTGTGGGCTTACACAATTAAAAAAAAAACCCCACTTCTGAGTTTTCCTGGCTCTCCTCAGATAACCAATACAACAAGATTTTTCTGGCAAATCTTGAAAGAAACCAAAACAGAAAGGAATTTACAATTAAATGTAAAATACCTGATTATCTCCTTCGTTGTAGCAGCCCGGTAGAACCAAATCAGAGTAGATGATTGAATGTCCAAGTTCAATGTCCAGTACTCAATTACAATGGTTCTAATTCTAATAGATTTTAAATTAAACCAAGTAGGGCTTGCCTTAATTGATTTTGATTCTAAAGAAAGGGAATAACAATTCCTCTTATCAAATTAGATTGGAATAGCAGAAACAAAACAAAATAATTAAATAAAGCTAAGGAAAGAGAATATTAATAAGCACACTTAGCTTAGATGGAGCACAGAATTATCTCTCAGAAGTTCGACGAAGATTGCTTGAATGGATTAATTAATTCGATGATTTCTTCTGAGATTCGTGCTCTATTTATAGGTGAGCAGATCGCATCTTCGACTGGTCTAAGGAGCTCTTCGACTAGTCGAAGAAATAACAGATTTGAAAAAAATCGGGCGCGATAAGCTTTGTCCATTCTACGACTGGTCGAAGGCCTCCTTCGACTGGTCGTACGTCACCTTCGACTTGTCGAAGGTCTCCTTCGACTGGTCGAAGACCTTGTTAATTATCGCTGGACTTTGTGTCGAAGATATACGATTGGTCGAAGAAGCAGTCGATACTATTCCTTCGACTGGTCAAATAGATCCCTGGACTAGTCGAAGCCTAATAGAAATTATCCGATTTTTGTAACAAACTTACGACTGATCGAGGAATTTCTTAGAGTGGTCGAAGCAACTCTAGGACTAGTCGAAGAAGGCCTAGAACTAGTCAAAGAACAGACCAAACTTATGTAAAATAAACATTCGATTTATGTATCCAAAGTGACCTACTTCTAAGGTCAACCTAAGGTCAGTCAAACCTCAACCATGAAGTAAAGACATTGAAATATTAGGAACTAGTGATCTTAAAGTATGAGGCTTGAAGTCTTGATGTAGTTCAATCTTGAAATCTTGATGTAGCTCAATCTTGAAAGTGTCTTAAGTTCTTTATGAACTGCCTTGTACATGTCTTGAGTTCTTTATGAACTGCCTTGTACTCTTCTTGAAGTCTTGCAGCTTGAGTCATGTCTTGCGAGTTGTTCTTGCATTCAAGTTTGATCTTTGTACTCGTGAGCTTTGCTTGTTTTGAGCTTAGCTTGTTCATGAATGTTGATCTTTGAGAGAGCTTCACTTATGCAAGATATATAACAGTGATTTTGGCACCACAAATTTGACAACAAACAGGGATATAAAATATAGCACTTACACATAATCATGGCCCTAATGGGCCCTAGAACATCAGGGATGGGTCCCCAACTAATCATACATAAAGCCCAATGGGCTGGGCCCAAAAGTTCTAAAATAACAAAGGGGACAATAATGTACAGGAAATTTCTGCAATGCATATTGCTGTCCTAAATTTAGGCACTCCATTAGAGTGGGTCCAGGGCCTCTAAAACTCTGAGAATTGAGGGCCAAGGTCCCTCATCATGCATATAATAAGCGGAAACCTAAAAAGGTGGCTCACCATCAGAGAAAACATTTTTGAATTATGGTTTTCATCAAGGCATATTGCTGGACTACACAGCAGAAAAATCTGGCAGTCCAACCATCTTGGCCTATTCTTTTGGATGCCCAAATGGGTTCATTTGAAGCTGAGATTTTACATAGTTATACTTCCATAGGTGGGTCACACCCCTATAAAATTTTAGAATTTTTGAATATTCCTAAGTATTTTAATTAATTTAAACAAAATAGTCTATCCAAAAAATCGGACAGATCTGGACGTCCCAACGTGATGGGCCAGTCCGGCCTTCACCAAGGTGTGTACAGGGGTTCATTGACCCCGAAATTTGGTAGGTAGGTCTTACCATGAGTGAAACATACTCCTACAAAATTTTAGAATTTTTGGACATCTAAAAATATTTTAATTCATTTAAATAAATAAATCTATCATTAAAATCAGACTAATCTGGACACCATATTATAGTGGGCCGGTCCAGCCACCACCATGGTGTGTACAGGCGTCCATTGGCCCCAAAATTTTGTAACTGGGTCCTAACATGAGTGGTAAATCTCTTTATAAACTTTTATAATTTTTACACACCTAAAAGTATTTTAATAAATTTCAGAATTTCAACCTGTCCAGGGTGGAATGTTGCTGGAACAGTGCAGAAAATCCAGACTGTCCACCTCACTTGGACCACACTTTTGAGACCCCAATGAAGGTCAGATGGGGCTGAAATTTGGCATCCTTAGAGGTGGGTTCCACACCTTCAAGAAACATATATTACATGGGACCAAACACCCCTCCAAATGCCCAAAAATCTGGCCTCAAGATGACCCAAACATCTCTCCAGACAGTTCTAGACAGCAACATATAACTGAAAATAAATAATTATAACACTATTTAAAAAGGGATTTAATCCAAGAAAATCATGGGATGGACCACCCCACTGGGCCCCACAAACATCCAGGCCCTCACCATTACAAAATACCCCTTGCATGTGCCCCATATAGGTGGATTAGGGGACCCCAACGTCCAAGGGTGGACTGTCATGGACGTCCACCCTCCATGGATGGTCTGGATATTTTTGGTCTACAAGGTGGGCCACACACTCATAATCAGAAGGTTATTAACAAAGGAAAATAAGGATTCGACCACAAGGGAATGGTCTCCGCCACAATGAGGCCCTTCCCCACATCACTTATGCACACACATTTCACTATCACAAGATATACAAGATCTACATGATCATAGGATTTCTACTTGAGATCTATGGTGAAGATGCAATCTCCACCATGGATCAAGGGTCTAGATGACTCAAAGATCCCTAATCAAAGAAAGAAAAACCATGTAGGGATCCATGAAGAATGACCCCTTGCATGGAACATGCATGCAAGTAAGATGACTATGAGCCCCATCCATGAAATCTTGGGGGCCACCACCATCATTCAATGGGCCCCACAAGCTTCAACATGAAAGAAAATGGAAGACCAAGTAAGAAATGGAAGAAATTTGAATTTTCAATAACATGCATGAAATGGCAGTGAAGACCGCACTAGTAGAAGTCGGAATATGCCAATGTCCTAAAGGGGGGTGAATAGGACTTTTTAAAGTTTTTATGTTTTATTTAAAAAACCTACTTCACTAATCCTTTTGAATATACAATTGTCAGGATTACTCAAATGTAACTATACTGGCTTCCAAGCCTGGTAGTGGATCTAATCACAAACTGCTTAAGAAGTAAACAACATGCAACCGAGTTCATGATAGATATGACTGTGTAGGTGTGTGAGGTGTGATAAGATATTTAGATATGGAAGTATTAAAGTAAATCACACAATCAAAATAACAATCTCAAACACAGTCATTTTTATAGTGGTTAGACGATAAGTCTACTCCACTCCCGGTCACCACACTTAACCATTGAGTGTACCGGATTTCATTGAGGAGGTTTCACATGAATCACCTCTAAGGTTTTAAATCAGGTTCACCTTCAACCTTTACAACCTACACTGAGGCTGTCTGTTTATGCTCTCACAAGCAAGGGTCAACACAACACACTCACTTTTAGGCACACTGGTCAAGGATCTTCCATAAGACCCTACTGGAGGTTTTTACACGGTTGACCTCTAACCCTAAAGTTTTACCCGGTTCACCTAAAACCCAAAGTTTTACTAATTCACTCCAAACCAGATATTTATGCTCTCTACAGAGCAAGGGTCCACACAACGCACCCACCACGTACACTCCCGCCGGAGGCCTCCTTGAGGACTTCAAAGGGTGAGAACCACTTAGGACCCAATCCTAGAAAGGAATGATCAAAAGTGTCCTCTTGGACTCTAGATACTTACAAATAAGCTGATGAGTCCCGTTTAACACAATACTGAAGATCTCTTCCTCCTTGTTAATAAAGATTTTTCTTCTCCCTTGATCCGCAACACAAGATAGTATACCAAAACTCAGTTTCGGGTTGGATCAAGGTTATGATGGAATCCTACTCCCTAAAGATTTTCCTATAAGGAAGATAGAGTAGTTCCAATCATCTAGGCATTTAAGGCATCCCAGCTTAGTGATTTGCCATTAAGGTAGTAGCTGGAGGATCCTTGAATGCGGAAGTTCATTCCCCAATCCACTCTATTGAATGTCAATGGTGAGGGTGGATTGGAGGATGAACTCCCTTGAGAGAAAGGGCTTTGGGTATAAGATGTAAGTTGAAACACACAAAACCACTCTCTATTTTCTCTCACAGTAACAAAAGACAAGTCCTCTATATATAGGCAAAAAGTTCCAACGGATATAAAACAGTTACATTTATGACAGAGTTCGATATCATCAGCAGGTTCGATATCATCGAGCGTATACTCTCGATAGCATCGATGGTCTACTCGATGACTCAGACTCAATGTCATACGCTTTTGAAACTTTTTGCCAATTGGTTGATGAATCAAAACCATTGTCGATGTCATCGTATTTCGAACTCCGATTCCATCAAAGAAAGGATCGATCCATTGACATTTGAAAAATGATAGAGACTTGACTTTGAAATATTTCAAGTTTTCATGAATGATCAGGGAACCATCGAGATCATCGAAATTTGAATGTCGATGATATCGAGATTAGAGTCGAGGCATCGATAATTCCAGCGGGTTTTTCTTTAAGTTGTTGGATAGATTATAACCTTGATCGATGCAATCGATCTGGTGTCGATATCATCGATATTTGAATATCGATTCTATCGAAGGGCCCCCGATCATAGTTAAAAATAACATAAAATATTTGCTAAAAGAAATGCGCGCCTACGATCGATATCATCGATGGACTTCCGATGTTATCGATATTTGATTTCAGATCATATCGGAAGAGCATCGATATATCAAAGAATTTTGAGATTTTCATTAAAAAACAGGGGCACCGAAAATCTGCCTGTCGATCTTATCGAGCCACTCTCGATGGACTCGAGATTTAAATATAATGATATCGATAAGTGTATCGATACATCGATAATTCGTCCAGATATGTTGTGAAGTTGCTGGACATATTTAGTGCTTATATCGATGATATCGATGGACATATCGTTACATCGATAAATCCGTCCAGATTAATATTTAGTTGCTGGACACTTTCGGTCCTCTTATGGATAATATCGTTAAGGTATCGAGGACATCAACAGAGCAGGTCGATCATATCGAGGGTGTTTCGATAAAATCGACAAGGCGAAAAAAACTTAGAGATTTTCCTATCTTGAAAAAAGTTTTCTCACCTTAAAAACCCTATGATTTATAACTTGTTTTAAGGGTTTTTCTTTACCTGTTATTTTGTGTCATGGGATCTGAGGCTTTATTTTTACCTGTGACAGCTTGCACACATCCGGTTGAGGTAGACACTTGAATTGATCTTCCTATCAGGCTCTTTAGATACTCTGACTCAACATACACGTAACTTGACAGACCAGGGCACTTTCAATCTCCCCCTTTGTCAATTACGTGACAAAATCCCCAAAAACACTCTAGAATGTTCTAGACAAAGACACCTTAAATTGTGTACATGTTTTTACATAATTTTACAATTTTTAACCCATGTACACAACCCAGTATCTGCTCCCCCTTTCTTGTAAACTCCCCCTTCCTTGATGTAGCTGCTCCCCCTAACACCTGCAACAACATCTAAGAAATACACAATTTTTCATTCGGGGTGTTTGCAAATGTTCTCTCCCTTTTCGTCGGTCATTGACAAAGATATCTCAGGTGATACTGACTGGAGAGTGAATTACTTGGGAGAACCGATCAGGTAGAAGCAGAACAATTGATGTATAATGAATTAATTCAGTTTAAAAGAGACATCAATTTTAGAATGTATGGATGCATATTAGACAAAAATAGAGCAGTGATATAGCAGTTTAGAATATTCGTTAAAACCATCACATGCATTCCATAACAGAAACTTTGATAAACTAGGGGATCAGAAAACTTAATTATGGCGATAAAAGATAGAATTATATTCAGCCATAATCCAAAACATCCAAACATATACTGCCATAGACAGCAGTAGATTAACAATATATTCACCTGAACAAAGTTTCAAAAAAAAATTCAGTCCAACCATGGACATGTACAATGACCAAAAAAAAATCTCCAGATTAGTTAGTTATCACATACACTCAAGAAGGCGTAAAACATTCAAAAAGATACCAATGTTCATACGTAGTGATAAGAGTGGGGTGTATGTGATAGCAAGTGGTGATCATCATCATGGATGAGAGTGGGATGGTGCTGTGTCATCCCAGCGGCAAGTCATCACATCCACCAACTGTTGGACGGTTTGCTGCACACTTAGCACCATCCGTTCGAAGACAGTAAATCTCTCATTCATTGACTCCCTAATCTGAGATACATCATGCTGAATGGCCCCAAGTTTGTCTTGATGAAGCTTAAACCACTTTGCATGCCTGGGTATTGATGTTGATGGAGCATGTTGAGGTCTAGAAGCATCTTCTCCGGTCACCTCGGTCCTTCCCATAGGAGCGTCACCAGTCCTATCTTCTCCCTCAACTTGGATTCCTTCCTCCAAGGGTTCCTCAGGATATTTGTGAAACACCAGATCCATCCTTTGGATGTTGCTTTTATTGAAGGTTTGAAGAGGAAGTTCAAGATCATTTGTTGTTGGGAATCCTATAACATTACAGATTGTATTGATGATCTAGGAATATGGTAGGAGAATGTCCCTAGCCCTATGAAAAGCATACACCAATTGATACACAATCAGGGTAGGCAGACAGATCTTGACCCCAACTGCGATTGAATAGATTATCATAGTCATAAAGCCAGTGAGTTCAGCTCTGTTGGAGCCTCTGGAGTAAATATTTGAAGCAAGACTACCATGCAGGACACGAAACCGTGGTTCCATGAACTTGACTTTCAGGGCATTCCCTTGGTACCACTTGACACCACGATTATGGTAGAGAAATTTAGTGTCCTTGGACAGAACTTCAGGATCTTCCATGTCCATATCAGGGATTCCTACAGGAGATAAGATAAGATTGAATATTCCTGCATTAGACCCTGGAGTGATCAACACATCATCACCATCTATAGTTACGGAGATGGATGGAGGATCAGATGTCGGAGAATGGCAGGCAGCAAAGAAATGGTAAGTCCGTTCAAGCTGATATGATCCTCCAAAGTTGAGAACTGGTGACCAATCTATAGCTGCAAATAGAGGTTCCAGATTATATGGAATCAAGCAGCTTCTGTCGACTTTCCTTTCGAGAATGACTTTCCTTCCTACAAATCTCGCCAAGACGGGATTGACTTGCACGGGTGGAGGAGTCTACTCTTCCGACTGGGACCCACCTTGTTTGGAGGCACTTGCTTTATCCTTAGAGGCAACCACTTTTTGTCGGGAGGTTTTCGAAGATTCCCCCTGTCCGGATGCTTTCCCTTTGTCTTTTCCCATGGGAACAAGTTGGGGGAAAAACGACAAAAACCTGACAAAAATGAAAGATACCCAAAAGAGAATGAACTCTTGATGTGTCAAAAAGGTAGTACCCGATTTGTGGAGGGATTTGAGTAATTTGTCGTGGCTTCCAACAATATGGTAAAGCGGATCGAGCAGAGAGGGTACCCGAGAAATCCTTGAGAGAATAAACCTCCTTTTTCACTCTGCTGACTTTTATCGGGTGGCATCTGTCGATTTTATCGATTACTATTTCGATGCCATCGAGAAATTGCTGATCGATTCTATCAAGTCTGTCTTCGATGTCATCCATGGTCACATGACTATTCATATTAAAAAAGAACGTCGATGATATCGATATTTGTTCTATTGATCGAGAATGAGATATTGATTTGAAACATTTGTTCATTCATTCTTAGACTGACCGCCATCAGAAAGATTCCATCCTTGTATTTACAGAGCTCATACCAAAATTTTGTACAGATTTTGTACAACCCAAAATTTATAAACATAATAATGTTTATACACAAAAAGTTTGAGGTAAAGAACCTCAGATATATCATTTTAAGCTCAGCAAAAAAAATCCTCATTTTAGCACATGTTCAGATCTTTGACGCTTGATCTGAACTAATTCTTCCTTATCCATTTCATTTTGTTAATCAATTTGAGTGATGGTGCAAGGGCATTGCTTTTATCCATATCTTTAAGAGGACTCTTGAAGTTCTGTATTTCTCTGACTGACGATTTGTTAACATGATTCTGACCAGAGTTAGGTTGAGTCCTCCTAGGAGTTATGCATTCGAAATTATAATGACCTAAATCACCACACAAATAACATGCTAGAGTTGTTCTGGTTTTGCTTCCAGAAGTAGCAATTTTTCAGTTCTGAGAGCTACATTTCCAGTCTTATGTTTTTCATATCTAAGCCCACTTTTATCCTTTCTAGGTCTTCCCATTCCTAACAATTTTTCTAGCTTTTTGCCACTCTGGGAAAACTTGTAGTTTATCTTGGCTATCTTCTTGGATTCTTCTAGATCAAACAGGAGTGTGTGATTTTCATTGCATAGAAGTCTATTCTTATCTTTTAGCAGTTCAACCTGTTTGTTCAGTTTATCAGACTCGTTTTCAAGAAAAGTATTAATTCGTTCGAGTTTATCATTATCCATATGATATTGTTGCAGATCATTTATTAATTGTGTTGATTTCCAGTGCTTTATCCAAATCTTTCTACAGCAACTTACTTTTATTTTTTGCTATTCCGAGTCTCTTAAGGATATTGATGCTGTGAATATAGAGTTGATAATAGGCATCTTGCAGTTTATACTTTTCAATTTCTTCTACTTCTTTTTCGCTGTCGGATGAGGATGATTCCGTGGCTTGCTGTTCTCTCTCATTTTTAGATTCTGTGGGAATGATTGAAGCAGTGGAGATCATGAGCATTTTTAATTATTTTTTTATCTCCATCACTTTCTGAGTCACTGGATTCTGAATTTGACTCAGTAGTATCATCCCACGTGGCAGCCATCACCTTGCCCTTAGTTTTCTTGTTTGGTCATTCAGTAGTGTAACGCCGTGAAATTCGGGGGTCGAGTATTGAACTCAACTCCCGAGTTCCAACGCATCACTTATGCAACATAGATAATGATGATTAAATGTTGTCTGTGTTAGAGCAATAAACATGAGTGAGATTATACCAAAATAGTAATTCATACTCCAGATCAATTGTATAAAGGCAAGTGGAAGACCGAAACTGTATATACATGTATGTAAAAGATACAAAATCATTTCATTATCCAGAGTATGAACCCATCTGAGTCACCACATACATATATCTGTTTTATGTTCAAAAAGGTCAAAAATACATCTAAGGATGTAATCCCAGCCAATCCCGTCGATCCGGCTGTCTAGTCGAAGTCGCCAGAATACTGCATAAATGAGAACTCGTCCTGGTCCTCACCATAGTCCGGCTCAGCCTCCTGAGTCGCCAGCTCATCTAAACCTGAAACAGAGTCTGGTTGGTGTGTACAACACCGTCCCGTAATGTGGGAGTGAGTAGCTAACTCAGTGGAACAATAAAGTATAGGTTAACATGTTACCGACTCAGTCAAGCAGTAATGATAAAACAGTATAATCAAACACTACTAACTACTCTTATTAATGCAAGTATGAATGCAGTCATGATGGATGCCCTCACCGACATACTCCCTCATGTGACACCATCTTACGTTCGCGGCATGCTTGCTTTCCTCAGTGCTCCACATCTTTTAGGCACATGCAATGCATGATGAGCATGATTACCGAGTTGTTATTAGTCCATTTCAAACAGCAGGATTTGGAAACTAAGGTACCTCCCTTGTATCATTCCCAAACATGATCCATTTTAGGGTCATCAGTCCTAAACAATCTCATACGATGGTGTGTTTTTAGGTCACTGCAAGGGCTGCCAGGGCTGTTACACGGAATCATTGCACCACTCCCCCATCACCTTATCAATACAGGCCTAATTTATACTCTGTTACTACGGGACGGCTCATCGCCTCACCGCAGATTTAGAGTATGCTGAGGTCACTACACCGGGTATGGTCAGGGCTGCTAGGGCTGTTACACGGAATCGTTGCACCACTCCCCCATCACCAATCAAGCAGTGTAGGCCGACAGCTCGAATATAGTGTCCCATGCCACCATAATCGGCTCACGAGTCTGGTTGCTCACTGGTCACTACGGGGAGGCACGTGGCCCCAGCGTAGGCCGACAGCTCAACCACGGTGTCCCATACCACCATGCCCGGCTCATGAGTCTTAGCGGATCGAGGTACCATAGTTGACGGGATTCCACTGGTAAGTTTGGTACCCTAGGTTCAAGCAGTGGTGACTAAACATGGTGAGCATACATTACACATATTGGGTTATTTAACGGGCCTGACTAGCTCGAGCGCACAATCAACTGAACGACAAGAAGTACATAAGCACTTCGTGTGGCCTAACCACTGTCGCCAACTAAAGTACGACTCGGGTTCGTCAAACACATCTCTCGTGGCGACATGAATCTCGACCACGATCTCAAGTCTGGTACCGATTATCTGGACTATAGACATGGTCCCAAACCCAATCAATCCTTACTCATAGCATGTGGTGTAAAGCATAATAAACCAAGGCAATTCAAGCATGTTAACAAGCATGTCATAAAGCATGTTATAAAACATGTTACGAAGCATGTTATAAAGCATATTGTAAAGCACTATATAAATAGGAATACAAAACACATGTATTTCATAAGTGGTTAAAGTAAACAACCACATGGAGGAAATCATACATGTCTCTAAGGTAGTTGAGAATCCCATCTCAACACCTATCTAAGGCACCATTATCCAAGCACTTACTCTCACAAGCATTTTCACAAACACTTAGCATACATTATTTCAACATACATAGTGTATGTTAACAAACATGTATTAGGGCGAATCCTTTCGCCAAGCAAGTATTTTACGCATATATAACATGTTCATACAACAAATAGTCATGGCAAACACATCTCCAAAATATGTACATATACTGTACTTTCTACAATACACTATTTCTACATACATAGTATATATTAGCAAACATGTATTAGGGCGAATCTTTTCGCCAAATAAGTATTTTATCCATATACTACATATTCATACAACAAATAATCATGGCAAACACATTTCCAAAATTTTTATGTATACGGTATTTCTACGAATACCTAGAATATGTAAAATTCCATATTCTACATCTTTAATCGAAATGGAAAACAAACAACACTTTGTACATGTGCAATTGCATGCAGATCATGAATCTATCATTATCTGACATTGAAAGCATTGAAAACTATAACCTATACACCTAAAGTCCGCACCTTATACCGTAGAATCGCAATGAATCAGATAGGTTTGTTAGGCTTCCGTATTCGGCAATTCGGTAACCTATAGAATGAAATAGGTTAGCTATTTCATAACCTACAACCCTTACAACTCCAAAACAGATTAGGGTTAGGGTTTCTTACCTAGAAACGAAGTCGGTATCGCCAGGAAAGCGACGAGAAAGGGGTGGTGCAACTTGTGTAGTGGCAGGAAACAGTAGCAGGGAGATTCTCCCACAAATCTCTAGCTTTCTCTCTCTTTTTCTCTCTTCTTACTTAGGTTTTTCTCAAATTCGTATGGTTGTGAGAGAGTGTTCTAAGGTCCTTATATAGCCTAAAAACTCTCCAAACTAGACTTGAGGACAAGGTATACTTAGGTTATAACCAAAGCAGCATTGTTTCAGCTCAATGGAGGATTTCTGGCAGGCCTCCTTGAGCCAAAAGTCGGACTTAAGCTCACAGACCTTGGATCCAGGTAAAGTTAAGTTTTCGTTTCAATAGGATTCCCAGATCACGCGTGGCGGACCAGTTTCAGTTCAACGGTCAGTGGGTCTTGATCCGAAATTCCAAGTATATGGATATGTTTATGAAAATTTTCCTGATTCGAGGGTGTATTTGGGTCAGATTCTGACGGTCTGGTTGCTTACAAAATGTCTGCAAGCGACACATGCCAGATCACTATTCAAGATATTTATTTTGTAAATAAAACAAGTGTTTTCACACTCTCTCGCTCCGGACTCAAGCGAACACCGTGGGACACTGTCTGGGTTTGATTTTCGAGATGGTTGTCAAGCCCAGCGAGGCGGTCTTAAGTCAACCTCGTACTATTTAGACTCCCGATGTGCGATCTAGACCTAATACGGAGTTTCAATGTGTTCTTGAGAGCAGTCGAGGAGTTTGATCCTAGACTTTAGGGTAACTTAGCGTCAATGATTCAACACGTTTTGGGTCTTGCAGATTGTATTTAAAGCGATTCAAATGGATTTCATGGATAATCTAGTTTAACACTTAGTTAACTTCGTCAAATTTCTAAAGGATTTAATCCTAAGTGATTTCTGGTCGAGGTGGTACTCAAGCCATTGTATGGAAATTTTCGAGTCATTACAATCTAGTCCCCTTAAACAAAAATTTCGTCCTCGAAATTTGTACCTTTTCGTACTCCTCGAGAATCTGAGGGTAGTTCTTTCTGACCTCGACCTCTATCTCCCACGTAGCTTCCTCCTCTGTATGATGTGTCCATAATACCTTCACGAGTGGAATCACCTTGCTACGCAGTACCTGCTCCTTCCTGTCAAGGATACGCGTCGGATGCAGCTCATACGTAACATCCTCGCTCAGCTGTACCTACTCCCATCTGATGATATGTGAAGGATCAGGAACGTACTTCTTCAGCATAGATACATGAAATATGTTGTGTACAGATACAAGTGGTGTGGACAATGCGAGACGATATGCCACAACACCCACTCGATCCAGTGTCTGAATCTGATTCACCCTCTCTGTCTACCCATCAGTCTGAGGATGAAATGCCATACTGAACTTCAACTTCACACCTATCGCTTCCTGGATACGAGTCCAAAAGATAGATGTGAACCGAGTGTCTCTATCCGACAAGATCTCTAAAGGAACTTCATGCAGACAGACGATCTCTCTGATGTGCAATCTACCCAGCTTGTCTGCAGAGTTCGTGACTCTGATAGGGAGAAAATGGGCCGATTTGGTCAACCGGTCCACAATCACCCAGATGGAATCGTGTCCCTTCCTCGTCTTTGGCAGTCCTGATATGAAAATCATGGAAATGAAGTCCCACTTCCATTCTACTATGGGCATGGGCTGAAGCAGTCCAGGAGGTTGGCGATATTCTGCCTTGACCTGCTGGCACGTCAGACAACGAGAAATGAACTCAGCGATGTGGGCCTTCATCTTTTCCCACCAATACGACCGTCTTATATCCTGGTACATCTTCGTGCTACCGGGATGCATCGTGAGCTTCGTATTGTGAGCAGACTCGAGAAGCTCCTGTCTCAAGTTAGAAATATCAGGAACACATAGGCGGCCACAGAATCGTAGACCCCCATCAGAACCAACTCTCCACTCGGAGTCCTCGGCGTCGCTAGCTTGCTCTCGAAGCTCAGACAACCGCTCATCGCCCTTCTGGGCCTCAATGATCCAGTCATCAATAAGTGGTCGCACCCGAACATGCGCAAGACACTCAAATGGCTCCTCCACAATGAGTCTCTGCTCGAAGTCCCGCACGAACTCAACCATGTCCCACTCTGCTATCATCAACGGAGCCGCAAATGCTATAGCCTTCTTACGGCTCAACGCGTCGCCACAAGGTTCGCCTTGCCATGATGGTAAGAAACCTCAAACTTGAAGTCCTTCAAGGTCTCCATCCATCGGCGTTGTCTCATATTCAAGTCTCGCTGCGTGAATATATACTTAAGGCTCTTATGGTCGCAGAAAAGCTCGAACTCCTCTCCATAGAGGTAATGTCTCCAGAGCTTTAATGCAAAGGTGACAGCTGCCAACTCCAGGTCGTGTGTAGGGTAATTCTCATCGTACTTCCTTAATTGTCTCGAGGCATATGAAATCACCTTGTCCTTCTGCATAAGGACACAACCCAAACCAACGCGAGACGCATTAGTGTATATCGTATACTTAACCCCTTGCTCTGGCAATACCAGCACAGGGGCGGACGTCAACCTGTCCTTCAGCTCCTTGAAAGCTTCTTCCGCCTTCAAATTCCAGGCGAACTTCAGGTCCTTCCGTGTCAACTGAGACAACGGCCTGACAATCTTCGAGAAATCGTGAATGAAGCGTCTATAATACCCTGCCAGACCAAGCAAACTCCTCACCTCGGTAACCGAGCCAGGCTGCTGCCAATCCTAAATAGCGGCTACCTTAGCAAGGTCCACTGCTATCCCATCCTTGGACACCACATGTCCGAGGAACTTGACTTCCTCCTGCCAGAAGTCGTACTTCTTATACTGTGCGAACAACCGGTTCTTCTTCAACGTATCCAACACCACTCTCAGGTGCTGCTCATGCTCCTCCCGACTCGTAGAGTATATCAGAATGTCATCAATAAAGACGATGACGAATTGGTATAGGAATGACTGAAATACCCGGTTCATCAGGTCCATGAATACGGCCGGTGCGTTCGTAAGACCAAACGACATCACAGGGAACTCGTAGTGCCCAAAGCATATCCTGAAAGCCGTCTTCTGCACGTCCTCATCTCTGACGCACAACTGGTGGTACCCTGACTGCAGATCAATCTTCAAAAAATACTTCGCCCCCCTCAACTGATCAAACAGATCATCTATCCTGGACAAAGGATACTTGTTCTTCACCGTGACCTGGTTCAACCTACAGTAGTCAATACATAACCGTAACAACCCGTCCTTCTTCTTCACAAATAGTATAGGTGCTCCCCAAGGAGACACATTAGGTCGTATGAAACCCTTCTCTACTAGCTCGTCAATCTGTCTCCGTAGTTCCTCCATCTCACATGGAGGCATACGATAAGTCGGTAATGAGATAGGTGTCGCATCAGGCGTAAGATCAATGGTGAAGTCGATCTCGCGCCGAGGTGGCAAACCAGGAATCATCGCAAACACACCTGTAAAATCCCGAACCACAGGTGTATTTTCCAACGTCGGACCATCAACCTGTTCTAATAGGGTAGCGTAACTACTGATGTGGTAATACCAACTGACCTGCACTGGGAAAGTAAAGACCGTGCCATCATGTCCACGTGCTGTCACAATCCGAGTATCGCAATCGATCTCAGCCTTCATCTCCACGAGCCAGTCCATGCCTAGAATCACATCATAATGATGGAGCGGTGCGACCAACAGGTCGACAGCCACTGTCCTGCTCCCTAGGTCTATCGAATAACCCCGACACATCGTAGTGGAGTCTGAGAAAGTCCTTGTGGTAGTAAGGAGTCTCATCCCAATCATAGGACTAGTTTCCAACCTTAGTCACTTGACCGCAACACATGAAACAATAGAGGTAGTAAATCCGGTGTCCACCAATAGAAAGATTGGAATACCTTGTACATGTGCAGTGACCTCGAAGGCCATAGGTGCTGAAGGTACAGTATCTGGTTCCTCTGCTGTAAGCGCATGAACACGCGCCTGCTGTGATCAGTTAGGCTGAGGTACCATGGGCCGTTGAGGCGGCCGAAAACGAGGTGCAAGTGGTCTGAAAGATCGATGTGCAGGTGTCGTTCGAAGTGGCGGAGTTGATATAGCCTGTGGATGAGAACGATCAATCATCTGCTGTGGAGAGAACCCACTATCCTTCATCCGCGTGAAACAACTCCCAACAGAATGACCCTATCTCCCGCAATACGTACAGGTCACAATAGGGCGCCCCACCGGAGCCACTGGCGCTGCGATCCTGGGAGGCAAGTCAGCATGAGGCCTCTTACCTAGGAAAGGCCTGCCCTGAACATTAAGTCCCGGTCTTATGACCATAGTACCACGAGAACGAGTCAGCCGATCAATATCCTGCTCGGCCATCGTAGACATGTGAACCAGTGCCGCGTAAGAAGGTATACTGATACAACACATCTTCAACCGTATATCAGGTCGTAAACCGCCAGAAAAACGGTGCATCCTCATCTGCTCATTAACAAGGATGGTCTGGATAAAGCGACCCAACTTGGTGAAGCGGTGCTCGTACTCAGTAACAGTATGCCTCCCTGCCTGAGGCGTAGGAACTCATCCTCCCACTCGTGTCTGTAGGTCTGGGGGTAATACTTCTCGTGGAACCGGAACTCAAACACTTCCGAAGTCCACACATAGCCCACATTGACAGACCGCAATACACTGTCCCATTACAGGCTGGCCTCCCTCTCGAACATGAAAGTGGCCAACTCTACCTGCTTTGCCTCAGTATAGTGCCGCATTCGAAGCATCTTGGAGATGCGGTCTAGCCAAAACTCAGCCTCCTCGGGTCTGTGAGAACCCGTGAATGTGGGAGGCCTCAAGTGTTGGAATTGCTCGAGTAGGCAACGAGTACCGACATCTCCAGTTGGGGTAGAACAGGCGCAGGGGGAGGTATAGCCTCAGCCTGAGCTGGAGGCTCGGCAGTCTCAGTAGGGCGTGTGGATGTCGGAGGTGGAGTCGCTCTCCCACCCTGAGACAAGGCCTCAGAAATAATGGCCATAAGCTGCTGGTGCTGCTAGTGCTGCTGATGCATCATCAACATCAACTGCTCAAACCTGTCAGGAGGTGGAGCAGCCTGTTGGTCATGCTGTGTAGATGAGGATACCCGGTGATGCTCACGAACCAGGGGTGTATAAGGTGGTAGTCCACCATTAGGACCAGCAGGAGGCTGATCCGAGTCAGAACCTGGGCCCGTAGGACCACCACTGCGGGAAGGAGTCTGGTCCATCGAGTCAGTGAGCAAAAGGGGTGCCGTGCTCCTCGTAGATCTCCGTGGCATGCCCTAAACGACATAGGGTACAACGCTTGTGAGATAAAGCATGACAACACAATACGCAATCACTTAAGCAATCCACATACATCATAGGCAAAAGAGGTTGTATGCATTTCATTACCAAAATTGTCATAATACATGGAATACAAAGTTACATGAATCATGATAGAAGATGCAAGGGAGCTAATACAACCAAGCTTCAACTACTACAAAAACATACTAATAACTACTACATCATCAACATGAAGCATAAACCTACTACAGAGGAAACCAAAACAACTACAAAACAGCAGTATGGATGGCTAGGCATACGAGTCAGGTGATGAAGGAGGGGTATTCTTGTCCTGTAGACAGCACAGGATGGCCTTCAAGGTGTGAGACACCTTGCTGAGCTTGGTTCGAACCCGCCCGACTTCCTGTTGCAGGGCGGCTTAACCCTCCTCAGGACGGGCTAAACGCGCATCTATGGTAGCCCGATCGGTGCCCTGCTCCTGAGCCGCAGGAGGTGAACTCTCCTCTGTATCCTGGGCCTCAGGTTCCTCTTCTTCAGCTTCACTCTCATCTTCACTCTTGTCTTTTTCGCTCTCAATCTCATCTTCACTCTCCACATGTCGGGCCCATCATCGCCGAGCCGCAAGTTCCATCTGATGGAGAGTACTTTCGTCAATTTGGTGGATCGGTACTGGCCTTTCCACCCCCAGACTGTAGCCAAACTCCCGTACAATCCTGCACATGAGTCGGCCGAAGGGAAACGAATCAGAGCTCCTGGTGGAGCGTGCAATATTCACGATCTATCGCAAAACGAATGTAGGCACGCACAAGTTCGCCCCCTGCCCCACTTAGTACAGAAAGTCTACCATGAGTCGCGTGCACTCGCTGCCATTACTGTGCCTGGGGTAGAGGTTGTACGTGAAGATATGATGTAGTAGGCGGAAGTCGTCTGACATGTGGGATGCTAGCAGGCTTTTGTTCGGCTGCCACTCAGCCAGTCGGCCACCACAAAGGTAATGTGTGCGACAATCCCTTTCACGAACAGTCCCCAAATTCTACTCGCTAGCATGTACGTCACCGAGAGGCATATTCATAAGCCGCGCAATCACTCTCACATCAACAGTGGTAAACAGATCCACCCCAACCAAGAGCCGGAATTGTAAGGGTTCCAGTGTAGGCTCACGAATGTTGGCGTAGAAGGCTCGGATAGTACCAGGATTGGCGCGACATCTGGCATCAAATACCTGAACCCAGTGGGCCGCCTCCACTTGCTCGAACAAGTAGTATTCCCCGAAGAGCCGTCCATCCACCTGGGCTTTAAAGAGAACCCTGCGGTCCTTATACACTCCATGAGGTAGTGCAGCCAACTGAGCTCGTTTAGCAGGGATCCGGGGATCAAGGTCCCGGTTTATTCGAAATTCCCATGCAAAGCTCGAGCTAGCGGCAGTGTCTCTCGGCCGCCTTAAACGTGTAGGGCGACCAGGCCCAGCCTCATCAGCAGCGCTCTTTCTTTTGGCCATCAGAGAGAGGATGGTGGAGATGGAGAAAATGGCCGTAATGACTTCAAAAATGGCCATGGAAAATGAAAGAAAAAGAGAGAAGGGGCTGAAAATATGGGTTCTCCATGGACTTGGGTCCCAACAGACGTTGTAGGGGCCCAAAAGATAGGGATTTAAGAAAGAAAATGAAGAGATCAGGTGGTTGAGGAAGCTCACACGATTTTTGAGCTCCAAATGGGCGTGTGGGGGTCCAAATGAGAGAAACGAAGAGGGAAGGGAGAGAAGGACTGCTGTGCACGATGGGAATGGGTAGGTTGTGGTTAAAATCAGCAGGGAGGACGATTGAAAGGGCGATTTTGGAGAGAAACAACAAGTTTGGAGAGAGAAAATGGCTTGAAGGGGAGGTTTGTGAATTAGGTAGTGTTTTGGGAGATGGAAATGGGACGGGAGCTAGGTCAAGGGGTTTATTAGACCCCCAAAGAGGATCGGCCCGAGCCGCAGGCGGCCCAGCCCAGAAAGTGGCGAGGCCTCGCCGACCGGGCGAGGGCCTCGCCGACAAACTTTGTGGTTTTCAAAGGGGGGCCCCATGGGCGTGTTCCTCCAGTCCCCTACGCCCCAAAAAACATTGGGTCCCACCCTGGGTACCCCTAGATTAACGTGGGTAGGCCCCTGACCCCGATTCGCTCTATTTCAGACAGTTTCGGGCATCTTCAGACACATACTGACATTTGCAGATTTTTTACTACAGGGATAAGGTGTATTGTGATCTAGACATATCAAGAGACGGTCTAGAAGTGATTTGGGATTGACTCGTGCGATCAGGATCAAGTACGAACTCGATCAAAATGCCCATTTTCGATGAACTTCGCCAAATGGTAAAATCGGAAAAACCTAGGACTGTTTCTATATTTTCTCGCACCCTCCTAAGTTGTAATCTGTTAGCGTATATCGTGGGAACATAACTCAGGTCCAGTTTAATCAAAATCATGCTCTGATACCAACTTGTAACGCCCTGAAATTCGGGGGTCGAGTATGAACTTAACTCCCGAGTTCCAACGCATCACTTATGCAATATAGATAATGATGATTAAATGTTGTCTGTGTTAAAGCAATAAACATGAGTGAGGTTATACCAAAACAGTAATTCATACTCTAGATCAATTGTATAAAGGCAAGTGGAAGACCGAAACTGTATATACATGTATGTAAAAGATACAAAATCATTTCATTCTCCAGAGTATGAACCCATCTGAATCACCACATACATATATCTGTTTTATGTTCAAAAAGGTCAAAAATACATCTGAGGATGTAATCCCAGCCAATCTCGTCGATCCAGCTGTCTAGTCGAAGTCGCCAGAATACTGCATAAATGAGAACTCGTCCTGGTCCTCACCATAGTCCGGCTCAGCCTCCTGAGTCGCCAGCAAATCTAAACCTGAGACAGAGTCTGGTTGGTGTGTACAACACCGTCCCGTAATGTGGGAGTGAGTAGCTAACTCAGTGGAACCATAAAGTATAGGTTAACATGTTACCGACTCAGTCAAGCAGTAGTGATAAAGCAGTATAATCAAACACTCATAACTACTCTTATTAATGCAAGAATGAATGCAGTCATGATGGATGCCCTCACCGACATACTCACTCATGCGACACCATCTTACGTTCGTGACATGCTTGCTTTCCTCGGTGCTTCACATCTTCCAGGCACATGCAATGCATGATGAGCATGATTACCGAGTTATTATTAGTCCATTTCAAACAACAGGATTGGGAAACTGAGGTACCTCCCTTGTATCATTTCCAAACATGATCCATTTTAGGGTCGTCAGTCCTAGACAATCTCATACGATGGTGTGTTGCTAGGTCGCTGCAAGGGCTGCCAGGGCTGTTACACGGAATCATTGCACCATTCCCCCATCACCTTATCAATACAGGCCTAGTTTATACACTGTTACTACGGGACGGCTCATTGGCTCATCGCCTCACCGCAAATTTAGAGTATGCTGAGGTCACTACACCGGGTACGGTCATGGCTGCTAGGGCTGTTACACGGAATCGTTGCACCACTCCCACATCACCAATCAAGCAGTGTAGGCCGACAGCTCGAATATAGTGTCCCATGCCACCATAATCGGATCACGAGTCTGGTTGCTCACTGGTCACTACGGGGAGGCACGTGGCCCCAGCGTAGGCCGATAGCTCGACCATGGTGTCCCATACCACCATGCCCGGATCATGAGTCTTAGCGGATAGAGGTACCATGGTTGATGAGATTCCACTGGTAAGTTTGGTACCCTAGGTTCAAGCAGTGGTGACCAAACATCGTGAACATACATTAGACATATCGGGTTATTTGACGGGCCTGGCTAGCTCGAGCACACAATCAACTGAACGATATGAAGTGCATAAGCACTTCGTGTGGCCTAACCACTGTCGCCAACTGAAGTACGACTCGGGTTCGTCAAACACATCTCTCATGGCGACATGAATCTCAACCACGATATCAAGTCTGGTACCGATTGTCTGGACTATAGACATAGTCCCAAACCCAATCAATCCTTACTCATAGCATGTGGTGTAAAGCATAATAAACCAAAACAATTCAAGCATGTTAACAAGCATGTCATAAAGCATGTTATAAAACATGTTACAAAGCATGTTATAAAGCATATTGTAAAGCACTATATAAATAGGAATACAAAACACATGTATTTCATAAGTAAGTGGTTAAAGTAAACAACCACATGGAGGAAATCATACATGTCTCTAAGGTAGTTGAGAATCCTATCTCAACACCTATCTAAGGCACCATTATCCAAGCACTTACTCTCACAAGCATTTTCACAAACACTTAGCATACACTATTTTAACATACATAGTGTATGTTAACAAACATGTATTAGGGCGAATTCTTTCACCAAGCAAGTATTTTATGCATATATAACATGTTCATACAGCAAATAGTCATGGCAAACACATCTCCAAAATATGTACATATACTGTACTTTCTACAATACACTATTTCTACATACATAGTGTATATTAGCAAACATGTATTAGGGCGAATCTTTTCGCCAAATAAGTATTTTACCCATATACTATATATTCATACAACAAATAATCATGGCAAACACATTTCCAAAATTTAAACGTATACGGTATTTCTACGAATACCTAGAATATGTAAAATTCCATATTCTACATCTTTAATCAAAATGGAAAACAAACAGCACTTTGTACATGTGCAATTGCATGCAGATCATGAATCTATCATTATCTGGCATTGAAAGCGTTGAAAACCATAACCTATACACCTAAAGTCAGCAGCTTATACCGTAGAATCGCAATGAATCAACTAGGTTTGTTAGGCTTCCGTATTCGGCAATTCGGTAACCTATAGAATGAAATAGGTTAGCTATTTCATAATCTACAACCCTTACAACTCCAAAACAGATTAGGGTTATGGTTTCTTACCTAGAAATGAAGTCGGTATCACCGGGAAAGCGACAAGATAGGGGTGGTGCAGCTTGTGTTGTGGCAGGAAACAGTTGCAGGGAGATTCTCCCACAACTCTCTAGCTTTCTCTCTCTTTTTCTCTCTTCTTACTTAGGTTTTTTCTCAAATTCGTATGGCTGTGAGAGAGAGTGTTCTAAGGTCCTTATATAACCTAAAAACTCTCTAAACTAGACTTGAGGACAAGGTATACTTAGGTTATAACCAAAGCAGCATTGTTTCAGCTCAACGGAGGATTTCTGGTGGGCCTCCTTGAGCCAAAAGTCGGACTTAAGCTCACAGACCTTGGATCCAGGTAAAGTTAAGTTTTCGTTTCAGTCGAATTCCCAGATCACGCGTGGCGGACAAATTTCAGTTCAACGGTTAGTGGGTCTCGATCCGAAATTCCAAGTACATGTATATGTTTATGAAATTTGTCCTGATCCGAGGGTATATTTGGGTCAGATTCTGATGGTTTGTTTGCTTATAAAATGTCCGCAAGCGACACGTGCCAGATCGCTATTCAAGATATTTATTTTGTAATGAAAACAAGTGTTTTCACACTCTCTCGCTCCAGACTCAAGCGAACAGCCGTGGAACACTGTCTGGGTTTAATTTCCGAGATGGTTGTCAAGCTCAGCGAGGCGGTCCTAAGTCCTTAACCTCGTATTATTCGGACTCCTGATGTGCAGTCTAGACCTGATACGAAGTTTCAATGTGTTCCCGAGAGCAGTCGGATAATGAGTTTGATCCTAGACTTTAGGGTAACCTAGCGTCAATGATTCTACAAGTTTTGGGTCTTGCATATCGTATTTAAAGCGATTCAAATGGATTTCATGGATAATCTAGTTTAACACATAGTTAACTTCGTCAAATTTCTAAAGGATTTAATCCTAAGTGATTTCTGGTTGAGGTGGTACTCGAGCCATTGAATGGAAAATTTTGAGTCGTTACAAGTAGACAGATGTCCATACTCATGACAGGCATAACATTATGGTTTGGTTTTCTTACCAAATTTTCCTGAAGAAGTTTATAGTTCATATTTTTTCCTCTAGAGGGACGACCGCGATTCTTTTGAAAGAATCTCCTGAATTTTTGTGCCACCAAGGCCACTTCTTCATCTTCATCTTCCTTTTCACTTTCACTGTCCTCATGAATTGTTTTCTTTGAAGTTTTTAGGACAGTGTTTTTGGATTTTTGGGATTGAGCGAAGTCTAGTTAAAAAGTTTGTAGGGAACCTACCAGTTCTTCTACTTTCATTTCATCTATATTCCTACACACATCAATTGTTGTTACCTTGGGATTAAATTGCTTCGGTAGGGATCTTAGAATTTTCCAACAAATTTTCGGTACCGGAACCTTCTCTCCCAATCCATCCATGGAGTTGCAAATAATGTTTAACTTGGTGAAAAACTCCATAAATGTCTCATGCTCTTCCATTCTGAGACTCTCGAACTGTGAAGTCAGGAGTTGAAGTCTGGATCGCTTCATAGTGCTTGTGCCTTCATGGGTTGTTTCCAATAAATCCCATGCTTCCTTGGATGTCCCACACATACTTATCTGATTGAATATATCCTGGGACACGGCACAGTAGATAACATTCATAGCCTTGGCTTCAGATGTTTGCCTTTCTTTGTCAAATGCTCTCCACTTTTCTTTGGGTTTGGGTTTCGTGATTGTTGTACCACTATCAAGTACAATTTGTTCAGTAGGTGGCACATATCCACTTTCAACTATATCCCAAACGTCATGATCCAAAGATCTCAGAAAGTAGTGCATCCTAGCCTTCCAGTATGCATAATTTGAGCCTTCAAATACTGGAGGTCTAGTGACTGATGAGCCCTCTCCTTTGGCCATATTCCCAACTTCAGTCAAGATCACTCTCTAGGCGGTGAAGCCCTTAAAGAGAGACCCGCTCTGATACCAATTGAAATGGCGGTGAATACCACACTAGTAGAAGTCAGAATATGTCAATATGTCCTAGAGGGGGGTGAATAAGACTTTTTAAAGGTTTTATGTTTTATTTAAAAATCCAACTTCACTAATCCTTTTGAATATACAATTGTCAGGATTACTCAAATGTAAGTCTACTGGCTTCCAAGCCTGGTAGAGGATCCAATCACAAACTGCTTAAGAAGAAAACAACATGTAACCGAGTTCATGATGGATATGACTATGTAGGTGTGTGAGGTGTGATCAGATATTCAGATATGAAAGTATTAAAGAAAATCACACAATCAAAATAACAATCTCAAACACAGTCATTTTTATAGTGGTTCGACGATAAGTCTACTCCACTCCCGGTCACCGCACTCAACCCTTGAGTGTACCGGATTTCACTGAGGAGGTTTCACATGGTTCACCTCTAACCTAAGGTTTTAAATCAGGTTCACCTTCAACCTTTAAAACCTACACTGAGGCTGACTGTTTATGCTCGCACGAGCAAGGGTCAACACAACGCACCCACTTTTAGGCATACTGGCTAAGGATCTTCCATAAGACCCTACTGGAGGTTTCTACACGGTTGACCTCTAACCTAAGGTTTTACCCGGTTCACCTAAAACCCAGAGTTTTACTGGTTCACTCCAAACTAGATGTTTATGCTCTGCACAGAGTAAGGGTCCACACAATGTACCCACCACGTACACTCCCGCCGGAGGCCTCCTTGAGGACTTCAAAGGGTGAGAACCACTTAGGACCCAATCCTAGAAAGGAATGATCACAAGTGTCCTCTTGGACTCTGGATACTTACAAATAAGCTAATGAGTCCCGTTTAGCACAATGCTGAAGATCTCCTCATCCTTGTTGACGAAGAGTCTTCTGCTCCGTTGATTCGCAACATAAGATAGTATACTAATACTCGGCTTCAGGTTGGGTCAAGGTAATGATGGAATCCTACTCTCTAAAGATCTTCCTATAAATAAGATAGATTAGTTCTAATCATCTAGGCATTCAAGGCATCCCAGCTTAATGATTTGCCATTAAGGTAGTAGCTGGAGGATCCTTGAATGCGAAAGTTCATTCCCCAATCCACTCTATTAAATGTCAATGGTGAGGGTGGATTGGAGGATGAACTCCCTTGAGAGAAAGGGCTTTGGGTATAAGATGTAAGTTGAAACACATAAAAGCACTCTCTATTTTCTCTCACAGCAATAAAAGACAAGTCCTGTATATATAGGCAAAAAGTTCAAACGGATATAAAACGGTCACATTTATGACAGAGTTCGATATCATCGAGCAGGTTCAATATCATCGAGCAGGTTCGATATCATCAAGCGTATACTCTCGATAGCATCGATGGTTTGCTTGATGACTTGGACTCATTGTCATACGCTTTTGAAACTTTTTGCCAATTGGTCGATGAATCGAAACCATTGTTGATGTCATTGGATTTCGAACTCCGATTCCATCGAAGAAAGGATCGATTCATCGACATTTGAAAAATGAGAGAGACTTGACTTTGAAATATTTCAGGTTTTCATGAATGATCAGGGAACCATCGAGATCATCGGAATTTGAATGTCGATGATATCGAGCTCAGAGTCGAGGCATCGATAATTCCAGCAGGTTTTTCTTTAAGCTGCTGGACAGATTATAACCTTGATTGATGCAATCGATCTAGTGTCGATATCATCGATATTTGAATATCGATTCTATTGAAGGGCCCTCGATCATAGTTAAAAACAACCTGAAATATCTGCTATAAGAAATGCACGCCCACGATCGATATCATCGATGGACTTCCGATGTTATCAATATTTGATTTCAGATCATATCGAAAGAGCATCGATATATCGAAGAATTTTGAGATTTTCATTAAAAAACAGGGGCACCGAAAATCTGCCTATCTATCTTATCGAGCCACTCTCAATGGACTCGAGATTTGAATATCAATGATATCGATAAGTGTATCGATACATCGATAATTCATCCAGATATGTTGTGAAGTTGCTTATATCGATGATATCGATGGACGTATCAATACATCGATAAATCCTTCCAGATGAATATTTAGTTGCTGGACACTTTGGGTCCTCTTATGGATAATATCGTTAAGGTATCGAGGGCATCGACAGAGCAGGTTGGTCATATCGAGGGTGTTTCGATAAAATCGACAAGGCGAGAAAAACTTAGAGATTTTTCTATTTTGAAATAAGTTTTCTCACCTTAAAAACCCTATGATTTCTAACTTGTTTTAAGGGTTTTTCTTTACCTGGTGTTTTGGGTCATGGGATGTGAGGCTTTAGTTTTACCTGTGATAGCTTGCACACATCCGGTTGAGGCAGACGCTTGAATTAATCTTCCTATTAGGCTCTGTAGATACTCTGACTCAACATACACGTAACTTGACAAACCAGGGCACTTTCAATGCACACCCACCTTAATGGATCTCACTCCAAAGTTACATCAATCTTCTCTTCTTGCTCCAAGGGACAGATCTATGGTTGAGATCTTATTTTAATGGTTAGATGTGGAGGGAGATTGAAGAAATATGGTTGGATTTTTTAGCAGGGTAGGATGTTTTGGAGGTTCTAGCAATGGGAGAAGAGAAAATGAAAGGAAAAAGAGAGAAGGGAGAGAGATGTAGCATGAGAGTAACGATGAATTTCTAGAAAAATGGAGGCATGCTTGCCTTGGCAAGAGGAACTCATGATGAGTTTGGGAGGAGATTCCTATGTGCTAGGGGTCTAGGAGCTAGAGCCTAGGCTAGCTATAGGGGTTAGGTTCTCTAGGTAATGATGTCATAGATTTGCATGGGAATTTGTGTAAACCAAGTGGGTCCCACCAAAAGAATGCAATCAATGGTCCAAAAATGTGCTACCTACAACTTTTGATGGACACGGCGGATTTACGCACGAGATGCGGCATTGGAACCGCGGCGGTGAAGCAGACGCATTGGCATGGGTCTCAACTCGATCCGAGTCGGGTCTTCATGACTGGACTCACAGATGACTGTAAACACTATCCAAGGGTCACGGGTCGCTAGGATTCGATCGGTAGGACCGCGAGACCAAGATGGATAGAATGCATACTTACACACCCTTGTACACAATTGAAGTTGGGTCGGGTCTCACAGTGTGTGAGTATGCATCTAGTTCATCTTGGTCTCGCAGTCTTGCCAGTTGAATTCTGGTGACCCGCGACCATCAAATAGTGTTTGCGGTCATCCTTAAGTCCAGTCACGTAGACCCGACTTGGATTGAGTCAAAACCTAGTGAGGAGAGCATAATCGACATGTAAATCATAAGATGTAGGCAATTCAATTCTATCCCTTGATAATGATCATGTGGCCCACCTAGTTAGGAGAGTGTTGAGGCACAAAAAATATCACATTGCAGTGGTCAAAGAATTCCATGACCGGGGGTATTTTGATAATTTTCATGACCAGGGGTAGTTTAGGTATTTTGGTAAAGTTCCAGCTCAAACGGTAGTTTAGGTATTATGGTAAAGTTCCAGCTCAAAGGGTAGTTTAGGTATTTTGGTAAAGTTCTAGCTCAAAGGGTAGTTTAGGTATTTTGGTAAAGTTCCCGCTCAAAGGGTAGTTTAGGTATTTTGGTAAAGTTCCAGCTCTAGGAGAATCTGTGAAGGCGTGAAAAGGTGACGAAAGGTGTTGAGGCATAAAATAAGAGAAGAATTGAAGCAGAGAAGGATCAAGGCATAGGAAAAGATTGGAAGAAAGGAAGAAAGAATTGGTTCTGAGGACACTTTGTGCAGCACCACACAAAGAAGACACTTTGCACGGGACCGCACAAAGTAGACACTTTGCGCAGGACCGCACAAAGTCACTTTGTGCAGCACCGCACAAAGTAGACACTTTGCGCGGGACCACACAAAGTAAACACTTTGTGCAGCACCGCACAAAGTAGACAGTTTGTGCGGGACTGCACAAAGTAAACAAGGTTTGTGCGGGACTGAGTAAACACTTTGTGCGGGGCTGCACAAAGTAGACAGATTGCGCGGGATCGCGCAAAGCATATCGTTTGCGCATATCCGCGCAAATCGTATGATGGTGGTGTAAAAATGGTTGGGAGTTATTTAGTCCCATATCGCCCAAGTCGAAGTTTTATACCTGTGAAAATGCCTATAAATACCCCACTCTCTCTCTAAAAAGGGGTTGGAAGACTTGAGAGCGAAAGAAGAGTGAAGAAGGAAATCAAAGGTAGGAGCATTGGGCTCTGTAGGTTTGCGTGGGACCGCACAAAGTAGACACTTTGTGCAGCACCGCACAAAGTAGACACTTTGCGCGGGACCGCACAAAGTAGACACTTTGTGCAGCACCGCACAAAGTAGACACTTTGCGCGGGACCGCTCAAAGTAGACACTTTGTGCGGGACTGCACAAAGTAGACAGTTTGCACGGGATCGCGCAAACCGACTACCCTGTAGTCTATAACAACAATGTGCTGTCATGCTGCTGAAACAGCCAGGGTCTTCAAGTTCTTCCTATTCAAGAGAGGAGGAAGAATCATCGACAGAAAGGCGAATTCCTCCTAAGTATTGGAAGATGATTGAAATAGCCCCAGAATGCTGCCGGAATTCCTACTTTTCTTGAAGACTGGTTGATCAGATGAACAATTCCTCCTAAGTATTAGGAGATGATTGAAATAGCACCAGAATGCTGCTGAAATTTTCATAAGACTATCTTGTCTACTTTGATTGATTGTACTTTGTTTTTCAGAATCAAGGGAATCAGAGGATGTAAATGAACTCAAAATAAATGTGATCAATGTTCTCTCATTCTTTCTTTGTTATCATTGAATAAATCCCCCAAACCAAACTCATTTGTTTTCTTGTCAAAACAAAATGGCGACTCCATTGGGGATCATTATTATTCAATGGTAATTTAGAAAATATTAAGAGTGCATTTATCATTTTTTGGCGTCTGTAAAGACGCCAAAATGGCGACTCTCAGTGGGAACATCCTCCCCTTCATCTCTAAAAGCATAGTACAATTTTATTTAAATAAATTAACTAATATTCTGTTATGAATGAAAGGTATACTGTAACGACCTTTCTCCTGTCCAACGGATTTCCACCAAAAATATCAGAGAAGATCAAGTCAGTTATGATCAAGGACAGACAATGTCAGATGAGAAGTTAGTTCAACTGATCATACGCTGCTCGCCGACAAATAAATGAATTAATCAATGAATTAACGAATTCATTAGCTAAATGGAGAATCCAGGGGGCATCACCACAATTTTCTAGAATAGAAGAGAAAAGAGTTAAGAGTAAGTAGAAAGCGTCAGAGAAAGCAAAAGTCTGCTGTGATCAAGAACAGTGAATTTCTTGTAATGGACGGAACGATTTCTATTTCGCCAGTAACTCAAGAAAATGAGGGAGAATGGAGGATGGTAATATCCAAAAGTCAGAAAGTTCAATTTGCTTCCACAAGAAGCACCATCTCGTCGAGTACTGGGTCAATTATGCGAAGTGCCATGAGACATAGTCCTGCTTCAGTCATACAATCATCTCATTCAAGAAAAACGGAAAGGCCCATCACTCCAAAAGGTCTTTCGATACCATCAATTATAACCATAAACACATCTTCCACAGAATCATTGCGAGTTCAAAAAAACAAAGGGAAAACGACCGTAACCAGCAAATGTTCACTCACAACACCTCTTGTGAAAGATTTTAAGCAAACTCATGCATTGAGAATGCTACGATTCGAGTCAGTTAGTCCTTTGAAGCGACAGCATGCTGGTTTCAAATCAAATGATAGTTCATCCTCTTCAACAGCGTCAGCAGCACAACGCTTATTTTCTCCCTCAATATCAAGACAATCAAAGTATGAAGAAACAGAGAGCTTACCTACAGATATTAATCAGCCTGATCAGTTTTCACTAGATGAACATGTGACTGAAGAAGTCCCTAATATTCCGACAGTGATTGTTGTGAACAACACTGAACCGCAAGAAGAAAGACCACAACCGCAATTGGTTAAATTTCAAGAGCCAATGCCTAATATTACTCAGAATATAACGCAGGAAGAAATTCGGCAGATGGCTATCGAGTTTACTCATCTAGAGAATAAACAAAGTCAGAATAAAAGGTTTCGATATCAGACACCGTATCCTCCCGAAATAGAAGACATGTCATTTCCCGCCGATTTCGAACACCTCAATTTTCAGAAATTTAATGGGAGTGGATCACCAGAAGAGCATATGATGCATTTCATAGCAAAAATGGGAAATTTCTCTAGAATTCCTCAATATTTTTTGCGATTATTCGGATCTTCTCTGATAGGAAGAGCTTTCAGATGGTATTCAAGTTTAGTCTCAGGATCTATTCATACTTGGGAACAGATGCAGGATGCTTTTATGTCAAACTTTTTCTCTTCAGATCGAGAAGTTAGTTTGACCGAATTGGCCTCTATTCGTCAAGAAGAAAATGAATCAGTTGAAGAATTCATTAGTCGATGGAAGGACTTGGCAACATCATGTCAACATCCTCTGTAGGAATCAGAACAAGTAGAACTATGTTTAGAAGGTCTGAGACCAGAACTGGCATGCCACCTGATCAGTAAAGATTGGAAAACCTTTCGTAATCTTGCTACGAAGGCTTATGCTCTTGAAAAGATGATGGGAAGAGTGTCTGCTTTCCAATCAAAATCAGCCCGCATCACTCGGAAAGAGAAAACTAAAAAAGATTATCAGGATGTTGAAAAAGAAAATGATGAAGAATATAGAAATGGTCGTGCGGTCATTATGATATATAAGAGGTCTAAACAAAATAAAGATCATATGAATTATTCGTTTGCAAGAAAAGATATACTTCCTATGCTGAATCAATTGTTGCTTATGAAGATTATTGAATTACCTCGGCAAAGACACATCGAAGAAATTGAAAATACAAGAGGAATAGATTATTGTCATTATCATCATAAATTCGGACATCATACGGAAAACTGTAATCCCCTTAAGAACAAGCTACAAAAGATGATCGATAAAGGAGAAATTGTGATGGAAAGAGCATAAAAGAAAGAGAAAATAACGAAAAATGACAGAAGCTCGATAAAGAAAATTCTGGGGGCATCGGCGTTAAAAGACGATAGCATGTTTTGTATGACGAATCGTCAGTAATTGACAAGATCGAGCTATCATAGCCTAGATATTCAAAAGAAAAGAAGCAAGTGAGGTAAAAGATGTAAAGCCATGATAAAAAAACATATTCATTGCAGATATGCATTGCAATACCTGTCAGTTCAGGGAATGACCGCTGTTTTGATTTCGAAAGGTATTGGTATAATACTTCCAAAATCAAAAGGGGGCAAGATAGGTGAGTAAACAGATAAGTAAAAAACTAAGAAATGTGTTTCTCACCATAGAATGTATTTCTTTTATATTTGAATGAAATGCAGGCTTTTAAGCATATTCAGTCATCGCCAAATGGTAAGCGTCAATGATTATCGCCAAGTAAGTAAGAAACTAAGAAATGTGTTTCTCACCATAGAATGTATTTCTTTTGTGTATTTGAAGGAAATGCAGGCTTTTAAGCATATTCAGTCATTGTCAAATGAAAAGCGTCGATGATTATTGCCAAATAAGACAAACAAGAAAGCGCCAAAGATAATCGCCAAATGAAAAGTGTCGATGATCATCGATTGTCGCCAAAACTAGCACTTTCAAGTCATTTCCAAAACAAGACAGGCCTTCAAGCATATAAAGCTATCAAGTCGTCGCTATATGGAAAGCGTTAATGATCGCTATCAAGCGTTAATGATCGCTGCCAAGCGCCAATGACAATCGCCAAAGGAAAAGTCAATCGCCAAAATTAGCAACTATCGCTGTCATCATCAATCACCAAAATTAATTCTCGAAAATTTTGGAACATTATTGGCAGCGGCGAAATATCAATTATTGATTCTCAAAAGCAGCGGTGAAATATCAGTTATGGATTCACCATACATGGCAGTGAAATCAGCAGTGGAATAAGCCTAAATTGGCCAACCGCACAAATCTTATGACGGCGATGGCAAATGATCATTTAAGGCAGCCTAGCCAAGCCTATACTGCCAACTACGCATAAGACCTGCAAAGCCCTAAATTGGCCTGCCCGAAATTGGCGGTTAACTATAATTGCTCTTTGAGCCCATTGCCCGAAATTGGCGGTAAACTATAATTGCTCTTTGAGCCCATTGCCCGAAATTGGCGGTAAACTATCTTGCTCTTTGAGCCCAGTATCAAGTCCAGTTCAGTCAATCTGTCGTCCAGTTCAGTCCGGTCAAGTCCAGTCCAGTCAAGTCCCGTTAAGTTCGGTCATGTCTGGTCAAAGTATGGTCAGTCAAAGTACACTAGCACCATTGCTTAAAAGCATCAAATATGCTCAAAAGCATCAATTATGTGTAGCATTCAAAATGTTGTAGATACATATTAGATATGCTCAAATATGCAATTGCCTGATGAAAATTTTAAATGTTGAGTAAAAAATATATATGCAAAGATGTGTTTCTCTTGAATCAGGTTCAGATGGCAGTAACAACAAATGCCTTCATGATATTGGCAATTATCTACTCAAAGGTTCAAGCCTTCAAAGTCAATTAACACATTGACAAAAGTCATAAGGGATTCAGATATATTCTTTAAATTCTTTAAAGGAACATCAAAGATTATTCATCCTTCAGGAGTATCAGTAGGCTTTACTCTAGAAGTATTATCTTCTGAAGAAATCTTTATGCAACATTGACCGGGAAAGGGGGCACGTCTTCAAATCAATCTATGCCTTGGTCTTCAAATCAATCTATGCCTTGGTCTTCAAAGTAATCTATTCCTTGGTCTTTCTGATAATCTCTTATGCAATGTGGAGGAATTCATATATCGAGGATTATGAAGTATGATTCAATGTGAACGTTCAAAAGTGGCTTCTATATTAAAGCTCAGTTATATGCCGATATTGTAACTAACTTCTCACTATCCTAGTAATGATATCGCAAGACTCCAAGTACCAGATCTGATGGAGGCAGAGCAAACGAAATCATCATTAGTAATTTCTATAGCCTTTGAAAAGTTACTAAGTGAAAATTGAAAGAAGTCTTGTCTATTTTTTTTCAGAATCAGCAAAGATCCCATGAAAAGTCTATGAAGAAATGCTGAGTACAAGCTAGAAACAACTCAAGAGCACGATATAAAGAATACAAAGAATGCAATTGCGAAGCACGATGACAGAGTGAATATCACAATCAGCCTAAAAAAGAGGAGAAGCTTTCAATATAAATTTCAAAATTATCAATGCTTCATAAAGCTAAATTGAAAAAAATATATATAATGAAATAAGATACTAATTCTGATTAATTTGGCAGGAAAGATTATCATTCGAAAAAGCTTGAGTTATACAGATCATGAATAAAGGAAACGATCAAAAAGTTATTGCGGCAGGAGCTGCTTAAAGAACAACTCTTTGGACACAGAATTGAAGAAAAAGAGTTGCTGGAATTGATCAAAGAGACCGTTGCTTTTGAAAGAAGGTTCTCAAGTTACTCAAAGACAAAGTCGTCACAGCTGTTACGGTTGCAAGTTTCGATGAAAAGAAATTTTCGTCTTCTCTAAAATAAAGCATCCGCTCTTCACTGCAAGCGGGGGGCAGTCAACTCCTCTGATTGAGCGCAATTATTCAAATCTTCCGTTCAAGCGCGATTGTTCAAATCCTCTGATCGAGCGCAGTTGTTCAAGTCTTCCGTGCGACCACAAGCATTCCAATCTTCGGTCGAATACGAGCATTCCAATCTTCAGTCAAATGCGAGCATTTCAATCTTCGGTCAAATACAAGCATTCCAATCTTCGGTCAAATACGACCATTCCAATCTTCAGTCAAATATGAGCATTAAAGTCTTCTGGTCAAGAATGATCATCCAGTCTGCCATGTAAATATGATCATCCAATCATTCTTCAGTTGCAGTTCATTCAAGATTCTTCAGGCGGAGGAAGATCGATCCTCCATTTGATTTTAGGAATCAATCAAAGAAGGATCGAGGGGGCATCTGTTGAGGCACAAAAAATATCTCATTGCAGTGGTCCGAGAATTCCATGACCGGGGGTATTTTGGTAATTTTCATGACCAGGAGTAGTTTAGGTATTTTGGTAAAGTTCTAGCTCAAAGGGTAGTTTAGGTATTTTGGTAAAGTTCCAGCTCAAAGGGTAGTTTAGGTATTTTGGTAAAGTTCCAGCTCAAAGGGTAGTTTAGGTATTTTGGTAAAGTTCCAGCTCAAAGGGTAGTTTAGGTATTTTGGTAAAGTTCCAGCTCTAGGAGAATCTGTGAAGGCGTGAAAAGGTGACGAAAGGTGTTGAGGCATAAAATAAGAGAAGAATTGAAGCAGAGAAGGATCAAGGCATAGGAAAAGATTGGAAGAAAGGAAGAAAGAATTGGTTCTGAGGACACTTTGTGCAGCACCGCACAAAGAAGACACTTTGCGCGGGACCGCACAAAGTCACTTTGTGCAGCACCGCACAAAGTAGACACTTTGCGCGGGACCGCACAAAGTAGACACTTTGTGCAGCACCGCACAAAGTAGACAGTTTGTGCGGGACTGCACAAAGTAAACAAGGTTTGTGCGGGACTAAGTAAACACTTTGTGCGGGGCTGCACAAAGTAGACAGATTGCGCGGGATCGCGCAAAGCATATCGTTTGCGCGTATCCGCGCAAATCGTATGACGGTGGTGTAAAAATGGTTGGGAGTTATTTAGTCCCATATCGCCCAAGTCGAAGTTTTATACCTGTGAAAATGCCTATAATTACCCCACTCTCTCTCTAAAAAGGGTTGGAAGACTTGAGAGCGAAAGAAGAGTGAAGAAGGAAATCAAAGGTAGGAGCATTGGGCTCTGTAGGTTTGCGTGGGACCGCACAAAGTAGACACTTTGTGCAGCACCGCACAAAGTAGACACTTTGCGCGGGACCGTACAAAGTAGACACTTTGCACGGGACCGCACAAAGTAGACACTTTGTGCAGCACCGCACAAAGTAGACACTTTGCGCGGGACCGCTCAAAGTAGACACTTTGTGCGGGACTGCACAAAGTAGACAGTTTGCGCGGGATCGCGCAAACCGACTACCCTGTAGGCTATAACAACAATGTGCTGTCATGCTGCTGAAACGGCCAGGGTCTTCAAGTTCTTCCTATTCAAGAGAGGAGGAAGAATCATCGACAGAAAGGCGAATTCCTCCTAAGTATTGGAAGATGATTGAAATAGCGCCAGAATGCTGCCGGAATTCCTACTTTTCTTGAAGACTGGTTGATCAGATCAACAATTCCTCCTAAGTATTAGGAGATGATTGAAATAGCACCAGAATGCTGCCGAAATTTTCATAAGACTATCTTGTCTACTTTGATTGATTGTACTTTGTTTTTCAGAATCAAGGGAATCAGAGGATGTAAATGAACTCAGAATAAATGTGATCAATGTTTTCTCATTCTTTCTTTGTTATCATTGAATAAATCCCCCAAACCAAACTCATTTGTTTTCTTGTCAAAACAGAGAGCACATTTTTCAAGGTGGCCCACTCCCTTTTTGGTACAATTTTCAACAAACACCACACACACTACCTAGAGTTCCATCGCACACACCACCTACCCTTAAACACCACCCACATGCCTATTAACCTATTAAACCTACAACTTTAGTTGTAACTCCCTACTTGCAATCTTCTCCCCTCTCTAACTAAGGTAAGAATGCAATGAATGCTTTGCTTGAAAGGATTTTCTCCTCTTTTTCCCTCATTTTCTCCTCTCTCTCCCATTGTTAGAACCTCTAAAACATCTTACCTTGCTGAAAATTCCAGCCACATTTCTTTCATCTCCCTCCTCATCTAACCCTCCACTTCTCATCTTGACCCTTCATGCATGGTCCTTGAAGCCTAAGGATTTCAATGCATCAAGAACTTTGAAGATCCAAGAAAGGTGGGTACTCTCCTTAGCTTCTTCTCTCTTTCTTCTCTTTTCTTTCTTTTCCTTGCATGCATGGAAGCATGTAGGACCCACCAATCCATGGTGGAGGACAACAGTATTTTCTACACCAGCAGATTTTTTCTGACATTCATTGCTGACCATAATTTCTATGAATTAAATAAAATACTTATACTACCTAAAAAATTTTAAAATTTTTCATATAGGTGTCCCACCCATGGTAGGACCTACCTACAAAATTTTAGAATCAATGGCCCCATTTGGGCATCCAAAAGGGTGGGCCAATATAGAGGGCAGCCATAAATTTTTGTTGTGCAGTCCAGCAGCATAGTTCCATAAAAATAATTTTAAAAAAAATATTTTCTCAGAAGGTGGGCCATATTTCTGGGTCTAACCTTGTTGTAGAATTGATGAGGGACCTTCGGTCCAAATTTCAAGAATGTTGGAGTCCCAAAACCAACCCATTTGGATGGCCTAAATTCAGGACAGTTATTTCCAGCAACATTTCACCTTGGACAGATTGTAACTCCGGAATTTATTTAAATACTTCTGAGTATCCAAAAATTATAAAAATTTACAGATAGGTATCCCACCCATTTTATGACCCACTTACAAAATTTTGGAACCAATGGACACCTTTACACACTGTTCGAAGGGCCGGACTGGTCCACCATGTTGGGACGTCTAGGTCAGTCTGATTTTCAGAATAGACTGTTTTCTAAAAATAAATTAAAATACTTATAGTTATCCAAAAATCACAAAATTTTGTGGGGTTATATTCCACCTATGAAAAGCCCGTCTTACAAATTTTTAGGGCCATCAGGCCCCTAGAATAACTGTGGTGTGGCCTACAAATTGGGTCAGTTTTGGGCCAAATACCCAGGCCCGTAGGACTACCCACCATGGGACACCCCTACCTTGGGCGGATGGGCCTGCATTCCAATGACATGGCCCACTTGAATATGTGTTGTATATTTCTCATCTCATTCGGTGGGGCCCACATTGATGTGTGTGGGCCATCAGAGAAATAAATTTTATTGAATTTCCAGCAAGCCCAGATAGTGGGTGGGCTGGAATTTCAGCATTTGGCCCAAGGTTGCTTCCCACAAATGTATGTTTTGGGGCAACATGGCTCACCATATTTGGGAAAATTATTACACATATATTGCCCTATAGTGTTTGGATTTTTAGGATTAATTAGTACACTCTTAAGGCCCACCTTAGATGGGTTTTATTAGAACAATATTCATAGTTGGTTGTTGGGTTTCCTAGGCCCAATGTCTTAAAACTTCCTTGATAGACCCCTGACCTTTGGGCCTATATTTAATACACTATTGTGATGAGTTTTATGGGCCAAAATAATCGGGTAGTTGGGCCCTTTCTCGCCCATTAAAGTAAACCATATTTGGGCCGAGATGTGAGGCCCAACTTACTTGTTTTAAATATAAAGATCACTTATATGTTGGAATAATGGGCTACCCATTAGTCCCACCAAAATGAGTGGATTAATGATCTTTATGGTTGGGCCCAACCTTGCTTGAGGGCCCATTGCCTATGTGTTGGGCTTTGAGTATAAGCCCACTAGGCCATGGATTACCTTATGCCTTGGGCCTTAGTTCATGTTCGAGTAGTGGCAGGCTACCTCTTAAGAACTAGTTGAGGTTGGATGTACTCCTAGGTGATCCTAAGGTAGGCCCATGGGTTTCTCTATGGATGGTTAAAGGTCCACCATAGACCCTAGGCCATTTGTTTAAGGCTCAATGTGTATACATGTGGAACCTACCTTAACACATGTTTGGTCCAGGCCATCCAAGCCTTAGATCGCCCGATTGTGGATGCACTCGCTGCCTTGGGTTCCTGCTGGACTCACAATACAGTAGCAGATCCACTTCATCTTTTCATGATATATACACACTCTCCATCTGGTAGGATCCCCCAGTGAGTATATTTGGCCTTCATGAGATTATTTCCACATAGTTAACTAATTTTTGGACCTTAGCAAGTCCATGAAGTCAAACGGGCCAAAAGTTTATCAAAGGACCTTAAATGAATAATTTTATGGTTAAAACTTTATTTGACCGTGGGACCTACCATATTGAGAACTTGTGTACGTGTTGTATGCTTGTGTTTTCTTATAATCTTTGGGCTTAATCAGTGCATTCTTTCGGGTCACCTTTAGTGATCACATGAGGACCCCATCTTAGATCAGATTTTTAGGGCATCCCATGAGCCCAGAGTGGGTTGGGACGTCCCAGCTTGGCCTAACCATATATTGGGTTGACTTCCACCATTTTGATGGACTTGTGGGTTGAGATAAGGATAGTATTGGGCCCTTGTTTGCAGAAAAGGCCGAGCTATATGTCCTAGAGGGGGGGTGAACAGGATTGTGCCAAATTAAAATTTAACCACGGAATATAATTGAAATACGATAGCCTTATAAACAGATAAATAAAGGACAGTACTTTAAATAAATCAAAGAACTAAAATGTAAAGCAATCTTAAATAAAGAGCTTGATACTAACGTTGTTTTAAGGACAACCTTTGCACCATAAAAACCAAGGGTTTATGGCAGGACAACCTTACTAGAACAAAATGAATATCAAAACTCGAACAGAAAGAAAATAATAGAAATAGCAAGAAATAAATTCTAAACTATTACAACATTCCCCACTTTGCTTGAAATGTAAATATTACAACATTCACATCCACATATACATTCCACAGTTGAATAATCAAAGATAGAAAAATGAAGCACACATCCACACAACACAAAGAGTTATAGTGGTTCGCCTGTGTGTACATCAACTGTTCAACAACAGCCACATAGAATGCTACTCCACTCTTAATATCCTCACACAGGGGATATTAGCGTTCACTATCAAATAGGTTTTCACAGGTTCACCCAAAACCTCACTACCAAAAAAACAATCAAAGGCTACAGACTATTCTGGTTTTTGGCTACGGCTATCAACCGTAGCTACTTTGCTATGGCTTAAAACCATAGCTAAAATTGTAAAAACCGTAGCAAAAAGCTAACTCCGCCAGGCATAAGTACAACCTTGGATACGTTATAAGGGACTCTACGAGGCCCATTAAAATGTGTGTACTCCATCTAATACGTCTATCAATTTTTTTAAAATAGTTTAGGCAGGAACCTAAAAAAGGAAGTAGATCGAAAGCTCAAGTGGACCACACGGTAGGAAAGAGTGGAGATTAATCCATTGATCAATGGTGTGGTTCAATTAACCTTTGATTTGCCTAGATGTTCGGTTCATTTCCTGTAAAAAGATAATACAAAATTAATGGACGGAGTGGATATATCGATTGTGTCAAGATGGACCCCACAAAGCCCTTGACAAGGCCGTCCGTCTGGATCCCGTCAAATGTGAGCCGTGGAGGGCCGGTTATGGATTGATCAATTGCTATGGTCATGTTAGCTTTCAGCTACAGTTAAAGACCGTAGCAGGACCGTAGCAGGAGAAAATGTAAAAAACCGCGCTGCCCTTTTCTTTTCGCCCTCTCACGAAACATTCATTTCCCTCCCTCCACTCAACCCTATTCCCTCTCAGGTCCGTCCCTTTCTCTCGCTCTCTCGATCTCCCCTGCCCCTTCTCTCTCTCTCTCTCTCTCTCTCGATTTCTCGCGTTCCTTTTCTCTCTCTCTATCTTCCCTCTCACAAACTCCTCTTCTCTCACTAACCATCCCCTCCCACTCGATCTCACGAACTCCTCTTCGTCAATGGATGATTTCGAGTTGTTGCACTCCCAGTCGTGAAAGATCTAAAACCTCTCTCTGCTGAAAGATTCGGAACCCCTCTCTCACTCCCACTCACAAAAAATAAAAACCCCTTTCCACTGATAGATCTGAAAGTAGAGCTCTCTCTGCTACTTGTCGCAAAAGTCACAGGCAGAGCACCAAACAAGCTCTTTATGGAAAGGTTAGTTTATGTAGAAACAATTTTTAAACAATTTTTTGTTGTTTGTTTTCAAATTTTGGATGTTTAGATTTAGGGGTTTCTGATTATTATTTTTTGATTTATACTTTTTTTTTTGTTTTACTGAAATCGAATGTTGAGATTAGAGTTTTTAAAATTTATTTGTAAATTTGTTGTATGATTATGTAGAAGGGGATTTTCCTTTGAAAATGCATGGTGTACCCTATTGTGAAGCTTAATATGGTGTTGTGGGTGTTACAGCATGGTTCGATCCCGAGCCAATTGATCATTGCTTCACTAACATCAATCTAGTGTCTAGGGACCAAGAACATGTGGAGGAAGGGATGCCAACTGTTTGACGAAATTCTCAAAGCCCATGTTGCACAGGCATGCACCTCTTATGTATTTATCGCAACTTCTTTCCATTAATATTTCAAATATATATTACAATAGTTATCATAGATTTTGATTTTGTTGTTGCATTGATTTGAATTGCAAGTGGGTTTTGTTGGCCAGGTGCATGCTTTATATGCACAACACTAGCAAGCTTAAAACATGCATATATGGTTATACAGCCACCACCTTCAGGTATATACCCTACCTCCTCCTCCTCCAAACATGTGGAAGTGTAACCACTGAAGTAAGTTGTAATGCATTTGTGGACTGATGGAATTGAAAATATAGCCCAGGGAGCAGGGACGAGTTGCCTTAGCATGCTGGCTGCTATGCTAAGGAAACACTCTTTTATGCAAGCTTGGGCTTGGCAATAAGAACACGAAACTCGTACAGATGCTATGAGCATGCAGTTAATTGCAAAGGTTTATTAAAATCAACCAGTTGCTTTGAGAAATATAATTATGGTTCCAATAGAATATCTTATGCCTATGCAATTCAATTGTTTTGCTAAGCTATGGTTTTGGGAAAAGTGTGTCATGATCAAGGGAGGTGATTCAATAATTGTGTATCAAAAGAACCGCTGCTTTTGTAATTGGCCATGAATATTTTTGTCGTGGCAAGGTACTGTGGTATTTTTGTTATCGTTCTATGGTACATTTTGAAGGGCTTTCCTTGATGTGATGCAGTCCCAATTTATTCATTTTTGTAATATGTGTAGGCTTGTCAATGTTCATAGTTGCTAGCATGTTTGATGATCTTTAATTTAGTGTTTTGATGGTCTGATACATTGGTTTTTCCTTTGCCCAAAATAGCATTTGGATGTCTGCACTCTGCAGTATGCAGCATGATTTATTATTATTTTTTTGTTTTGTTTTGCTTTGTTTTTGTTTTTGTTTTTTGTTTTTTGGTTTCTTTTCAGAACTTCCCATCCCACTTAGAAATTTTAGATAGTGCTTGTATATGTTGTTTTAACCTTGCTGTCCATATGTGCTATTAGTCATTCAGTAGAAATAGATATGGAGCTGTTGGTGAGAAAGGAACATTCATCATGGCCTGAGGGTAAATAGGAAAATGCTTTGTTATGTCTAACCATATCAGACATCTCCATTTTGCACATTGTAAATGCAAACAGAATATAATCAAATTCCTTTCAAGTGGGACATCCATTGCTTGACAAAAGAAAAAAAAATGTATTGGCCCTGTAAGTATTTTTGGACTGACAGCTATCTCTGTTGGTGAAAATTAGCTGGACTGTCCAAATCATCTTACCATGAAGCCAGATATCCATGGTTTTTAGCTCATTATTTTTTTTTTCAAAGCTAATATTCTTACTCACTGTTGTCTCTTGGACCGACGTAAATCCCTAATTATATGCATCTTGATGGTTCTTTCCTCTATTAATGCATTTTGTACTTGGTTTTTATTAGCTCATGATTTGCTCTCAATGGTAATTTCATGTTCTTAGTCATATTTTGGACTGCTATAAATCCCTAATTCTATGCAATTTGATGTTTTTTCTTTTTAATTATATTGATGTACTTTATGATTTGGGTTTTTCATTTTATGTTCTTTACTAGATGAGTTTGGTTTGAAGTGAATTTCATGTTCATGGTTGCCTTTGCCTAATGAGTGTACCAGTCTGATTATTGAGTTAAGGCATGTTAATGGCGGTATCACCTTTGATTTAAAATTGTGGCTATTTTTTATGCTTCATCTCCATTCTTACATATGCCATGTTGCCTTTGCCTCTACAGGAATGGTGTTGGGGCTGGTATATGCTAAGACGCGGAACCCTCTCACCCCAATAATCATGCATGAATGGTGGAACTTGGGTGTTGTCCTCGAGCTTACGTTTCTTCAAGTAAGTGATTCGATTTGCCAATAATACCAAACAATTCATTAGTCTTTTTCTTTTATTTTTTGGTCTACTTATTCCTACTTCTAATGAGACTTTTGCTTTAAGTCTCTCTCATTGTTTTTTTTTTTTTTTTTTTTTTTTTCAATGGCTTTATAAAGATAATCTTGGATTTTTACTCACACTACTTACTCACAAGCATGGTGTCCATGTGCGGTAGGCGGTTCATCAAAATGGCATCTAAGGAAATGAAAAATAGCCTGCATTCAAGATATGTGCATGGCCCATCTGATTAGAAGTTGAGACTATGTCCTTCTTTCTCAGCCAAGGCAGGTACAAAGTAAGTTGATTTTATGGACGACGGGGATCTTCCTATTCCATGTCTGTGTAGTATGGCTAGGTGTATGGACGCAAGTTTTTATATGTTCATGAGACTGCACATCGAGTATATTCATTTCTACACATCTTCCAGTTCCATGTTTTTCTAAAGTCATCCTAGTAGATATCCAGCCTACTTATTTCTGCTTTTGATAGCGGACTTCTACTTATTGAATATGAATACTAACTAATTGCAATTTGGTCATTTCCACTTTATTGAACTCGTTATTGAAATTTTATTGGATAGTGCATCCAAATGCTGCCTAAATAGTCAGTTCGTGTTGGATTTGAAGTATCACAATCGCGAGAACATACAACCTAAACTGATTCTACCCAAAAAAAAAAAAAAAAAAACCATTGGGCTGAAACTCAGAAGACAAAACAGAATCATGCAATGAATGTAGCACACTCTCTCTCTCTCTCTCTCTCTCTCTCTCTCTCTCTGTATGTATGTATAAACTTGTATAGGTCCACATGCATTTATGCATAGCCCATTTATGTAGGTTTAGATGTGTTTATGTATGAATATGTAACATGTTCATGTGTATGCAATATGCAGACAAACATGGATAAATGGATATTGTATATATACCTAGTTTGCTTTCTAAATGGCTGCAGATAAAAAGTCTTTTGGGGATGAAAGTGGAGTGGCTTTATTATATACTTCAGGCATTTAGAGCTTTTGGGATGGTGGTTATTTACATTTTTAGTTCACTGGCATAAGAATCTCTTCAAGTTCATTGAGGCTGCATTTGGATGATTAGTTGAATTCAATCACAAAATTTCAATTCACTAAAATGGAAATGACTAATGGAGTAGTTCCTTTTCAGCTATGAAGTGATATGAAGGATTTTTCACTTTCTGAGAATAGTGGGATTAGTGAAACAGGGTTCATAACACCAATCTCAAATGGCTAGGACGATGCAGTGGTGATTATGGAAAGAAAATACTAATATTAATTCTTACAGATGTAGTGAAGTAATCTATGTGCCTGTGGTCCTCTGTCAGAATTCTAGTAATAGTTTTCCTTGCTTGCATATATATGTTGTTGCATATACTTGAGTAAAGATAATTTTAATGAGTTGCATGTAGTAATATATGTGCCTGGCCACGGAATTCAAGTAATACCTTTGCTTACATATGTTGCAATATTTATCAAATCAGCTGTAGTTCTTCAAATTTTAGATACTTTAGGGATCGATTAGATACTTGGAAATTATTGAATTGGAAATTAGAGTAGCATAGAAAACCCGAAAACGAACATATGAAGTCATAAAAAGGAAATGAAATGAATTTTATGTTTGTTGAATCGTGAATGAAAATCCTTCCTGATGTGCAGGTGCTTGTTTGTTTATCTTATTTAACATTGCTTGTTCCATTTTCTATGTGCTTTTTTATTTTTCTTTGAGTCTGATCTTGATTTTTCTATGTGCTTTCTGAAATTGCAGTGAAGACCGCACTAGTTGAAGAAGAAATATGCCAATATATCCTAGAGGGGGGTGAATAGGACTTTTTAAAGTTTTTATGATTTATTTAAAAATCCTACTTCACTAATCCTATGATCATGCAATTATCAGGATTACTCAAATGTAAATCTACTGGCTTCCAAGCCAGGTAGAGGATCCAATCACAGACTATTCAAGATATAGCAATATGCAACTTAGTTTATATTGGATGTGACTGTGTATGTGTGTGAGATGTGATTAGATATAAATATGAATGCATTGACATAAATCACACACACAGAAGAGAAATCACAAACACAGTCATTTTTATAGTGGTTCGACTACTTGTCTACTCCACTCCTGGTAACCGCAAACTAAGGAGGTTTCACAGTGGTTCACCTCAAACCTAATGTTTTAAATCAGGTTCACCTTCAACCTTTACAACTTACAATGAGGCTGACTGTTTATGCTCTCACGAGGAAGAATCAACACAACGCACCTACGTTTAGGCACACTGGCCAAGGATCTTCCATAAGACCCTAATGGAGGTTTCTGCACAGTTCACCTCAAACCAGAGTTTTCACACGGTTTACCTCAAACCCAATGTTTTACACAGTTTACCACAAACCCAGAGTTTTACAGGTTCACTCCTAACCAGATGTTTATGCTCTCCATAGAGCAAGGGTTCACACAATGTACCCACCACGTACACTTCTGCCGGAGGCCTCCTACAAGGACTTCAAAGGGTGAGAACCACTTAAGATCCAATCCTATAAAGGAATGATCACAAGTGTCCGCTTGGACTCTAGATACTTACAAATAAGTTGATGAGTCCTGATAAGCACAATGCCGAAGATCTCCTCCTTGTTGACGAAGACTCTTCCGATCCCTTGATGCGCAAAACAAAATGATGTACCAATACTCAGCTTCGGGTTGGGTCAAGGTCAAGATGACATCATACTCTCAAAATGTTTTCATATCAAGAAGATAGAGCGATTCCAATCTTATGCATTTAAGGCATCCCAGCTTAATGATTTGCCATTAAGGTAGTAGCTGGAGGATCCTTGAATAAGGAAGTTCATTCCTCAATCCACTCTATTGAATATCAATGATGAGGGTGGATTGGAGGATGAACTCCCTTGAGAGAAAGGGCTTTGGGTATAAGATATAAGTTGAAACACACAAAAGCACTCTCTTCTTTCTCTACCAGCAATAAAGGCAAATCTCTCTTTAAATAGGCAAAAGGTTCCAACGGATATAAAACGATCACATTTATGACAGAGTTCGATATCATCGAGTAGTGTCGATATCATCGATTGTATACTCTCGATAACATCGACAGTCCGCTCGATGACACAAACTCAAATTGCATACGCTTTTGAAACCCTTTGAAATGGCCAAGCTATATGTCCTAGAGGGGGGTGAATAGGACTATGCCAAATTTAAAATAATTATAGCGGAATTTAAATAACAAGATAGCCAAATAAAGTAAATCAATCTACAATGCTGAAATTAATAGCAACCTCAATAAACAAGTATTGAGAGATTGATACAAAAGTTGTTCAAAGGACAACCTTACACCAAAAACCAAAGTTTATGGTAGGACAACCTGATTTCTAGAAAGATCTTTTTATTAAGAACTCAAACTTTTTAGGAATAAACAAATTGAAACTAAACAGAGGAATAGAATATAATCTCAAATATTGATTGTTATAGGGACAACCATACACCATAGAAATGGCAGGGTAACCTTACTAGAACAATTTAGAGAATCTAAAGCTCAAACAAATAAAAGAATAGCTTGAAATAAATTGCAGAAATTTAAATCTAAAATATTACAACATTCCTCATTGAGCTTGAAATTACAATGATTACAACATTCACATTCACATACACTCCACAAAAGAAGAATCAAAGATAGGAAAATAAAGCACACTTCCACACAACACAAGGAGTTATAGTGGTTCGCCTGTGTGTACACCAACTGTTCAACAACAGCCACACAGAATGCTACTGCACTCATAATATCCTCACACAGGGGATATTAGTGTTCACTATCAAATAGGTTTTCACAGGTTCACCCAAAACCTTTACAATTGTGTCTTTTTCAAAGGGCTTACATAATTCAAAAAACACTCACTTCTGAGTTTTCTAGCTCTCCTCAGACAACCAACAGCTTTGAGATTTTTCTGACTTAACCTCAAATAAAACCAAAATAAACGAATTTACAATATATGTAAAATACCTGAATTTCTCCTTCGATGTAGCAGCCCAAAAAGAACCGAGTTGGAGTAGAGATTTGAATGTTCAAGATCAATGTCCAATACTCACTTTATAATGGTTGTAATTTCTAATAGATTTTTAAATTAAAACAAATGGGCTAGCTTGAATTGATTTTGATTCTAGTAAAAGTAAAATAAAACTTCCTCTATACAGATTGGAGTGTAAGAAACAAAATCAATTAACAAAGCTAAAGAAAGAGAATATTAAATAAGCACACTTAGCTTTAAACGGAGCATAAATTTATCTCTCAGAAGGCCGAATTAAATTAGCTTGCATGGCCTATTTAATTCTAAGATTCATACTCTATTTATAGTGTGAAAAAATCACGTCTTCGACTGGTCTTAAGTCGCTACGACTGGTCGAAGATCCAACAAATATTTGAAAATTCAGGCATGATAAGATAAGAATGTTTCACGACTGGTCGTAGGGCACCTTCGACTGGTCGTAAGGCACCTTCGACTGGTCGAAGGTCACACACGACTGGTCGAAGCTACGTGCAAAACATCACTGTAGTTTGAGTCGAAAGTCTACGACTGATCGACGAACCAGTGACACTGTTCCTACGACTAGTTGAATAGACCCTAGAACTAGTCGAAGCCTAACAGAAAATTTCTGAAATTTTCAACAAACTTACAACTGATCCAGGAAAACCTTAGACAGGTCGAAGCAGTGCTAGGACTAGTCGACCAAAGTCCAGGACTAGTCTTAGAACAAGCCAGACTTACTTATATAAAATATATGAATTATGTATCCAAAGTAGCCTACTCTTAAGGTCAACCTACAGTCAGTCAAACCTCAATAGTGAAGTAAGGACATTGAAACTTAAGGACAAGTTACCTTGAAAGTAGTGATGCTTGAAGGCTTCTTGAGATCTTGAGATTGAACGTGAAAGCGTCTTGAGATCTTGACTTGTGAGTAGTGCTTGTCCATCAAAGTTGATCTTGAGTAGCGCTTTGATCTTCTGTAACATCCCAAAAAATTGAGGGTTGAGCATAACTCAACACCCGAGTTCCAGAACATCACTTATGTAACATAGATAATGATGATTAAATGTTGTCTGCATTAGTGTATTGAACATGATTGAGATTAAGCCAAAACAACATATCATACTCCAGAGACAGTTAAATTCCAAGCGGAAGACTGTGATAGATATATAAAATATATAAAAACTGTGTTGAGTCTCCAGAGTGTGATAACATTACCAGGTTAATAAATTTCAAGTACATTTCTAAAATATACCAAATGTGTAAGTGTAATGTGTTCTATCCCAAGTATCATATCCCCGTCAATACAATTACAGGTCTTCATAAACCTGTCAGAGAGCTACAAGTAGGAGAACTCCTCCTCCACATCATAGCAGTCCGACTCTGCTTCATAAGCATCGCCATCACCTGAAACTCAACAAATCTGGTTGGTGTGTACAACACCGTCCCGTAACGTGGGAGTGAGTGATCAACTCAGTGGAACAGTAAAGCATAGGTTAACATGTTATCAATTCAGTCAAGCAGTAATGATAAAACAGTAAAATCAAACACTCCTAACTACTCTTATTAATGCAAGTATGAATGCAGTCATGATGTATGCCCTCACCACAACCTCCCTCGTGCGACACCATCTCATGTTCATGGCATGCTTTCATCCCTCAGTGCTTCACATCTTCTAGGCACATGCAATGCGTGATGAGCATGATTACCGAGTTATTATTAGTCCATTTCAAACAGCAGGATTGGAAAACTAAGGTACCTCCCTTGTATCATTCCCAAACATGATCCATTCTAGGGTCGTCAGTCCTAGTTAATCTCATACGATGGTGTGTTTTCTAGGTCACTGCAAAGGCTGTCAGGGTTGTACGCACAAAGGTTACACCACTCCCCCATCACCTCTTTAACGATTCATAACTATATAGAAACAGGCCTAGTTCATACTCCATACACCACGGCAAAACTCTAAGGCTCACCGCGATTCCAGAGTATGCTCGAGGTCACTACAAAGGGCTGCCAGGGCTGTTACGTACAAAGGTTACACTGCTCCCCCATCACCTTATCAATGTAGGCCGATAGCACGAATATAGTGTCCCATACCACCATAATCGGCTCACGAGTCTGGTTGCTCACTGGTCACTACGGGGAGGCAAGTGACCCAGCGTAGGCCGACAGCTCGACCATGGTGTCCCATACCACTATGCCTGGCTCATGAGTCTTAGCGGATCGAGGTACCATGGTTAAAAAGAATTTCACTGGTAAGTTTGGTACCCTAGGTTCAAGCAGTAGCGTCCAAACATGGTGAACATACATTAGACAGATTGGGTTACTTGACGAGCTCGGCTAACTCGAGCGCACAACAAGTTGAACGACATGAAGTGCATAAGCACTTCGTGTGGCTAACCACTATTGCCAACCGAAGTACGACTCGAGTTCGTTAAACACATCTCACGTGGCAAATGAATCACAACCACGAATTCAATTCTGGTACCGATTGTCTAGACTATAATCATAGCCCCAAACATAATCAATTTCAGATAGTTAAAGCAGTAATGGATCAAGGTTCAAATCATACAATCAAAGTCTGATATTATCCGTTTAGGGCTGCCAGGGCTGTTGCACGGAATCGTTACACCACTCCTCCATCACCATGACGGATCATACAATGTAAATATGAATTTAAACATATGCATTACATAGATAAAATCATAAAAGAAGTTAAGCATGTTATGAATCACAACACAAGCATGAGTTTGTACATATTCAATTCCTAATCACACAACTATCCAAGGAAATCATACACATAGTTAAAAGAGTTGAGAATCATTCAAACTTTTTAACAAACACTTAGACTACATACACCAACATACATGACATATGTTGATTACATAGGTATAAGGCCAAATCCTTTCACTAGGGAGTTACCCCAATCATAACACGCATACACCCACGACGGATAGTCATGGCAAGCAGGAATCCAAGTTCCATATTCATTCAGTCATTTCCACAAACACTTGTGCCACACATTTTAGCATATATAGTGTATATTGGCCGTGGCGTGATTTAGGGCAAATCCTTTCGTCAAAGGGGTATCGCCAATACAACAATCATGAATCCATGACAATCAGTCATGGCGAGCACGAATGAGAATTCTTTACTCATTCAGTCATTTTCACAAACACTTAGCATACACTATTTCAACATACATGATGTATGTCAGCAAAACATGTATTAGGGCTAACCTTTCTCCAAGCAAGTATTTTATCCATATATAGTATATTCATATAGCAAATAATCATGGCAAACATATCTCCAAAATTTATACGTATACTGTACTTTCTAAAATACACAATTTCAACATACATAGTGTATATAAGTAAAACATGTATTAGGGCGATTCCTTTCGCCAAACAAGTAATTTATCCATATATAATATATTCATACAACATATAATCATGTCAAATACATTTTCAAAATTTATACGTATACCGTACTTTCTACAAATACCTAGAGTAAGTAGAATTCCATATTTTTCATCTTTAATCGAAACGGAAAACAGACAGTACTTTGTACATGTGCAATTGCATGCAGATCATGAATCTATCATTATCTGACATTAAAAGCGTTGAAAACCATAACCTATACACCTAAAGTCCGCACCTTTTATTGTAGAATCGAAACGGAGTTGATGGAATTGCTAAGCTCCTGTATACGGCTGTTTGGTAACCTATAGATCAAAATGGGTTAGCTATTTCATAATGTACAACTATCAAATCCCCAAAACAAATTAGGGTTAGGGTTTCTTACCTAGAAACGGAGTTGGAATCGTCGGGAAAGCGATTAGAACGGAGTGATGGAACTCGTGGAGCGGCAGGGAAGCATGGCAGGGAGATTCTCCCACATCTCCTACACTTTTTCTCTCTTTTCTCTCTTCTCTCTCTAGGGTTTCTCTCAAATTTGTATGGCTGCAATGAGAGAGGGTTTAAGGTCCTTATATAACCTAAAATCTCACCGAAATAGACTCTAGGTCAAAGTATACTTAGGTTATAGCCAAAGTGGTTCAGTTTCGGCTCAATGGAGGACTTCTGGCGGGCCTCCTTGAGCCAAAGGTCGGACTTAAGCTCATCGACACTGGATCTACATTTAGTTAAGTTTTCATTTTGGTCGGGATTTCAGATCGCAAATGGCAGACTAGTTTCAGTTCAACGGTCAGTGGACCTCGATCGAAGATTCCGAGTACATATAAATGTGTATGAAATTTCTCCTGATCCGAGGGTGTAATTTGGTTTGATTCTGACGGTCTGGTTGCTTAAAATTGATCCGCAAGCGAGAGGTGCCATATTACTATTCAAGATATTTTATTTTGAATTAATTTCACATTTCTCACACTCTTCACTCCGAGCTAAAGCGAATAGCACTGGGACACTATCTGGATTTGATTTTCGAGATGGTTGTCAAGCCCAGCAAGGCGGTCCTAATTCCTTAACTTCGTGTTAATCGGACTTCCGATGTGCGGTCCAGATCTGATGCAGAGTTTCGAGATGCTCCCGAGAGCAGCCGGGTAATGAGATTGATCCTAGATTTTAGGGTAACCTAGCGTCAATGATTCTGTAAGTTTTGGATCTTGCAGATCGTATTTAAAGTGGTTGGTGCTAATTTCACAGGTACTCTAGTTTAACACTGGTTAATTATCGCCTAATTTCTAAAGGATTTAGTCCTGAGTAATTTCTGTCTGAGGTGGTACCTGGGCCTTTGTAGTTTGTATCTAAAGTGATCAAAGTTATACTACTTAGCTAGTTTAAGATAGTGTCTAGGGCGAAAGTGCTTAGAAAAATTGAAAGAACAAGGTAGTGAAGGGTGGGATTTGTGAAGAAAATGGTTTAAAAAGGGATTTGAGGCTTTAATTGAGTGTTTGGGAAGTTAAACCGGTGTTAGGATTGACCCATCGCCTAAGGACGTCTAATTCCAGGTTGGGAAAAATTTGGGCTGTTACATCTTCACATATGCAAGCTTCATAATAGTGTCTTTAGCACCACAAATTTGACAACAAAAGGGGCGATAAACAATAGCACTTAGACCTTTTGTCAGCTTGTCGATGGGATCGAAACAGGTGTCGATGACATCGGATTTCGAACTCCGATCCAATCGAAACTGGGATCGATCTATCGACATTTGAAGCATGAGAGAGACTGGCAATGAAATATTTCAGGTTTTTATGATATGATCGGGGATCAGCCGATGTCGTCGGAATTTGCATATCGATGATATCGAAGGCAGTGTCGATGCATCGAAAAATCCAATAGATTTACCATTAAACTCGCTGGATAGATTGTGTCCATTATCGATGCAATCGACTCGGCCTCAATATCATCGACATATGAATATCGATTTCGTCGAATGGCCCCCGATCAATGTTAGAAACAACTTGAAATATCTACTGGAAGAAATGCACGCCCTCTATCGATATCATCGATGGACCTCCGATCTTATTGATATTTGATTTCAGATCATATCAGAAGAGCATCAATATATTGAAAGAATTTGAGATTTTCATTAAAAAGTAGGGGTGCCAGAAATCTGTCTGTCGATCTTATCGAGCCACTTTTGATGAGCTCGAGATTTGAGTATCGATGATATCGAGAGGTGTATCGATACATCAATAATTCGTCCAGATATGTTGTGAAGTTGCTGGACATATTCGGTCCTCTTTTCGATGGTATTGATGAAGCATCGAGGACTCGACAACGCAGGTCGATTATATCGAGGGTGTTTCGATAAAATCGACAAGGCAAGAAAAACTTAGAGATTTTCCTGTTTTGAAAAAAGTTTTCTCACCTTAAAACCCTATGATTTCTAACTTATTTTTAAGGGTTTTCTTCACCTGGTGTTTTGGGTCATGGGATATGATGCTTTAGATTTACCTGTGACGAGCTTGCACACATCCGGTTGAGGCAGACGCTTGAATTGATCTTCCTATCAGGCTTTGTAGACAATTTGACTCAACACTCACGTAACTTGACAAACCAGGGCACTTTCAATCTCCCCCTTTGTCAATTACGTGACAAAATTCCTGAAACACCCTAGAACGCTCTAGACAGACACACCTTAAATTGTGTGTACATGCTATTTTACAATTTTACAATTTCTAACCCATGTACACACCCAATAACTGATCCCCTGACTTGTAAACTCCAACTCCCCCTTGCTTGTTGCAACTGCTCCCCCTAACACCTGCAACAACGTCTAAGCAGATATACAATTTCCATTTGGGGTGTTTGTAAATGTTCTCCCCCTTTTGTCAATCATTGACAAAGATATATCAAATGATATTGACTGAAGAATGAATTACTTGGGAGAACCGAACAGGCAGAAGCAGATGAATTGATATATAAGAGTTAACTTAATTTAAGCAAACATCAATTTCAGACTTTATGAATGCATAGCAGATAAAATATTCGTTAGAGATATCACATGCACTCCATATCAGAAACTTGATAAACTAGGGGAACTCAAGATATAATTATGGCATTAAAAATATGAATTCTATTCAGCTATATTCAAAATATCCAAAGTAAATTGCCCAAGATTGGCAATTATACCAGAATTTCAAAATATATACTGCCACAGACAGCAGTAACTTAATAGAATAAAAATCCCTAAATATTCAACTATCTAACTATCAACACACATACTGCCATAGATAGCAGTAGATTAACAGTTTATCAAAACAAAGCATTTTCAGCCCAACCATTTAAGGAAACCACTGGTTATCATCGTGCATTTCCAAATTTTATCGATGTTAAATATCGGTATCATTGATCTGACATTTTTCGGATATTATCGAGATTGTCATACCTTTGCATCCCAACTAAGATGGTTAATACAGGGAATTTTGACTTGTGGTTGACATATAACCATGAATGTCCCAGTGTGAAGATTTACCTGTGTGGCTCATGTTCACTGAGATTTAGTGAGTGCAGACCCCGATGGATTTTTGTAGGTCACTAAACCTATTTGCATCAAGAGGTTTGGTGAGGATGTCTACAACTTGATTTTCTTTGGAAACATAATCCAATGTAAGAATCTTGTCATTAACAAGTTCTCGAATAAAGTGATGACGGATGTCAATGTATTTACTCCGAGAATGTTGAACAGGATTCTTTGAAATGTTGATTGCGCTTGTGTTATCACAGAAAAGGCTCATCGTGGGTTGTTTAATCCTGTAATCCAACAACATCTGTTTCATCCAAAGGAGTTGTGCACAACAACTACCAGCGATAATGTATTCAGCCTCGCCAGTAGATAATGATATTGAATTTTGTTTCTTGCTCTGCCAAGAGACTAGGCAGTTTCCAACATAAAAACATCCTTCACTAGTTGATTTTCGGTCATCCAAATTTCTTACCCAGTCGGCATCAGAGTACCCAGCGATGATCGTGGATGTTTCAAATGGATACCACAGACCGTAGAAGGTGGTTCCAACTATGTATTTAATTATCCTTTTAACAGTTGTTACGTGAGATTATTTAGGATCAGCTTGATATCGAGCACATACTCCAACACTAAAAGATATGTCAGGACGACTAGCTGTGAGATATAGTAGACTTCCTATCATACTCCAGTAGAGATGTTGATCCACACTTTTGCCATTTGTATATTTGGAGAGTTTGAGTGTGGTGCTCATGGGAGTGTGATAAGAGCGTCCAAATTTAATACCAAACCTTTTCACCAAATCGTTACATACTTAGTTTTACAGATAAGATTTCATCATGTAGCTGCTTAGCCTGCAATCCTAAGAAGAAGTTTAGTTCACTGACCATACTCATTTCAAATTCTTATTTCATGAGGTCGGCAAATTTGTTTGCGATATTTCACATGTTGAACCAAAGACTATATCGTCCACATAAATTTATGCAATAAGCAGTGAGTCTTTTGCTCTTTGGGTAAATAGAGTCTTATCAACACTCCCTCTGCAAAATTTATGGTCCAAAAGAAATTTTGTCAATCGTTCAACCAAGCACATGGTGCTTGTTTGAGACCATAAAGGGCTTTGTTCAGATGATATACGTAGTGAGGATACTTGGAATTAGAAAATCCCTTTGGTTGTTCAACATAGACTTCTTCAGCAAGTTCTCCATTAAGAAAAGCACTCTTAACATCCATTTGAAATAGTTTAAATTTTAATGCACATGCAATGGACAAAAGAATTCTAATAGACTCAAGGCAAGCCACATGAGCAAATGTTTCATCAAAATCAATGCCTTCTATCTGTGAGTACCCTTGAGCTACAAGCCTTGCTTTGTTCCGAATGACATTTCCTGATTCATCTAATTTATTCTTGAAGACCCATTTGGTTCCAATGACATTTGTATTGAGTGGTCTGGGAACCAATTGCCATACCTCATTTCTTTGAAATTGTTGAAGCTCTTCTTGCATAACATTTATCCAATGTTCATCTTGAAGAGCTTCCACAATATTCTTGAGTTCAACTTTTGAGGTAAAACAGAAATGACTATAGATATTTTCTATATGTCGTCTAGGTCTTACACAATCATTAGGATCTCCAATAATTTGTTCTCGAGGGTGATCTTTTATAATGGGAGTCCCAGATGATGATGGAGGTTCACAGGGTGGTGTAGTTTTGTTATCAGATTTTTCTATTATGCATGAATCTACATCATCTTCTAATTCATTCACAGGTGTATCTTCCTCATGAGGTTAATCATTGATTAGCACATTGACTGACTCTTGAATAGTGAGGGTTCTAAGATTGTATACTCTATATGCATGACTATTCATTACATATCCCAGAAAGATACCATCATCACTTTTAGACTCAAATTTCCCTATGTGATCTCTGTCTCTCAAGATATAACATTTGCTACCAAAGACACGGAAATGTCTCACACTTGGAAGTTTCCCAAACCATAGTTCGTATGGAGTTTTATTCAAACCTGCTCTAAGATATACTCTGTTTATGATATAGCAGGCAGTGTTGATAGCTTCGGCCCAAAAACTTTTTGCCATATCTTTCCCATTTAGCATAACCGATCCCATTTCCTGTAATACACGATTTTTTCTTTCAACGACTCCATTTTGCTGAGGGGTTTTTGGGGGAGAGAATTCATGACGAATTCCTTTCTCATTGCAATATCTTTCGAACCTTTCATTTTCAAATTCTCCACCATGATCACTTCTGATGCGATTTATGTCGTATCCTTTTTCATTTTGGAGTCACTTTGCCAGAATCACAAATTCCTCAAACGCATCCGATTTCTCTCGAAGAAATGCGACCCAAGTAAATCTGGTGTAGTCATCTACTACAACCAGGAAGTATCTTTTCTTACCATGGCTTTCTACTTTAGTTGGTCCAACTAGATCCATATGTAGCAGATCCAAAGGTTTTGTTGTTGCTATGGTGGTTGTCTTTTTATGTCCGATCTTAATCTGTTTTCCTTTTAGACATTCTCCACAAACAACTTTTTCTTCTTTTCTAATCTTGGGAAGTCCCCTAACCAAATTTTTTTAAATTGAGCTTTACTAAATTTCGGTAGTGAACGTGTCCCAACCTTGGTGCCATAGTTTGGATTCATTCTTCACAGCCATATTACACTTTGTGGATAGCACACTCTCACTTGTACTTTCAATGACATAACAATTATCACTAGTGCGTAAACCTTTTATGAGAGATTTTCCTGTATGATCCAAAATTCTACACACATCCATTGAGAAAGTGACAAGATGTTCTTTGTCATAGATTTAGGAGATACTCAAGAGATTATGTTTCAGGCCTTCTACACAGAGGACATGTTTGATCTTTGGGAGGCCTGGTACTACTATAGTCCCTTATCCAACTATTTTGGCTGAGCTTCCATCACCAAATGTGACTGATCCCCCATCAAAGTTTGAATACTCACAAAAGTGTGTTTGGTCACCAGTCATGTTGTGTCTGGAGAATCCACTATCCAGATACCACTTTGAACTATTTCCGACTTTCAGGGCAGTATGAATTACAAGGCAACTATTCTGATTTGTTACACTCTCTTGGATACTTTTGATCATGATTCCAACTTTAGTCAAGATCACTCTCTAGGCAGTGAAGCCCATAAAGTGAGACCCGCTCTGATACCAATTGAAATTGCAGTGAAGACCATACTAGTTGAAGAAGGAATATGCCAATATGTCATAGAGGGAGGTGAATAGGACTTTTTAAAGTTTTTATGATTTATTTAAAAATCCTACTTCACTAATCCTATGATCATGCAATTATTAGGATTACTTAAACGTAACTCTACTGGCTTCCAAGCCAGGTAGAGGATCCAATCACAAACTATTCAAGATATGGCAATATGCAACTTATTTTACGTTGGATGTGACTGTGTATGTGTGTGAGATGTGATCAGATATAAATATGAATGCATTGACATAAATCACACACACAGAAGAGCAATCACAAACACAATCATTTTTATAGTGGTTCGACTACTTGTCTACTCCACTCCCGGTAACCGCACTCAACCCTTGAGTGTATCGAATTTCACTAAGGAGGTTTCACAGCGGTTCACATCAAACCTAAGGTTTTAAATCAGGTTCACCTTCAACTTTTACAACCTACACTGAGGGTGACTGTTTATGCTCTTACGAGTAAGGGTAAACACAATGCACCCACGTTTAGGCACACAGGCCAAGGATCTTCCATAGGACCCTACTGGAGGTTTCTACACGGTTCACCTCAAACCTGAGGTTTCACACGGTTTACCTCAAACCCAAGGTTTTACATGGTTTACCTCAAACTCAGAGTCTTAGTGGTTCACTCCTAACCAGATGTTTATGCTCTCCATAGAGCAAGGGTCCACACAACACACCCACCACGTACACTCCTTCCGGAGGCCTCTTACAAGGACTTCAAAGGGTGAGAACCACTTAAGACTCAATCCTACAAACAAATGACCACAAGTGTCCTCTTGGACTATAGATACGTACAAATAAGTTGATGACTCCCGATAAGAACAATGTTGAAGATCTCCTCCTTATTAACGAAGAGTCTTCTGCTCCCTAGATCCGCAACAAAAAATGATGTACCAATACTTGGCTTCGGGTTGGGTTAAGGTTAAGATGGAATCCTACTCTCAAAATGTTTTCCTATCAGGAAGATAGAGCGATTCCAATCTTTTGCATTCAAGGCATCCCGGCTTAATGATTTGCCATTAAGGTAGTAGCTAGAGGATCCTTGAATGCGGAAGTTCATTCCCTAATCCACTCTATTGAATATCAATGATGAGGGTGGATTGGAGGATGAACTCCCATGAGAGAAAGGGATTTGGGTATAAGATATAAGTCGAAACACACAAAAGCACTCTCTTCTTTCTCTACCAGCAATAAAGGCAAGTCTCTCTTTAAATAGGCAAAAGGTTTCAACGGATATAAAACGATCACATTTATGACAGAGTTCGATATCATCGAGTAGTGTCGATATCATCGAGCATATACTCTCGATAACATCGACGGTCCGCTCGATGACACAACTCAAATGTCATACGCTTTTGAAACATTTTGCCAACTTGTTCATGAGATCGAAACAGGTATCGTTGACATCAGATTTCGAACTCCGATCCGATTGAAATTGGGATTGATCTATCAACATTTGAAGCATGAGAGAGACTGGCGATGAAATATTTCAGGTTTTTATGATATGATCGGGGATCAGCCGATGTCATCGAAATTTGCATATCGATGATATCGAAGGTAGTGTCGATGCATTGATAAATCCAATAGATTTACCATTAAACTCACTGGATAGATTGTGTCCATTATCGATGTAATCGACTCGGCCTCGATATCATCGACATATGAATATAGATTTCCTCGAATGGGCCCCGATCAATGTTAGAAACAACCTGAAATATCTGCTAGAAGAAATGCGTGCCCTCTATCGATATCATTGATGGACTTCTGATCTTATCGATATTTGATTTCAGATTATATCAGAAGAGCATCAATATAACGAAAGAATTTGAGATTTTCATTAAAAAATTGGAGTACCGGAAATCTGTCTGTCGATCTTATCGAGCCACTTTTGATGAGCTCGAGATTTGAGTATCGATGATATCGAGAGGTGTATCGATACATCGATAATTCGTCCAGATATGTTGTGAAGTTGCTAGACATATTCGGTCCTCTTTTCAATGGTATTGATGAAGCATCGAGGACTCGATAGCGCAGGTCGATCATATCGAGGGTGTTTCGATAAAATTGACAAGGCAAGAAAAACTTGGAGATTTTCCTGTTTTGAAAAAAGTTTTCTCACCTTAAAACCCTATGATTTCTAACTTGTTTTTAAGGGTTTTCTTCACCTAGTGTTTTGGGTCATGGGATGTGAGACTTTAGATTTACCTGTGTTGAGCTTGTACACATCCGGTTGAGACAGACGCTTGAATTGATCTTCCTATCAGTCTCTGTAGATAATCTGACTCAACACTCACGTAACTTGACAACCAGGGCACTTTCACTTTCCATTTTGTATGAATAAACTGCAGGTTTCTCGTCTGTTTGCTGAGTGGTGTCGGATTTGTGAACTTCCTGACAATACTGATGTCACTTATACCCATTATATCTCACATTCTTCAATTGAAATTGATTGTTTGAATTCATTCAGGGTAATTTCTTGTTCTTATCATTCTAGTTTTCTGGTCTTTCACATAATCATCTTATTTTTTGGAGGTTGCATGAAATGACCATTTTCGAATTGTGAAATTGTTTCAGGCATCAGAAAAATCTGTGCAAGCCCGGAAATGTGCCAAACCTCACTTAAAAACAGTTAAAACTGTGAGTTACTACTACAGATGTAAATTGTAATGCAAACCAATTGCTATGTCCGTTGCATTTTCCCAAGTAGAAATTTCTGCTGCTGCAGTGGCTAGCTTGTTAGATGTAAAATAGGCTCCTTTGTCATTGGCTGGTTTAGTCTGAACTGAATCTAGTCTTATCTCTTGATCAATATTGCCTATGTTGGGCTCATGATCTTGATGAGATTTCATTCTTCTTTCCCAAAGTTTTTCTTTTCGATAACTATTACTATAGCTATCAAACACTTTGGTTGGTTGCCTCCTTTTGTTATAACTATTTCTTGGAGGGTGTCGACCATGATATGTTATTGCTTCAACCATTTGTTCTTCAATTTTTTGACTGGGAACTGGTAGTTCAGCTTCAATTGATTCAATTGAATCTTCAATGCTAGGTATTTCATATCTATAATCTAATGGATATTCTAGCACACTAGTGACATATGCAATTGTTGTGTTAACAGCTGAGTTATATGGTCACATGTTTCCCAATCTTTTTCGAGTTTGGATTTTGTTATCCTTAAATCTTCATTTAAGGGTAACTGTAATTCTTGCATTCTCAATTGATAAGATTGCTTCATTCTTCTTCTCGATTTGGATTACTTAAATCTTCATCGAAAAGATTTTGCTAGAATCTTCTTGAAGGTCCAGCTCTCAAGCTATTTGGCCTTAATAGTCTTATGGTAAGACCATCTTGGGTGTTTAGCTTGTAATCGACTTCATTAGTTTCTCCTATTTATAAAGGAACTTACTGATGTATGAAGTCAAACATCTATGTTTGCCCAAAACGTAAAGTTTCGCTTTGGAAACAAGGAATACTTTTATGATTTTTGGCAACATAATGTCATGAAGCACGATGTTATTATCGGCAACAATTTCTGGACTGACCAAAGTAGACATACAATGGTAATTTCTAATAGTACCATTACTATTGGGAATAACATTATTTCCTTACTTTCCGGTCCACAGCCACATCTATCCATAGACTTTCCTTGGCTTCAGCACCAGTGCGTTCATTACGCACTAGCTGAACGTGGTGAGATATGTAATATTCAAACCACCAAAAATAGAGTTCAAGAAAAACTTCTTGAAATCAAGCTTGCCCTGAAAGACAATTTCAGTGATAACCTAGTATCGGAGATGCGAAAAAGAAGCACCATACGCAATCAGATCAGTCTAATGCCTGGGGTGGCTGGGGCAATAATAGTGTGGGAGATGCGGAAAAGATGCACCAGACACAAGCAGATCAGCCTAATGCTCACTGTGGCTGGGACAATAATGTATGGGAGATGCGAAAAAGCACCAGACACAGTCAGATCAGTCTAATGCATGGCGTGGCTGGAATAATAATAAAAAGGAAACACAGGAAACTGAATCTAAAAGACCAACAGCAGAGGAGTGTCCTGGATTTAATTCTTGGAATATAACGGAAGTGCAAAAGAAGCAGCCCATTTAATCTGATCAATCTACTCCCTGGGGAGGTTGGAAATCAAATGATGCAGGAAATGAGAGGGTTGAAGATGCTAAATCCCAAGATGTAAATTGTTGGAACCAACCAAATGATTCATCTACTAAACCACATGTTTGGGATAAGGACAAGAAGCATGGTCAATCTAATTCTGTCAGGGGTAGTCAGAGCCTAAAGGGTACCCATACGGAGAGATCTTTGGACATTGGTGGTTGGAATGAAGACAGAGGACAAGATGACTTGAATCAACCAACAAGATCTCCTGTTTGGAGTTCTTCCCCTATTGAGAAGTCTTCAGATGACAGTAGTTGGAAAGAAAATAGAGCACACGATTGGTTAAATCGACCGACCAAAGCTCCTGGATGGGCTTCTTCAGTGCGGGTGACCGAAGAAACCAGAGAAGCCGTTCTACCCAGTCACCTGCACCTGTGAGGCTTGATGGTCGGAATGCTAATGGAATTCACTACCACTGGAAGACGCTTGGATCTATTCACATGTGAGGAAGAGAAAATTCTTAATGATGTTGAACCAATTTCACTGTCGACAAAACAAATTCTTAAGATTGACTATGTCACGGTTGGTAAGCATGACAAATACCAAGGTACCAGGTACTTTTTTGTTGTCTCTACAAATGGTTTTGAGCGGATTTCTCTTACCTTAAATGCCTAGAGAACTATGTCAAGAAGAAGTACCCTGATGGTGCTGAAGCCTTCAACCAAAAGTATTTCAAAAAGCACCACTCAGAGGGCATGAACCAGCAGCAAACACAGTAGCTGTAGATCCAATCCCCTTGGGAAGATAGAACAATGAGTTTGTGTAGTGGGTTTTTTACTGCGCATTGGTTATATGTATATATTTTCTGCCATCTGCCCTTCCCCAAATGTGGTTAACCCCTCGTTTGCCCCTTTTAATTGTTGTATATATTCGTCATCCCTCTGATGAATGCATCGCCCAATTTGGGAGCGGTTTGGCCATATGGTTAAGCAGTTGGCTTCCATATGTTTAAACAGTTTTTTTTTTTTTTTTTTTTTTTTTTTTTTTTTTTTTTTTTAAATTATCAAATCATCTGAATTAGGAAAAATCACTTTAAAAGACCTATTTCAGTATTAAGTACTGAAAACAAGTTTTAATAAACAGACCGAAGTTCTTGATCTACGAGATGTTTGCCATTCTGATTATCAGGATCATTGCTTTCAATTTTAGAGAATGAGTTGCTCTCTTTCATTTGATTATTTGTAGATAGGCACGCGCCAAACAATGGGAAGTGACCAATGATCAAGGCAGCCATTGTGTCCAGTCCTCCGCAATCAGCAATTTACTGACAGCCATCATGATTCTCATTTGTTAGGTTCATTAGAACCTGCAAAGAGGAAAATAAATTAAAAGTTTAAAACTTTTGAGAATTCAATTCCACGCTCTACCATGACACACATATACTGAAGTGGGTCCCTGCTGAATTTAATGAATAAGGATATATAAGACGATAAAATAAATAGCTTAAAAAAAAACCAGCAATCAAGAATTGGAGGTAAAATTAATAGGCAAACATTTTACTCTCATGTAATAGTCTCAGCTATAAAATGGAAGCACAATCAAGAAATGTCACGATATTTGGCTTGTTCCTTTTCTAATCCTGAATTAATTTGGTACTTTATGGTTCAACATATTGCTAGTCTGCATGTTTTTTCTAGCTATAAAATGGAAGCACAATCAAGAAATCTCTGTGTTTTAATTATGTGACACAGACTTCAGATAATGTTCCCAGTTATTGTTTTCCTTCTGTTCCGACTGAAAGTATTGGCTATGTGCTGCAGGTACGATCTGCTACACTCGACACATGGCTTCCATAACAGGTTCCGTTCAAAGTAAGCATGCAGAAGACTTCTCAGGCTTACATTTCTTATGAGCTTTTTAATTGCTGCAAATCTGCCTACCAATGAGGACAGCTTCTTAGCCTTCTTTATATTGATTTTAATATTGGTCTTACTCTTTTGGTTGTGTGTAGCAATGGGAAGTGAGAAGTCAATAGCTACTGGGAAGCAGAATTGCCTCCAAATTACGATAGAAATCTTTTGGTGGGCTTTAGTTGATGAATAGCCTGGATCCATCACACGTGCTGCGAATCACCTTAGCACCCATCTTCTACGTAACATCTGTTTGTTTGTGGTCTAAACACCTTAGTCTTATTGGATGTCTTTCACTTAGTAATACGAGATTTCTTGTGCATCAACTAAAGCGTTGTGTTTTCCTGAATTGTGCATGGTAAAATGGGATTTCACTAACTTGTTAGCATGCCTGACTTGAGCTGACAAAACAGGTTTCTTCTAATTCAAAAGCAGAGTCGATCCCCGTGCAGGCTAATTCAACACAGAAAGTGCAACCTACACCCAATATCCCACCTTCAAAGGTTGATTATGCCACTGATCTTTTCAATATGCTTTCTATGGATGGCCCAAGTCAAAATGGGTGATATTTTTGGGATCCATGACAAGCTTGAAAGTTATTCATGTCCACTGTAAAGTAAATGAGTCAATGTCTTGCTTGTAAATATGTAGTTTTCACTTTCAGGTTGTTGAAATCATTGGCCGGTATGAGACAGTGCATTCCTGAGAGCTCAAGAGGCAATAAGCTTGCTTTTATACAGGATCCGAAAATGGACAAAACCTGCACTAGGACAGTAACGGTAAGATTTCCTTGTAATTATCATCATCTGCTGATTGTAAAATTTCCCCCTTTGTCTGGGATTTATCTCTCTGCTAAACTGTAACTGCATTTTAGAGATGTGTTAAGATCACTAAAAGTTCTAGGATTTCAGCTCAGCGATTGAGCTTTAGAAGAGTGATTCTTTTATTGTTTTCAAGTTGTGTGATCCCTATGAAGCTATTGAACTCCTGATGGATGAAAGATTCTTGTTAGTGTCTTGATGATTTCCTGATGCTTTTCTGGATATATAAGGATCAGTCTTGATATGTGAAACATTTACTTGTTTTTTGAAGTTGTGGACTGGGGGAACTTAAAAAACCTAAAAAGTTGGGATTTGGGAGCTTTAAAAACTTAAAAGTCAGGACTTGGGAGCTTATGAAAATGATCAAAAATAAAATGACATTTGATCCCTTCAGTTGAGATCAGGGTTGAAGTTGGGAATTTAAGAGGGTCTAGTGTCACATTGTTGTCATGATTCATCTACCACCACTATACTAATTTCGATGTGATCTTTAGTCTTTCTTCAAGAACTGGAAGTGGGTATTTAGAATTATAGTTTTCTTTTTTTCTGATAGAGATTTGAATTTTAGATGTGTTGCTCTTTCCATGCGAATCTGATTTTCTTCTAACATCTTTCTTACTGTAGATGGGGTGTTAAGAAGCCTCAAATCATTGAAAATTTTGTCACGATCTTGTCGAGTGCAGGTCTTGGGATGGCCATGTTCAGTCTCAGTAAGATCATTAATATGCTCATCATGTTCAGTCTCGGTAAGATCATTGATATGCTCATTGGACGAGAGGGGTGTCATCAAGAAATATGACAATCCCGAACAAAGTAAGTTTGCTTATTCTATGTACTTGCTATGAATTTCTTAAATCTATATATGCTTTCTCATCATCGTGCTTTCTTTTCTTGCAGTTCTTGAAGAATTCTTTCATTTAAGACTTGAGTTCTTTGTAAAGACAAAGGTGAGCTTTGATCTAGGCCCCCCATTTTTTGATGGTAGTATTGACTTGCTACTTTCATGCAGAAAGTAATGTTGGATAATCTTGAGAAGGAAGAAGCCCAGGTGGAGGAGGTGACAGGATAGATGGAGGGCAGGGCATGCAAGCCTCTCGCTAAGGCTTCTAGACAAGTTGGAAAGAACCAAAGAAAGAATAACACCAAGAAAGCCAATGAAGTAGATATTGTTGTTGAATCTGTAGCATTAGTTAGTACTACAACTGAAATTGGTAGGCATCATTCTTTTTTGATGAATAAAAAATCATCTTTGTCAGTAAGCCAGTGTTTGGACGTACACGCCAATTGGCAGCATAGAAATTGAAACCCGATCAGCGTGTTTAGATGTATAAGCCAATCGGCAGCACAAAAATTGAAACCCAAAATGGGTGGATTGTCAGTTACCATTTTTTGCCATCTTGAAGATTTCATTCATCTCAATGCATGTTATGTTTTTCTCTCCGTAGGACATGTTTTTGAGGGGGCAAAACCCAAAGGCAGGGGAGCTCCGAAGAAGGCTCCTGCTAGAAAGGTGTGCTTACAGATCCTGAACTTCTTATTTCCCAAGTATCTCCTTGTTTTTGTGGACTCCTCATTGCCTTTTTGGTTTTGATCTTTCAGCAAAAAATGCTGACTGCCATTGATAGTGAAGAGGAAGATGATGAGGTGCCCGAGCTGAAAGTATGAATGATGAGGTACTCGAGCTGAAAGAATGAATGATTGTGTTGAGATCAAGGCTGAAGTTGGAAATGAATGATTGTGTTTGATTGAATGAATAAATGATTGTGTTTGATTAAATGAATGAATGATTTAGCCATGAAGTATTTATCTATATCAGCTTATATGAGTTATCAGGGTGTACTACAATGGTAAGAGCTGCCATTACTATTTATTTTTTTTTATTAACAATAGGCATTAGCTACAGTTATTAACCATAGCCCTTTATTGAAAACCGTAGCTCTTACTAATTTTAGCCTTTTGCTACGGTTCGCATTCTACTTTTCGCTACAAATACAATCCGTAGTTGTATATAAATTTAAAACTATGGACAATATCGCTACGGATTTAATCCGTACCTATAGTTTTAATAGCTACGGCTATTACTCGTAGCCTTGTATCCGAAAACCGTAGTTGTTGTTAAATTAAGCCTATTGCTACGGTTCTTGCTCAACTTTTAGCTACAGATATAATCCGTAGCTTTAAGTTCTTTAGGATACAGAAGCTATGGCTACGGTTTAATTCGTATCCATTACTTTTATGGCTACGGATAGAATCCGTAGCGATAGCTCTTTGACCTATGGCTACGACATCAATGTCTACAATCGTGGTACGGACGATAACCGTAGCTATAGGCTTTTGGCTACGGTTTTTATCCGTAGCCTTTGCCCATTTTTTTGGTAGTGCCTTCACAATTGTGTCTTTTTCAAAGGGCTTACACAATTCAAAAACCCTTACTTTTGAGTTTTCTGGCTCTCCTCAGATAACCAATAACTTTGAGATTTTTTTGGCTTAACCTCAAATAAAACTAAATAAAGTAAATTACACAAAATGCAAAATACCTGTTTTTCTTCTTTGTTGTAGCAGCCCTTAAAAACCAAGTCGAAGTAAAGGTTTAAATGTCAAAGTTCAATGTCCAATACTCACTATATAATGGTTTTAAGTTTTAATAGATTTTAATTTAAAACAAATGGGCTAGCATTAATTGATTTTGATTCCAGAAAAAGGAAAACAACACTTCCTCTTTTCAGATCAGATTGTAATACAAGAAACAAAATCAATTTAAAAAGCTAAAGAAAGAAAATATTAAATGTGTACACTTAGCTTAAATGGAGCACAGACTTATCTATCAGAAGGCCAGATTAAAATAGCTTAAATTGTATCTTTTATTCTGAGATTCGTGCTCTATTTATAGGTGACCAAATCATGTCTTCGACTGGTTTAGAAGTCGCTACGACTGGTCATAGGACCAACGGAAATTTAAAAATTGAAGCGCGATAAGATAAGGCAGTTTCATGACTGGTAGTAGGTAGTCTATGACTGGTCGAAGGTTGCTCACGACTAGTCGAAGCAAGTCAAATTTCAATGTTGTTGTTTGAGTCGTAGGTCTACGACAGGTCGAAGAAGCAGTCGACACTGTTCATACGACTAGTCGAACAGACCCTAGAACTGGTCGAAGCTTAATAAAAAAATTCAAATTTTTACAACAAACTTACGACTGGTCCAGGAAATTCTAGGATAGGTCAAAGCAGTGCTAGGACTAGTTGAATAAAGTCCAGGACTAGTTTTAGAACCGACCAAACTCACTTATATAAAACATATGAATTTGTATCCAAAATGACCTACTCAAAAGGTCAACCTACAGTCTGTCATACCTCAAAAGTGAAGTAACGACATTGAAATTTAGACGAGTGACCTTGAGCATAATGAAGCTTGAGATCTTGGTGTAGCTTGAACTTAAAAGCTTCTTAAGATTTGAATTATACTCGTCTTGAACTAAGTCGAACATTCTCACATTCTCAAGTCTTGACTTGTGAACATTGCTTGTCTATCGAATCTGATCTTGTGAGATTTTTGTCTTGACTTGACATATCATGTGTAGAGATTTGTTCTTCACATATGCAAGCTTCATAGCAAGATACATACAGTGTCTTTGGCACCACAAATTTGACAATATAGTGAGGCTATCAACTATAGCACTTACACTAACCATCTCACTAGGCTTGATTTTTTAATTCTCTTGAGTCGACGCCGATAAATGACATGTTCCCTGACGAACAATTGTTTAAACTATCCCAATTACTTTGGTTTGCTGATGTAAGACACGTATCCTAGTCCGTACCGTTCCATAGGTTTCTCCTATCCTTCCGGTCGAATTTCGGCAATCCTTGACTCGAATCCGACATTTGTGCACGATCCTAAGTCGAGCCATGTACATTGAAGTCAGCTCGAACCAAAACTTGTATCTTAGCAACCGCGCCGTCATTGTGGTTTCAACGTCGTGACTCGCGCATTGATTTGATACCCAGGTCAGAAATTGTGGGTCCCCTTTCAATTCGAAGAAAACGCCGCATGTTGCGAATTTTGAGAGAATCTTTACAACATGTCCCATCAATCAAGTTCACATCACACATCAAGTCAAGTACAAGCAACCCATACCCCATCCTTACCTCTCTCTTACACAAGCTACCCAAAGTCAACCCTTACATCACTTCATCCATCACTCAACCCATCACCCATCCTTATCATCCCATCACTTCTCTCTCTCCCTCATTTCTCAAAATATCTCATAAGCAATAAAAAAAATTCCACACGTCCAAGCTTTTCCAAACACTCCCAAAGCAACAAGTGTGTTCCACTTTCCCTACCCTCTCATCTCTCATCCCCACCATCAAAATTCCATCATCCACCGTCAAAGGTTATGCAAAGGAGCTAAGGAGGCTAAGGGACCAGGGAGAAGGCCTAGAGGTGGGTGATCCACCGTTAATTTCCATTAAGGGCCACTTATGATGGGACCCACTTTAATGTATGTGTTTGTGATTATAGAGGGACCCATAGTGGCGGGGTCCCTCCAATCCACCAATCTCTCTCTATTTCTCTCTCTCTCTCTCTCTCTCTCTCTCTCTCTCTCTCTCTTCTCTCCTTCTCTCTATCTACCTCTCTCTTTCCCCTTTCCTTGTTGATGGCCCACCTGATATGTGTGTGTGTGTGGCCTACCATGAAGTATGCATTCTATCCATGCCATCCACCGAGTGGCCCACATGGCCATCTCTTTGGAAGGGCCTGATCAAGGGTAGATACAAATGTTAAATTGATCAAGTGGGCCACGTCCGTGTGGGACCCCCCGCCATGATGCTTGTGTTATATCCATGCCGTCCAGCGTCCCTGGACGCTGGACGTGCGGCTAACATGGAGTGCGTGTACTGACAGGGGTGTGTATTAACAACCTAAAGAAAAAGAGTTTTTTCAAAGTTTGGGGTGGGCTGCTCATCCAGGCCCTACCTTGATGTATGTATATAATCCACACTGTCCATTTCATTTCTCAGCCCACTTTAGGCGTTGAGCCGATTGGAGGACCCAATCCGACTGTCTAACGGGCCATAGCATAAAAAATAGGGTTTTTTACTATTAAAACCCACCTAATGATTCTACACACCGAAACATACCCAATATTGGGCTTGTTTTGTCGATCTTAAGCCATGGAATGCAATGACTAGGTTAGATTCATCTGATGTGGACCCCACCTAGAAAATTCCTCAAAAAATGAATTTTCTTTAAAAAAATATTAAGCAGTAGCAGTAGCGTTTGTTGTTGCTAGTCGTTGCCGCGTGGACGAAAGAGGCAGGGACCCACGATCCCAGCCGTGGTCCCCACCATGATGTGTGTTACCATCCACACCGTGCATTGGGTGGGCCTCCCTCTTGGCTATGGGCCACCCAAAAAAATCAGCCATATTTGGATCTCAGGTGGCCCATGTCACAAGAAACGGTTGGATTGAACGTCTGCTATTAAAACCCTTTTGGGTTGCAAAAGTTTTAGATCAGATATGATATTTATTTTTACTCTTCATCCATGTCCGTGTGACCTCATCAACGAGCTGGGTGGAAAATGAATAACACGGTGGGCCCCTGGTCCGTGTGACCTCACTAACAGGTTGGGGTGCAAATAAACATTATGGTGGACCCCTGGTCCGTGTGACCTCATCAACAGGTTGGGTGCAAATAAATATTATAGTGGGCCCCCAGGTTTGAATGACCTTATCAACGGGTCAGATGGAAAACAAACATTATAGTGGGCCCCCATGTCGGTGTAACCTTATCAACAGGCTGGGTGGAAAATAAACATTATGGTGAGCCCCACATGGGACCCACTGATGTATGTATTGTATCCACACCTTCGATTAGTATGGGCCCCACCATGAGGTATGTACTTCATCTATGTCGTCCATCTTTTCCATCCTTAGGGGATCGACCATGATGCATGTGTTGCGTCCAAACCGTCCATCCATTTTTGAAAAATAATTTTAAGGCTTGAGAGTAAAAATAAGATAGATCTAGGATCAGGTGGACCACATTATAGAAAACAGTGGGTTTGAACGTCCATCATTAAACCCTTGGGAATTCTAATGGTGGAAATCCTTATCACCACTTATATTTGAGTGTGGCCCATGTGGTGTGGCCCACTTACCATATTTATAGCCCATTGTTGAGGCCCACCTTGATTTGTATGAGGCCCATTGTTGAGGCCGCCTTAATAGATATGAGGCCCATTGTGACGTATGCAAGGCTCGTGTGATTAGGCCCAACTTGATTTATTTATGGCCCACCCACTGAGGCCCACTTTGATATATATGAGACCCATGGTATGAGGCCCATTCGATGTATCTGAGGCCTTTGGGTCGAGGCCCAATGAGCTGTACATAAGGCCCATCGTAATATGTGATTCCTCCATGGTTTATGTAATGATGTTCATTGCAGGCCGTGCTTTGGGAGCAATGATGGTTTACATCCACATTGTTGGTTAATTGTCCTCATTATAACTCTCCCTAGGGACCATTGATAGGCCCATGCTTGTAGCGTGTAAGCTGTCTAGGCTCATCTTAGTTACGAATGGAGTCCATCACTATATAACATGTTTAGTATAGATCCATGATTCTTGATCATACGCATCATATATATGCTTGATATGAGGAGTGACTGATCATAGCATATGCCCTTGGGCAGATTGTTTATGGACTCCTTGATAGACGGAGTTGCCCTACATGAGCGCATGGTATGCGCATGGCTGTTGCATGACTGGTAGCGTGATTCATACACTTGCATTTATGTGATTGTGATTATTGTATGCCCTAGCGACATCAGGACCATAGCCTCCACAAACACATCGTGGAAGACCAGATTGGATACCGAAAATACTGTTTCTAGCATCGGGGCACCATAGATGTCCTTAGGTGAAAATCCCTAAACCCAATGGTACCAGAGGATGACTCCAACGTTGAGACTGAGTGAATACACGAGCGCGCGAGGGCTGTATACCAGTAGGCTACGTCTTCCACTGTGTCGTGGTCGGTTGGAAAGGGGTGTGACTTTACCTGCCTGAGTGAGGGGGCAATTTCTAGCTTGAGTTTGACCAACTTGAGGAATGGGTCCGCTATCGACGAGCTGGGCCCAATATTGGCAAGCGAATAGTGAGGTCTCTTCCACTCTCCCAGTTATGCGTTCGGATAGGGGTGACAAGCTGGCGTAGAGTGTACTAGACCCCGGTGATTATCCAGACTGAGAACCATACTGATTTGATGCTCTAGTGAGGAGCTGTATTGATATGTGGATATGGATTGGCATGCTTGACTTGCATTATGCATCACATGGCCTTGATATGGCCGATAGCATTTATATTCTGCACTACATGGCCTTGGTGCTGCTGATTACATTCATATACCCATCAGCATGACTCTGCATTACTCTGACCTTGCATTCTAAGCACGCTTATATTGCGCACACACTTACTGTAACATCCCGGATTTTTGCCAACCTGGGATTAGATGTCCTTAGGCAATGAGTTGCTCCTAACACCTTATTATTTCGTCAGAACTGAACCCCACAGTCTAAAATCGCTTCGGAACCCATTTCCTTCACAAATCCCACCCCTTTACTGCCTTGTGCTTTCAATTTTTTCAAAGCACTTTCGCCCTAGACACTATCTTAAACTAGCTAAGTAGTAAAACTTGGATCACTTTATATACAAACTGCAAAGGCCTAAGTACCATCTCAACCAGAAAACAATTAGGATTAAATCCTTTAGAAATTTAACAAAGTTAACTAAGTGCAAAACTCGATTAGCCATGAAATCCGTTGGGATCGCTTTAAATACGATCTGCAAGACCCAAAACTTGCAAAATCAGTGACTTTAGGTTTCCCTAAAGTTTAGAACCAAACTCATTTCCCGTCTGCTCTCGGGAATGAAACGAAACTTCGTATTAGGTCTAGATCGCACATCGGGAGTCCGATTAACACGAAGCTAAGGAACTAGGACCGCCCCACTGGGCTTGACAATCATCTCAAAAATCAGGTAATTCCGATGTCCCACGGCCATTTATTTCGATCCGGAGCGAGGGAGTGTGAAAAACACTATTCCCTTTGAAATTAAAATATCTGGAATAGTGATCTGGCACCTTTCGCTTGCGCATCAGTATTAAGCAACCAGACCGTCAGAATCAGACCAAATTACACCCTCGGATCAGGAAAAATTTCAGGAACATTTACATGTACGTGGAATTTGGATCGTGGCCCACTGACCGTTGAACTGAAAGTGGCCCGCCACGTGCGATCTGGGAATCCGATCGAGTCGAAAACGTAATCCCTCATAGATCCATGTGTGGTGAGCTTAAGTCTGACGTTTGGCTCAAGGAGGGCCACCAGAACCTCTCTTTTGAGCTGGAAAAGTGACGAAATACCTATATTAGCAGTAACCTTTGAACAGGAGTCTATTTCGGTGAGTTTTGAGACTATATAAGGACCTTAAACCCTCTCTCATGGCAGCCATACGAATTTGGAATTGAGAGAGGGAAAAGAGAGAGAAAGTGAGGGAGAAGTGGGAGAATCTCCCTGCCGTCGTTCCCTGCCACCACACGGGCTGCACCATCCCTTTCTCATCGCTTTCCCGGCGATTCCAGCCCCGTTTCTAGGTAAGAAACCCTAACCCTAATCTGATTTGGGGCTTGGGTGGTTGTAGGTTATGAGATAGCTAACCTATTTCGTTCTCTAGGTTGCCAAACTCCCGTATACGGAAGCTTAGCGAACCTATCAACTCCGTTACGATTCTACGACAAAAGGTGCGGACTTTAAGTGTATAAGTTACGTTTTTCAACGCTTTCAATGTCAGATAATGATAGATTCATGATCTGCGTGTAAATGCACATGTACAAAGTGCTTTCCGTTTCCCGTTTCGATTAACGTTGTAGAATAAGAATATGGAATTTCACATACTCTAGGTATACGTAGAAATACCGTATACGTATTTTTTTCGGGAAAATGTTTGACATGTTTTTTTAATGTTTGATTATATCATATGTGGATAAAATACTAGTTTGGCGAAAAGAATCGCACAAATACATGTTCATGTGTAAATGTCATGTATGTTGAAATTGCGTATTTTAGAAATACCGCATATGTGCGGATTTTGGAAATATAATTGTCATGATTATTTGTAGTATGATTATGGTATACATGGATAAAATACTCGTTTGGCTAAAGGATAACCCTAATATATGTTTTACTAACATACACCATGTATGTTGTAATAGTGTATTCTAAGTGTTTGTGGAAATGGCTGAATGAGTATAGAATTCTCATTTGTGCTCGCCATGACTAATTGTCATGGATTCATGATTGATGTATGGGCGATACCCCCTTTGACGAAAGGATTTGCCCTAAGTCACGCCACGGCCAATATACACTATATGTGCTAAATGTGTGGCCCAAGTGTTTGTGGAAATGACTGAATGAATATGGAACTTGGATTCCTGCTTGCCATGACTATCCGTCGTGGGTGTACGCGTGTTATGATTGGGGCAACTCCCTAGTGAAAGGATTTGGCCTAATGCCTATGTGATCGACATATGTCGTGTATGTTGATGTATGTTTGTTTAAGTGATTCTTGAAATGTCTGAATGAGTAGTAGTTAGCAAATTGTAAAGTATAAGGGTGTTGAGATATGATTCTCAACCTCTTTTAACTATGTGTATGATCTCCTTTGATAGTTGTGTGATTAGGAATTGAACATGTACAAACTCATGCTTGTGTTGTGATTCATAACATGCTCAACTGCTTTATGATTTTAACTATGTAATGCATATGTTTAAATTTATATTTACGTTGTATGATCCGTCATGGGTGATGGGGGAGCGGAGCAACGAGTGCGTGCAACAGCCCTGGCAGCCCTAAACGGATAATACCAGACTGATTGTATGATTTGAATCCTGATCTATTACTGCTTTATATCTCTGTAATTGATTGTGTTTGGGGCTATGATTATAGTTCAGGCAATCGGTAACGAGATTGAACTCGTGGCTGAGATTCATTTGTCACGTGGGATGTGTTCGACGAACTCGAGTCGTGCGTTGCCTGTCGGCAGTGGCTAGGCCACACGAAGTTATTTATGCACTTCATGTCGTGCAGCTCAACGGGCGATCGTGCTAGTCGAGCTCATCAAGTAACCCGATCTGCCTTATGCATGTTCACCCTGTTTGGTCGCTACTGCTTGAACCTAGGGTACCAAACTTACCAGTGGCGACCCCCGTTTAACCATGGTACCTAGATCCGCTAAGTCGCATGAGCCGGGCATGGTGGTATGGGACACCGTGGTCGAGCTGTCGGCCTACGCTGGGGCCATGTGCCTCCCCGTAGTGACCATTGCGCAATCAACTCGTGAGCCGAATATGGTGGTATGGGACACTGTATTCGAGCTGTCGATACTTCGGCGAGAGCCGAGTACGGTGAGATCTGTGCTCGTGCTGACGGACGACGAGTCCTCCGTGGTATCATCGAGTACACTCCAAGGGTCTGTGATTGGCCACGAGTCTTTCACAGCAACTAGAGTGTGAGTTGAGCCGAGTACGGTGAGACCTGTACTTGAGCTGACGGCTAGTGATTGAGCCGAGTACGGTGAGACCTGTACTCGAGCTGACGGCCAGCAATTGAGCCGCATACGGTGAGATCTGTATCCGCGCTGACGGGTGATGAGCCCTTTGCGATGCCTTCACTACGCTTCTCAAACCATAACATCGTATGAGAATAACTAGGATTGACGACCCTAGAATGGATCATGTTTGGGAATGATACAAGGGAGGTACCTTAGTTTCCCAATACTGCTGTTTGAAATGGACCAATAAAAACTTGGTAATCATGAGCATCATCGCACCGCATGTGCTTTGTAGATGTGGCGCACTGAGGGAGTAAGCATTCGCGAACGTAAGATGATGTCGCTTGAGGGTGGTTTGGCAAGGGCATACAGCATCATGTCATTTCATTCTTGCATTTAATAAGAGTAGTTAGAATTATTTGATTTGTAATGCTTTATCATTACTGCTTGATTGAATTGATAACATGTTAACCTATGCTTTACTGTTCCACTGAGTTGATCACTCACTCCCACGTTACGGGACGGTGTTGTACACACCAACCAGATTTGTTGAGTTTCAGGTGGTGGCGATGCTTGTGAAGCAGAGCCGGACTACTTCTATGATGATAGGAGGAATTCTCCTATCTGTATCCCTCTGGCAGGTCAATGAAGACCTGATATTGTATTGACGGGGCTATGGTACATGGGATAGGAGGCATTACACTTCCTCACATTTGGTACATTTTAGAACTGCACTTGTATTTATTTAACCTGGTAATGTTATCACACTCTGGAGACTCATCATAAGTTATATATTTTATCTATCTATCACAGTCTTCCGCTTGCAAACTTAACTGTCTCTGGAGTATGATATGCTGTTTTGGCTTAATCTCACTCATGTTCAATGCACGAATACAGTCAACATTCAATCATCATTCATTTTTTTGCATAAGTGATGTTCTGGAACTCGGGAACTGAGTTTATGCTCGACCCCCGATTTTCAGGGCGTTACACTTACACCGCCCTCTAAGCTTTCTATAAGCTTATGCACGATTGATGCGTGCATGTGATGCCAGGACGCAGCCATAACATAGTAGCAGTAGGAGCATGCAGCCGAGCTTTTGGAGTTTTCGTTACTTTCATTACCTTGTATTTCCCTTTCATACGCATTGTACTTAAAGTTTTTTATCATATTGGATTTTGTGATGGTGTTCTTGTGGTTATTGTTCATGGGTTATGCTTATGATTATGCTCATTACAAATCAAATTGATGATTAAAAATCCTCCTTATAGCATCCCAGGATCGAAACCTGGTGTATGGGTACTGGGAGCCGAGAATGGGGTATTACGGAGGCTGTTATTGCCGGATTCCGCGATCGAGAATTTTGTGAGCTCGATTTTCGAGTTCAGGGCATGACAGCTGACATTGCGAATTAACTTACCATAGGTTTCACGCCAATATATTGGACTTCACAAGATAAAAGGAAATTCTTCACCGAGGTACATAAGTTTTTCTGGGATGATTCTTGTCTATTTAAATATTGCCCAGACCAAATTCTATGAAGATATGTGCCAGACAATGAACATCAGAGTGTCATCTCCTTTTATCACTCTCAGACCTATGGTGGTCACTTCTCTGTTAAAAAGGTCACGACTAAAATTTTGCAGTTCAGCTTTTACTGGCCCACTATGTTCGGAGATACTCATGAGTTTTGCAAATCTTGTGAGCGTTGTCAGAAATTAGGAGGATTGTCCCATCAAAATATGATGCCACTAAACCCGATTCTTATCATTGAAGCATTTGATTGCTGGGGCATCGATTTCATGGGGCCATTTCCCCAAACCTTTGGAAATATTTACATATTGTTGGCAATAAACTATGTCACTAAGTGGGTTGAAGTGATCCTGTGCCGGAACAATGATCATTGAATGGTCATTAGATTCTTAAAAGAAAATATCATTTCCTAGTTTAGAATGCCTTGAGCTATCATTAGTGATGGAGGGTTACACTTTTGCAATAGGCCATTTGCGAACTTAATAAAGAAATATAACATCTCTCATAAAGTGAGCACTCCATACCACTTGCAGACAAGCGTGTAAGCTGAGATTTTCAACAGGGAAATTTAAAAAAATCTGAAAAAAATGGTCAACCCTGACTGTAAGAATTAGTCAATCCAACTGACCGATGCTTTATAGGAATACCGTATGCCTTTTAAGACCACCATTGGAATGTCTCCCTTTAGAATCGTTTATGGGAAAGCTTGCCACTTGCCTGTGGAATTGGAGCATAGAGCCTTCCGGGCTATCAAAAATCTGAATTTTAACTTGGACAACGTTGGCTCACTGCGCAAACATCAATTAAATGAACTCGAAGGAATCTGCAACGACGCATATGAGAACTCAAAATTTACAAGGATGGGATGAAGGTGTTTCATGACCGGAACATCCTTCGGAAATCATTCACACCTGATAAAAGAGTCCTTCTGTACAATTCCCGGTTACATCTTTTTTCGAGAAAAGTTCGATCTCGTTGGACTGGTAATTTCACTATTACTAACGTTTATCCCCATGGGGCCATCGAGATAAAGAATCCATTGAATGACAATGTTTTCAAAGTAAATGGACATCGTCTAAAGCCATTTGTTGAGAAGTTTGATATGGAAAATATGTCCATGCCTTTGATTAATCATGTGTATTAGGATTAACCTCTTAGTCTTGTAGAGGTGTAGTAAGGTTTATTATTTTCATAGAATTTATGTAATGTCTCGAAAAAATCCGTAGAAAGGCCCGGGTACCACCTCAAGTAGAAATCCATAAGGATCATATTCTGTATAAATTAGATGAAAATTAATTAAGTACTAAACTAAATTAATCAATGGATTTAGCTTGAACCACTATTTATACAAACGACAAGACCCAAAACTACCAAAATCATTGACTCAACACTACTTAAAAACCTAGGAGAAATCTCAAAAGCCGATTGCTCTTAGGAGCACATTGAAACTCCGTATCGGACTTGGACCACGCGTTGAAAGCCCAGTGACCGCGAAACTATAGGGTTACGACCGTCTTATTGGGCTTAAAAACCATGGAGGGAATCAAGCCCAGATAGTATCCATAAACGCACAACTTGAGATCCTAGGTAGGAGTCGTAGTGGCAGAGTTTGGGCTAGAGTTGAGCTTGAGGACCCAGTGTTGCAGACTTCCTTTCTTTCTTTTATTATCTTATGTATGTCCTTCTGGACCTTATGTAAGCTTGTAAAAGTTTAAATTCTTAGAGGATTTTGTGATGTATGCCTTGTTATTTTTAGATTTACTTGTTGTGATCTTGGGTATGCTTGTGTTGGAAATGGTTATATTGTTATGAAAATTCTCCTTGTAGGATCCCAGGATCGGAACTTGCCTCAGGAGCCGAGAATGGGGTACTACGGAGGCTGTTGCGGCCAGAACTAGCTGTTGGGTTCCTTGTGAATCCATTTACCGAGTCTGAGGCATGACAGGGTTGGTATCAGAGCATAACAAGTAATTTTGGGATAACTTGGGATAATATCACATATCTGCTGCGAGCTTAGGACAAGTAGTGTCCCCAGTGCATTTCTCTTGCTCAAGGATTCTAATTCCTAGGTGTCCATCACCTTTGTTCTTTCTGTAGACCATGCCGTCTAGTCAAGGTGCCCATGATTGTGACACCCGTGGCCGTGGTGCCCATGGACATGGTTCTCATTCCGCTCCAGCGATCCGGGTGACTTTTTCTCCACCATATGAGATTCTTATTTCCCCTCTGGAGCCTGTCATACCTATTCTTGAAGCTCCCGCCATACCTGTGCCTCCGTCAGAGGCCAATGCTAACCCCGCCTATCTGACGATCACTGTAGGTGCAGAGCATCTCCAGTAGTTGATGCAGGTCATCATTGATGTTCTTCAGACCCGTCAGCCCGTTCCTGAGATGCCCGAACAGGCGGAACAGGAGCGTGCGAGTCCCTTTTTGCGAGATTCGACTCTACAGCGAGCTCCATTGGCGATATTTCTACTTCAGGACGAGGCCGAGTGGACCAGTTCGCAGAGGGATCGTGACCAGAGGAGAGGCCGGAAGAGGCAAGCCCGCTCTAGTAGCTCCTGGTAGCATTGATAGCGCCAGAGGCGTGTAGCCTATCGAGCCGCTAGAGCATCAGTATCACATGCAGTAGCTTCTTTATCACCATCAGCACCATCGACCGCTTCATCTTCTGGCCCCTTTTCTGGAGTTTGCTTCGGTTGTGGGCAGATGGGACACCGTAGGCGCGAGTGTCCCCATCACCAAGATGGACCTTTACAGTGACCGCAACAGTAGTAGAGACTGCAGATGCAAAGGAACAGACAACTCCCCAGTCACTTCAAGCTTGATTTTGTGTGACTCAATAAGACCCTTAGTTATTAGGAGAGTCATTATGGGTATTCTCCTTGTCTCCGTATGTAAGCCTTGTGCTTTGGTGCATCATACCCTTTTGTATCCAAGGGCTTTTGTTCACTTAGATTGCTATTAGAGTCTGCCGTAAGGGATTGTCAATATCGAAATTTTTGGGAAGATCGTTGTATTAGGTCAATAATATTATCGTGTTATGTTTTGGTTGGTGGGATGTTCTTGCCCACTAAATAGTTTTGTATTGCCAATTTGAGCTTGTTGGCTAATTTTGTTATCAAGGCAGCATTTCTGGTTAGGGATGGTAGGCCAGATTGTGAGTTTTGTGGCCGAGTGTGACACATGTCAGCATGTTAAGGCCGATCATCAGAGACCCCGTGGTCCCTTGCAGCCGTTGAGCATTCCAGAGTGGAAGTGGGAGCACGTATCGATGGATTTCATCGCAGGTTTGCGAACGACTCAACATGGTCACGATAGTATCTGGGTTATTATCAATCGTCTGACAAAGTTGGCTCATTTCATTCTAATGCGTGCTTCCTGGTCGATGGACCGGCTTGTAAAGGTGTTCATTGAGGAGATTATGAGACTGCACGATGTCCCAGTTTTGATCATTTCAGACTGAGGCTTCAAATTTATGTCTCATTTTTGGAGGAGTTTTCAGCAAGCGCTGGGGGTCACTTAGCATCTCAGCACCGCTTATCATCCGCAGACAGATGGGCAGACCGAAAGGGTCAACCAGATCCTTGAGGATATGCTCAGAGTTTGTGTGATCGACTTTGCGGGCAGTTGAGATGAGCATATACGCCTCGCCGAGTTCGCATACAACAACATCTATCAGGTGACTATCGGTATGACTATTTTTGAGGTACTTGATGGTAGACCGTGCAGATCTCCTCGTTGTTAGACCGAGGTTGGTGAGAGTCGTCTCTTGGTTCTGAACTTGTGTTACAGACGTCAGAGGCTATTGATGTTATCAAGTAGAGGATGCGCACAGCTCAGAGCTGGCAGAAGAGTTTTGTTGATCGTCGGCGTTGACCCCTCGAGTTCGCAGTTAGGGACATGATATATCTCAAAGTCTCGCCTATGAAGGGCGTGGTTCACTTTGGTGTGAAGGGTAAACTCGCCTAGAGATTCATTGGACCTTTTGATATTACCGAGCGCGTAGGCACTGTAGCCTATAGGCTTGCCTTACCTCCTGAGTTGTTCGCGATTCATGGCGTGTTCCATGTTTCTATGTTGAGGAAATGTGGGTCTGACACTATTCCTGTGATTGCTTGGTAGCCACTTGAGGTCCATGAGGATGCTTCACATTGAGCAGCCGATTCGTATTCTTGATCGGAAGGAGCAGGTCCTAAGGACTAAGGTCATTCCCTTGGTGAAGGTGTAATGGGGCCATCATTCAGAGGACGAGGCATCTTGGGAACGCGAGGCCAAGATTAGAGAGCGTTATCCCCATTTGTTCGATGATTGATTGGTTGTATTACTTGCATTACCTTCTCTTGATTGACGATTGATATATATGATGATGTTTATGCATTTTGCTATTTCGGTTTTGTCAATTTCGAGGATGAAATTTCTTTGTTGGTGGGGAGGATTGTGAGACCTGACCCGAGTTCGCATGTGTGTGTGAGTATGCATCTAGTTCATCTTGGTCCCGCAGTCCTACCAGTCGAATTTCGATGACCCACGACCATCGGATAGTGTTTACGGTCATCCTTAGTCTGGTCAGGTAGACCCGACTCGAATTGAGCCGAAACCTATATTATCTTGTTCACATTGCCGTTGCGGTTCCGATGCCGCGTCTTATGCATCCATTCGACGTGTAAATCATAAGATGTAGGAAATTCAATTCTAGCCCTTAATAATGATCATGTAGCCCACCTAGTGAAGAGAGCACATTTTTTAAGGTGGCCCACTCCTTTTTTGGTGCAATTTTCAACAAACACCACACAACTACCTAGAGTTCCATCGCACACACCACCTACTCTTAAACACCACCCACATGCCTACTAACCTATTAAACCTACAATTTTGGTTGTAACTCCCTACTTGCAATCATCTCCTCTCTTTAACCAAGGTAAGAAAGCAATGAGTGTTTTGCTTAAAAGGATTTTCTCCTCTTTTCCCCTCATTTTCTCCTCTCTCTCCCATTGCTAGAACCTACCTTGCTAAAAATTCCAGCCACATTTCTTTCATCTCTCTCCTCATCTAACCCTCCACTTCTCATCTTGACCCTTCATCCATGGTCCTTGAAGCCTAAGGATTTCAATGCATCAAGAACTTTGAAGATCCAAGCAAGGTGGGTGCTCTCCTTAGCTTCTTCTCTCTTTCTTTTCTTTTCTTTCTTTTCCTTGCATGCATGGAAGCATGTAGGACCCACCAATCTATGGTGGAGGTCATACATGGTTCCTAGGATGAAGGCCATGGGCCTAGATCCTACTCATTTCCTTTCATGGTAGGCCATTCTCCATGGACCCACCAGGATGCCTTCTCATTTATTCTTGCATCTCATAGGCCACCTAGGCCTTTGCATGCATGAAGGGAGGGTGTCCCTACCCTCCAGCAAATTATCTTGATGTATAATAGCTTGCATGTAAGTGTATACATAGTGGATGGTGTGGATTGTGGAGTAAAAGGTCCATTAGTGGCCGAACCTTCCACTAATGGCCGGTTTACTTCTTCATTCTCCCTTTCTCTCTATTTTTCTCTTGTGTACTCTGATGATGTGTGGCCCACCAAGGTAGCCTCCAAAATGACTTTTTCATGGAGGTCGGAGTAAGTTCCTGGGTCTGAAATTTTGTTAACCCATTAAGGTGAACCCTACATGCTAAATCAGGGCCATAAACCCTTTGATTAATTTATATGGGCTGAAATATAGGTAGCAAATGTTGCTGTCCAGATTTCAGGTCCAGTTTGAGCATGACTTTTGAGCAAATGTTTAGATTTGTTTACATGTCTTTTATCCCAAATTTCTTTAGGGGTTTTCTAGAGTTTGGACCCCACTTTAATGTGGAATAGGGCCCACATCATTTCCCCCATGCTTGAGGCCTATGGGATGGGCCAAAGTAGGCTGATTGTCCAAAAATTTCAGGACAGTCCAGCAACATTGCATGTTAGAAATGCTCATTTTTCATCTTGATTTGGGAGTAAGTGGGCCACTCCAGCGGATCCCACTAACTGTCTGTATGTGGGACCATCAAACCCACCAATTTTCCAGTAATTTGGGTAGCCCACCCTATGTGGTGCCAAACATGGGACAACAGTATTTTCTGCACCAGCAGATTTTTTCTGACATTCATTGCTGACCATAATATATATAAATTAAATAAAATACTTATACTATCTCAAAAATTCTAAAATTTTTTAAATAGGTGTCCCACCAATGGTAGGACCTACCGACAAAATTTTAGGGCCAATGGACCCCATTTGGGCATCCAAAAGGGTGGGCCAATATAGAGGGCTGCCAGTAATTTCTACTGTGCAGTCCAGCAGCATAGTTCCTTAAAAATAAATTTTAAAAAAATATTTTTTTCGAATGGTGGGCCATATTTCTAGGCCAACCTTGTTGTAGACTTAATTAGGGACCATAGGTCCAAATTTTAGGAATTTCGGAGTCCCAGAACCCACCCATTTGGATGGCCCAAATTCAGGACAGTTATTTCCCAGTAACATTTCACCCAAGACAGATTGTAACTTCGGAATTTATTAAAATACTTCTGAGTATCCAAAAATTATGAAAATTTACAAAGAGGTGTCCCACCCATAGTACGACCCACCAAAAAATTTTTTGGCCAATGGACACCTGTGCACACCGTTTCAAGGGCCGAACTAGCCCACCACGTTGGGACGTCCAGGTCAGTCCGATTTTCTGGATAGACTGTTTTCTAAAAATAAATTTAAATACTTATAGTTATCTAAAAATTACAAAATTTTGTGGGGTTATGGTCCACCTACAGAAGGACCATCCTACAAATGTTCAGAGCCATCAGGCCCCTGGACTGGCCGTGGTGCGGTTTGCAAATTTGGTCAGTTTTGGGCCAAATACCCAGGCCCGTAGGACTACCCAACATAGGACGCCCCTACCTTGGGCTGCTGGGCCTGCATTCCAATGGCATGGCCCACTTGAATATATGTGTTGTATATTTTTCCTCTCATCCGGTGTGGTCCACAGTGATGTGTGTGGGCCATCAGAAAAATAAATATACTATAATTAAATTTTATTTAATTTTCAGCAAGCCCGGATAGTGGGTGGGCTGGAATTTTAGCATTTAGCCCAAGGTTGCTACCCACAAATGTATGTTTTGGGGCAGCATGGCCCACCATATTTGGAGACATTATTACACATATTTTGCCCTATATTGATTAGATTTTTGAGCTTAATTAGTACACTCTTAAGGCTCACCTTAAATGGGTTTTATTAGAACAATATTCATAGTCGGTTGTTGGGTTTCGTAGGCCCAATGTCTTGAAACTTCCTTGATAGACCCCTGACCTTTGGGCTTATATTTAATACACTATGGTGATGGGTTATATTGGCCAAAATACTCGAGTAGTTAGGCCCCTACTTGCCCATTAAAGTAAACCATACTTGGGCCAAGACGTAAGGCCCAACTTACTTATTTTAAATATAAGGATCACCCATATGTTGGAATAATGGGCTGCTCATTAGGCCCACCGCATTGAGTGGACTCATGATCTTTATGGTTGGGCCTAACCTTGCTTGAGGGCCCACCATATTGCCTATGTATTGGGCTTTAAGTATAAGCCCACTAGGCCATGGATTGCCTTAGGCCTTGGGCCTTAGTTTATGTTCGAGTAGTGGCGGGCTACCTCTTGGGAATCAGTTGAGGTTCTATGTCTTCCTAGGTGATCCTAAGGTAGGCCCATGGGTTTCCCTATGGATGGTTAAAGGTCCACCATAGACCCTAGGACATTTGTTTAAGGCTAAATGTGTATATATGTGGAACCTACCTTAATGCATGTTTGGTCCAGGCCATCCAAGCCTTGGATCGCCCGATTGTGGATGCACTCTCTGCCTTGGGTTCCCGCTGGACTCACAATACAGTAACAAGCCCACTTCATCTTTTCATGATATATACACACTCTCAATCTGGTGGGATCCCCCAGTGAGTATATTTGGCCTTCTTGAGATTATTTTCACATAGTTAACTAATTTTTGGACCTTAGCAGGTACAGGAAGTCAAACAGGCAAAAGTTTATCAAAGGACCTTAAATGAATAATTTTATGGTTAAAACTTTATTTGGCTGTGGGACCCATCATATTGAGAACTTGTGTATGTGTTGCATGCTTGTGTTTTCTTATAATCTTTGAACTTAATCAGTGCATTCTTTTGGGTCACCTTTAGTGATCACATGAGGACCCCATCTTAGATCAGATTTTTGGGGCATCCCATTGGCCCAGAGTGGGTTGGGACGTCCCAGCTTAGCCCAACCATATATTGGGCTGACTTCCTCCATTTTGCTGGACTTGTGGGCTGAGATAAGGATAATATTAGGCCCTGGTTGCCCACTTAAATTGCTAGTTATTGGGCTAATGTAGTTGGGCCCATTTCATCCAAACTTAAACTTATTTTTTTTGGGTTGTATATTGTGTACGCAGGCTGTCCACCAAGTCCAGCTTAATGCATGGATTCTATGGCCATTGGGCCTTAATTTCTCTCTTGGGGCCCATGTTGTTAAAAGTGGTATTATATCTTTTTATGGCCTATTATGATTAATATATGTATGTGGTTACCTTTATTTTTAACTTAAATGTAGGCCTTAGGCCTTCTATCCATATAGTTCATGGTTGATATGCCTTTTTGGGGAATGGTGGTTAAATGTCCCTATTATGGTCCCCTCTAGGCCTGGTTGTATTTAAGAGTGATTGGATACTCATCTTAGACTCTTGCTAGGCTCATTTCTTTATTACTTAGACTCGTAGCTTGTATACTTCGTCTCTTGGGCTAGCCCAGCTAAATGGGCCCCCACTAGAAGTTGGATTTCCTTAAGGATATTGTCTAAGTACCTAGTCTTGGTTCCTTCTTGGATAGGAGGAATGTAATATACATTGTATATCGCCATATAGTGTGATTAAATTCATCCTCATGACCCAGGTACATCATTGTATGCTTGGTTGACACTGTGTGTGTGTGGCCATATTGTGCCATTGGACATTGCATGTTACCTTCTCCGAGGGACGTCGTATTCCCCCTTGAGCACGTTGGATACTTGGAATTGATGCATGGTTAATTGTGTGATTCATACATTTAGCATTGCATAGCATATGGACAATTATCGCCCTTACTTCATCAGGGTTGTAGCCTCCACAGTTACACCGTGGATGGCCAGGATTGGACAATGGAAATGTTACTTGAGCATATCGAGTGCATAGGATGCCCATGGGTTAAATTCCCAAAACTTCCATGGTACCAAGGATCTACTCCAACACCGTGACAGAGTGGAAACTATTAGCGCACAAGGGCCTTAAACCATTAGGCCACGACTCCCACTGTCGTGTAGTCGGTTAAATAGGGGTGTGGCCTTACTCGCCTGATGTAAGGAGGCATTGATAGGCTGAGTCTGACCAGCTCGTGAATGGGTCCACTACCTTCAGGCCTTGCTGGTGATTGGTTGTCCGCAGGCAGGGTAGTGAGGTCTCTTACACTCGTTTGACTGTCCGAGATCTGTAGAGTGGCAATCATCCAGCAGGTTAATGGACCCCGGTGATTTCCTTATGATGGAAATGTACTTGATATGTGGATTGGATATGAGCATTGATGTTAATTCGCGTTGCATTTGCATCGACTATGTAAGCCTCATATTGCATCGCCTTGGCATGGCGCCTAGTACTCATTGCATTACAGTACTCATTGCATTATAAAGCCTTAGTATGGTTTTTTGCATTATTGTACCACCTTGGTATAACTTCTTGCGTTCATGACAGCCATGGTAAGGCTGGTGGTGTTGGCTTTGATCATGTTTCCTCCTTGTATCTCCTATTTTTCTTCTGTGCACTATTATCACATACCTTCACCACCCTCTAAGCTTCTATAAGCTTATGCATGATTGATGCGTGCAAGAGATCCTAGGCAGGCCTCGTAGTGACAGAGTTTGGGCTAGAGCTGAGCTTGAGGACCCAGTGTCGCAGACTTCCTTTCTTTCTTCTTTTATCTTATGTATGTCCTTTTGGACCTTATGTAAGCTTGTAAAAGTTCAAATTCTTAGTGGATTTTGTGATGTATGCCTTTTTATTTTCAAATTTACTTATTATGATCTTGGGTATGCTTGTGTTGGAAATTATTATATTTTATGAAAATTCTTCTTGCAAGATCCCAGGATCAGAACCTACCTCAAGAGCCGAGAATGGGGTACTACGGAGGCTGTTGCGGCCAGAACCGGCTATCGGGTTCCTTATGAGTCCGTTTACCAAGTTTGAGGAGTGACACTTGGAACCTTCTTTATATATGTAGCAGGGTACCTTTTGGGACCCAGTTGAGGTTAGATGTCCTCATTGGTGGCCCTAAGGTAGGCCCATAAGGCCCTTATAGGTAGTTGAAGGCCTACTTTAGACCTTGTTAGGCCTGTCTCGTCCTTGAGGCTTTATGATTCTCCTAACTTGTGGGTTATCCCAAAGTATTGGGCCCTCACTAGAGGACTTCGCTTCTCTTTAGTACATAACTATGTACCAAGACCTTGTCCCTCCTTAGGACGAAGGAATACATTCTACAGGTAGCACACTTATATCATTATAACCCATATGAATCATCTGTATGAATTAATTGCATTGTATGGTGGTCATTGAAGGATGGAGTTTCTCCCCTTTGCACATTATGTTCCTGTAGCTAGTGCATGATATGTGTGTGTGACTCATGCATTGACATAACATTTCATGATGATACCGCCCTTGCTTCATCAGGGCCTCACCTCCACAGAGATATTCGTGGATGGCCGTATGAGTGGACACCAGAAATATTACCTGAGCATACCAGGTGCATAGGATGCCCATGGGTGAAATTCCCAAAACTTCCATGGTACCAAGGATCTGATCCAGTGCCGTGACCGGGTGGAATATATGAGTGCACGAGGGCCTTATACCATTAGGCTGTGACTCCCACTATCGTGTAGTCAGTTGGATAGGGGTGTGGCCTTACTTGCCTGATGTAAGGAGGCATTGCTAGGCTGAGTCTGACCAGCTCGTAGATGGGTGTGCTACCGTCAGGCCTTGTTGGTGATTGGATATCCACAGGTTGGTAGTGAGGTCTCTTACGCTCGTTTGACTGTGCGGGGTCTGTAGACCGGCAGTCATTCAGCAGTATAATGGACCCTGGTGATTTCCTTATGATTGACACTGGCATTACTTGCATCACATTAGCATTGGCTCTGTAAGCTCCTTCATGCATTGCCTTGGTATGGTGTCCAGTACTCATCGCATCGTATTCATGATAAGTCTTGGTAAGGCTAGTGATATTCTCATTAAGTATGTTTCCCTTCTTGCATCTCCTACTATTGTTTTGTGCACCATTGTCACACACTTACACCACCAACTAAGCTTATATAAGCTTATGCACGATTGATGCGTGCAGGAGACTCTAGGCAGGCGTCGTAGCAGCATATCGTGGAGTAGAGCTGAGCATTTGAGGACTCCAGTGTTGCTGACCTTCCTCTCTTTTCCTTTTATCTCATGTATGTCCTTTTGAACCTTATAGATGATTATAAAAGTTCAAATTCTTAGTGGATTTTGTGATGTGTGCCCTTTGTTATTCTCAGATTTACTTGTTGTGATCTTGGGTATGCTCGTATTGGAATGATTATACTGTTACAAAAATCCTCCTTGTAGGATCACAGGATCGGAACTTACATCAGGAGCCGAAAATGGGGTACTATGGAGGCTGTTGCATTCAAAACCGGTCATCGGGATCCTTGTGAGTCCGGTTACCGAGTCTGGGGCATGACAGGAGTTGGTATCAAAGCATAGCAAGTAATTTTGGAATGACTTAGGGTAACATCGCATGTCTGTTGAGAGCATAGGACAAGTAGTGTCCCGAGATTTTTTCTTTCGCTCCGTATTTAGCCTATAATTGTCATGTTTCCTTGCATCGTCATTATTTTGTAGACGATGCTGCCTAGGCGTAGCACCCGAGGTTATGACACCCATAGTAGTGGTGCCCGTGGATGAGGCACCTGAGATAGCCGTCCTATTCGAGCACATCCTGCTCATGTTGTTGGGGATCCGATTCCGAAGGTCCCGATTCAACCTATTCCTCCAGTTGAGCCTATAGTGTCCGCTCCTTCTGTTACTCCGGTTCCCCCACTGATTCCCCCTCCTCAGTCTGCTATTCCGGTTATGAAGGTTTCTGCTCCGCCGGTCGCACCCATGCCTCCGCCCGAGGTGAGTGCCACCCCTGCCTTTCCAACAGTATCTATAGGAGTCGATCATTTTCAGCAGTTGATGCAGCTTATTATCACCACATTGCAGACCCGTCAGCCAGCTATCGCTGAGGTTTCCGGGCAGTCTAACTTACTGCGTGCTAGTGCCATAGCCCGAGAGTTCCAACAGCATGACCCCCCGAGGTTTAGTGGTGACCCTGACCCTTCTGCCGCTGAGGCTTAGCGCACTAAGGTTGCGAGGATTTTTTATACTACTCAGTGTCCTACGGATCAGAGAATATCCCTTATGACCTATCTTCTTCAGGGTGAGGCCCGTCACTGGTGGTCATCCGTATCCAGGATGATCAGGGCTCAGTTCGTTTGGACATGGGAGGAGTTCGTGGTTCGTTTCGACCAGAAATTCTTCCTCAAGCATGTACAGATCCTGCGAGCTATCGAGTTTGAGACTCTAGTGCAGGGTGATTGACCGTATCTCAGTATGAGGCCTGTTTCTGGGCCTTGTCTAGATTTTCTCCTCATCTCACCAGCGATGAGAAGATGAGGGGCCGTCGTTTTGTGACTGGTTTGCGTCATGCCATTCGCAGCCGTGTAGTAGGGCATTGCTTGGAGACGTTAGACAAAGTTGTGCATCGAACACTAGTTTATAAGGAGGATTTCAGCAGTCCACGGTTCAGACAGTGGCTTCATCATCATCGTCAGCACCGCCAGCCACTTCATCTTTCGGCCCCTTTTTTAGTGTATGCTTCGGTTGTGGACAGGCTGGGCATCGGAGGCATGAGTGCCCTCTCCACATTCAGCAGCAGAGGCTATCGGAGTTGCCTCCTCCTAGTCCTCCTCAGCAGCAGCAGATAGCACAACTTCCACCCGCCGCTCCTAGGGCTCCTCCTCAGCAGCAAAGGTAGCCAGGCAGACCTCAGCAGAGACAGCAGCAGCAACAACAGCAGCAGCTACAACACCAGTAGATGGGATATCCATATGTTGTTCGATCCCTGGGTCCAGTGTGTATGGAAGCCCAGCAGGCTCAGACTCCGGACCCTCAGTCTTCCGGTTTGTTTCCGCTACCATCTCAGGGTCGTTTTTATTTTGCACAGCAGGCGCCAGGCCAGGACACGCACTCATCGACCGGTGGAGTTGTTGAGGGTATTCTTCTTGTTTCTGCTTGTGTTGCTCATGTTTTGTTTGATTCTGGCACTTCCCATTCTTTTGTAGCCGAGCAGTTTTACCGATCGACCGGTATTCCGTCGGAGGCCGTGTCTAAGGCCTTGACCGTTTCGACTCCCATGGGGAGGTCTATTGTGCTGACCCATCGTTGCCCTTCTTGCCCGGTGTTAGTGGGCGAGATGTTCCTTCCCTTTAATCTGTTTGTGATGCCGATGACGGGATTTGATGTGATTCTGGGTATGGACTGGCTTGCAGAGTATGGTGTCATCTTAAACTCTGCCGTGAGGATAGTCACGTTTCATATCCCAAGCTTGCCGGTGTTCCAGTTCCTCGCTGAGCCCAGAGGAGAGTTGTTATTTAGTTTCTTGGCTTCGGTCGTTGAAGATTTTGTGACAGAGAGTATTGAGCAGTTGTCAGTTGTTTGTGAGTACCCGGATGTGTTTCAGGAGATTTCGGGTTTACCACTACATTGGTAGGTGGAGTTCCAAATTGATTATGTCTGGTACCGCACCTATCTCAAAGGCCCCCTATCGGATGACACCATTGGAAATGAGGAAACTGCAGGAGCAGTTTGATGAGCTCCGAGAGTTAGGTTTCATTTGTCCCAGTAGTTCACTTGGGGAGCCTCGGTATTGTGTGTGAAGAAGAAGGATGGTTTGTTGCGACTCTGTGTAGTTTATCGTGTGCTTAACAGAGTCACCATCAAGAACCGATACCCGCTTCCCTGAATTGATGACTTGTTCGATCCGTTACAGGGTGCACAATATTTTTCCAAGATTGACTTGTGTTTCGGTTACCATCAGATTCGGGTCCGAGAGGAGGACATTCCGAAGATGGCTTTCTGGACACACTATGGTCACTTCGAGTTCCTGGTCATGTCGTTTGGACTAACCAACATGCCCACCATATTCATGCAGCTGATGAACGAGGTTTTTTTATCATTCTTTGATCAGTTTGTGGTGGTATTCATTGATGATATTCTTGTATATTCGAGGACCCGAGAGGACCATGCTGAGCACTTGCGGATTGTGCTGGAGACCCTCCGTGCCCACCAGTTGTATGCGAAGCTGGAGAAGTACAAGTTTTGGCATGAGTAGGTGAAGTTCCTAGGTCACGTGGTGATGAGGGAGGGTGTCGCTGTGGACCCCTCGAAGGTTGATGTGTGCATTAATGAGGCCAACCCACGAACGGGTCTGAGATTCGCAACTTCCTTGGTCTAGTGGGATATTATCGATGATTTATCGAGGGTTTCTCCCGTATTACTGCACCGCTGACCCGGTTGACGTGGAAGAGCGTCGAGTTGGTCTGGAGTGACCGCCTCACGTCCTCTCCTGTTCTCACTCTTCCTAATGGGAGTGAGGGTTTTGTTATTTTTATTGATGCCTCTAAAGTTGGCTTGGGTGCTGTACTGATGCAGCATGGGAAGCCAGTGGCGTATGCCTCGCGCCAGCTCAAAGTCCATGAGCTGAACTACCCCACTCATGATTTGGAGCTTGCAGCAGTCGTCTTCGCACTGAAGGTGTGGAGGCATTATCTATATGGGGTTAGGTTCGATCTCTTCTCGCACCATAAGAGCTTGAAGTATTTATTTTCATAGTCCAAGTTGAACCTGCGTCAGAGGCGATGGATGGAGTTATTGAAGGACTATGATTTTGACCTTCAGTACTACCCGGGCAAGGAAAACGTTTTGGCGGATGCGCTCAGCCGTTAGGCCTGGTAGCACAGATGATGGTGTGAGAGTGGCAGATGCTCGAGGATGTTTCAGAGTATGACTTTGAGTTCGGTCTGCAGTCTTCCATTGTTCAACTTTCGAACTTGTCGATTCAACCCTCCTCAGTGGCTAGGGTGATCGAGGCTCAACAGATGGACGAGTCACTTCAGGAGTACCGAGCAGAGACCGCATCCGTGGAACAGTCAGATTGGTAAATTGGCTCCGAAGGTGGATTACGCTTTAGAGGCCAATTATGTGTCCCGGACGTATGAGAGTTGCATCGTGATCAAATGACCGAGGCACACCCCCCCCCCCCCCAACATGGTTTTCTTTCCTTGACCAAGGATCCTTGGGTCATCAAGACCCTTGATCCTTAGTGGAGATGGCATCTCCACCATAGATCTTGAGTAGGACGAGTTATACTCATATGGAACCATGTAAATCATTATATAGTGGACGATTGCGATTATGTGATGAGGGGAAGGGCCTCAATGTGGTGGAGCTCCTTCCCTTATGGCCGGATTCTTTTATTTTCCTTATTTTTATTTCTGAAATCAAGATGCGTGTGGTCCACCTTTCAGACTGGAACCATCCAGACCGTCCAAAGAGGGAGACGTCCTTGACAGTCCACCCTTGGGCATTGGGGCCCTAAATGTACCCAAAAAGGATACATGCAAATGGTATTTGTTGATGAGAATGGCCTGAATGTTTGTAGGGCCCACTGGGTGGTTCATACGACAATTTCCATGAATTGATTTCCTCTTTTTATAGTGATTATAATTATTTTAATTCAGTATTATGTTGCTGTCCAGAAGCTATCTGGACAAATTTTTGAGCTGTCTTGAGCTCAGTTTTGGGGATGATTGGCGGGGTGTTTGGTCTCATTTGATATATGCCTCTTGAAGGTGGGGACCCCTGTAACATCCCGGATTTTTGCCAACCTGGGATTAGACGTTCTAGGGCAATGGGTCGATCCTAAGACCTTATCAACTTGTCAAAACTAAATCCCACAGTCTAAAATCGCTCCTGAACCCATTTCCTTCACAAATCCCACCCCTTTACTACCTTGTGCTTTCAATTTTTCAAAGCACTTTCGCCCTAGACACTAACTTAAACTAGTTAAGTAGTAAAACTTGGATCACTTTATATACAAACTACAAAGGCCTAAGTACCATCTCAACTAGAAAACAATTAGGATTAAATCCTTTAGAAATTTAACAAAGTTAACTAAGTGCAAACTCGACTAGCCATGAAATCCGTTGGGATCGCTTTAAATACGATCTGCAAGACCCAAAACTTGTAAAACATGTGACTCTAGGTTACCCTAAAGTCTAGAGCCAAACTCATTTCCCGTCTGCTCTCGGGAATGAAACGACACTTCGTATTAGGTTTAGATCGCACATCGGGAGTCCGATTAACACAAAGCTAAGGAACTAGGACCGCCTCACTGGGCTTGACAATCATCTCAAAAATCAGATCCAGCCGATGTCCCACGGCCATTCGTTTCGATCCGGAGCGAGGGAGTGTGAAAAACACTATTCCCATTCCAAAATAAATATTTGGAATAGTGATCTGGCACCTTTCACTTGCGCATCAGTATTAAGCAACCAGACCGTCAGAATCAGACCAAATTACACCCTTGGATCAGGAAAAATTTCAGGAACATTTACATGTACTTGGAATTTCGGATCGTGGCCCACTGACCGTTGAACTGAAAGTGGTCTGCCACGTGCGATCTGGGAATCCGATCGAGTTGAAAACGTAATCCCTCATAGATCCATGTGTGGTGAGCTTAAGTCTGACGTTTGGCTCAAGGAGGGCCACCAGAACCTCTCTTTTGAGCTGGAAAAGTGACGAAATACCTATATTAGCAGTAACCTTTGAACAGGAGTCTATTTCGGTGAGTTTTGAGGCTATATAAGGACCTTAAACCCTCTCCCATTCCAGCCATACGAATTTGGATTTGAGAGAGGGAAAAGAGAGAGAAAGTGAGGGAGAAGTGGGAGAATCTCCCTGCCGTCGTTCCCTGCCACCACACGGGCTGCACCATCCTTTTCTCATCGCTTTCCCGGCGATTCCAGCCCCGTTTCTAGGTAAGAAACCCTAACCCTAATCTGTTTTGGAGTTTAGACTGTTGTAGGTTGTGAAATAGCTAACCTATTTCGTTCTCTAGGTTGCCAAACTGCCGAATACGGAAGCTTAGCAAACCTATCAACTCCGTTACGATTCTACGACCAAAGGTGCGGACTTTAAGTGTATAAGTTACGTTTTTCAACGCTTTCAATGTCAGATAATGATAGATTCATGATCTGCGTGTAAATGCACATGTACAAAGTGCTTTCCGTTTCCTGTTTCGATTAACGTTGTAGAATATGGAATTTCACATACTCTAGATATACGTAGAAATACCGTATACGTATTTTTTTGGAGAAGTGTTTGACATGTTTATTTAATGTATGATTATACTATATATGGATAAAATACTAGTTTGGCGAAAGGAATCGCCGTAATACATGTTCACTTGTAAATGCTACGTATGTTGAAATTGTGTATTCTAGAAATACTGTATACGTATAAATTTTGGAGATGTATGTATCATGATTATTTGCTGTGTAGTAATATATTATACATGGATAAAATACTAGCTTGGCTAAAGGATAACCCTAATACATGTTTTACTAACATACACCATGTATGTTGTAATAGTGTATTCTAAGTGTTTGTGGAAATGGCTGAATGAGTATAGAATTCTCATTCGTGCTCGCCATGACTAATTGTCATGGATTCATGATTGATGTATTGGCGATACCCCCTTTGACGAAAGGATTTGCCCTAAATCACGCCACGGCCATTATACACTATATATGCTAAAATGTGTGGCCCAAGTGTTTGTGGAAATGACGGAAGGGATATGGAACTTGGATTCCTGCTTGCCATGACTATCCGTCGTGGGTGTACGCGTGTTATGATTGGGGCAACTCCCTAGTGAAAGGATTTGGCCTAATGCCTATGTGATCGACATATGTCATGTATGTTGATGTATGGTTGTTTAAGTGTTTCTTGAAATGTCTGAATGTGTAGTAGTTAGCAAATTGTAATATATAAGGGTGTTGAGGTATGACTCTCAACCTCTTTTCACTATGTGTATGATCTCCTTTGATAGTTGTGTGATTAGGATTTGAACATGTACAAACTCATGCTTGTGTTGTGATTCATAACATGCTCAATTGTTTATGATTTTAATTATGTAATGCATATGTTTAAATTTATATTTATGTTGTATGATCCGTCATGGGTGATGGGGGAGCGGAGCAACGAGTGCGTGCAACAGCCCTGGCAGCCCTAAACGGATAATACCAGACTGATTGGAAGATTTGAATCCTGATCTATTACTGCTTTATATCTCTGTAATTGATTGTGTTTGGGGCTATGATTATAGTCCAGGCAATCGGTAACGGGATTGAACTCGTGGCTGAGATTCATTTGCCACGTGGGATGTGTTCGACGAACCCGAGTCGTGCATTGCCTGTCGGCAGTGGCTAGGCCACACGAAGTTGTTTATGCACTTCATGTCGTGCAGCTCAACGGGCGATCGTGCTAGTCGAGCTCATCAAGTAACCCGATCTGCCTTATGCATGTTCACCATGTTTGGTCGCTACTGCTTGAACCTAGGGTACCAAACTTACCAGTGGCGATCCCCGTTTAACCATGGTACCTAGATCCGCTAAGTCGCATGAGCCGGGCATGGTGGTATGGGACACCGTGGTCGAGCTGTCGGCCTACGCTGGGGCCATGTGCCTCCCCGTAGTGACCATTGCGCAATCAACTCGTGAGCCGAATATGGTGGTATGGGACACTGTATTCGAGCTGTCGATACTTCGGCGAGAGCCGAGTACGGTGAGATCTGTGCTCGTGTTGACGGGCGACGAGTCCTCCGTGGTATCATCGAGTACACTCCAAGGGTCTGTGATTGGCCACGAGTCTTTCACAGCAACTAGAGTGTGAGTTGAGCCGAGTACGGTGAGACCTGTACTTGAGCTGACGGCTAGTGATTGAGCCGAGTACGGTGAGACCTGTACTCGAGCTGACGGCCAGCAATTGAGCCGCATACGGTGAGATCTGTATCCGCGCTGACGGGTGATGAGCCCTTTGCGATGCCTTCACTACGTTTCTCAAACCATAACATCGTATGAGAATAACTAGGATTGACGACCCTAGAATGGATCATGTTTGGGAATGATACAAGGGAGGTACCTTAGTTTCCCAATACTGCTGTTTGAAATGGACTAATAAAAACTTGGTAATCATGAGCATCATCGCACCGCATGTGCTTTGTAGATGTGGCGCACTGAGGGAGTAAGCATTCGCGAACGTAAGATGATGTCGCTTGAGGGTGGTTTGGCAAGGGCATACAGCATCATGTCATTTCATTCTTGCATTTAATAAGAGTAGTTAGAATTGTTTGATTTGTACTGCTTTATCATTACTGCTTGATTGAATTGATAACATGTTAACCTATGCTTTACTGTTCCACTGAGTTGATCACTCACTCCCACGTTACGGGACGGTGTTCCGAACACCCACCAGATTTGTTGAGTTTCAGGTGGTGGCGATGCTTGTGAAGCAGAGCCGGACTACTTCTATGATGATAGGAGGAATTCTCCTATCTGTATCTCTCTAGCAGGTCGATGAAGACCTGATATTGTATTGACGGGGCTATGGTACATGGGATAGGAGGCATTACACTTCCTCACATTTGGTACATTTTAGAACTGCACTTGTATTTATTTAACCTGGTAATGTTATCACACTCTGGAGACTCATCATAAGTTATATATTTTATCTATCTATACAGTCTTCCGCTTGCAAATTTAACTGTCTCTGGAGTATGATATGCTGTTTTGGCTTAATCTCACTCATGTTCAATGCACGAATACAGTCAACATTCAATCATCATTCATTTTGTTGCATAAGTGATGTTCTGGAACTCGGGAGTTGAGTTTATGCTCGACCCCCGATTTTCAGGGCGTTACAAGATGGTATCAGAGCATGATTTTGATTAAACCGGACCTGGGTTATGGTCACACTACGCACTCTGACGCAATCTGACTTAGGAGGGAGCGACGAAACATAGAAACTGACTTAGGATTTTCCAAATTCGCCGAACGGCGAAACCAACCGAAATCGACCGTTGAGATTGGGCCGTACACACCCATGATCAAACGAAACAATCCCGAATCACTTCTAGGCCATCAGTCGGCGGGTGTGAGTCATTCCTTAGAGACGAATGTCCTTAGATTGTGGGTCAACCACAACACCAAAGCCTAAAACCCCTTTTTACCCAATTTCTTCAAAATCTTTCCTTGCACCACTTCATTCTTTAATTTTTTCTAAATCCTATCATACCAGATATAAATTATAACGTATAAATGACGAAGAATAACACCTAAACAAAAATTTACTATAAATAGTAAATATATGTATAAATTGGACTTTTAACCATTCAAACTTTGGAATCTAACCAAGTAAATGGGTTAGTTGGATAGATTAGCTCCTCCTACCCCAAAATCATATGTCACACGATATATAAAATCATTCTAGTTTGTAAATTGGCCCCGAAAATGCCTCAACTGGAGTCGGGGGCCTCCCCACTTAAATTTACTAAGATCCAGGGTCGAACCCGGGTGCATTTGGCACCTTGGGACCAAGGAGAACACATCCCACCTGCGGCGGCAGCCCACCGGCCACTTTGGTCGGCGGTGGAACCGCCACTTTGGCGGTGGACCTCCGCCAAACTTGGCCGTACGGGTCGGGCCGGGGCTGGGATTGGTCGGCCTGACCTCCCCTACCCCCTGGCACGTGCGGTTTTGGCTGGAGTTTGGGATTTTTAGGTCTGGAAGCCCCCTCTCTCTCAAACGCCCCTCCCATCTCTCTTTTCCTCCTATTCTTGCTATTTTCTCTCTCAAACCTCAACTCCAATCGCCCATTTCGTTGTTTCCTGTCCAACCATACATCACTCCATCGTTTACAGCCCTACCTATCCTCCTACCCTCATCATTCTCTCTCATTTGAGCTCCTACACCCCTCATTTGGAGCTCAAAAACGTGTAACCTCTCTACCCAACCCATCTCTCCACTTCTCTTTACAAATCCCTGTTCTTTGGGCCTCTACAACCACTGTTGAGACCCAAGTTCGTGGAGAACCAAAAAAAAAAAAACTTCAGCCCCTTTTCTCCCTCTAGGGTCCGTTCAGCCAACTGCATTAGGTGGGTAAGGTGGATTGAATTGTAAAAGTAATAATAAATGTATGTGTAAAGTATGGTTCCTAGATTGGTGTATCATATGATTTCCAATACCATATTTGGAGTGTAGGCAGTTAAACGTAAATCCCGGAACTTTCTTTCAAAATACACTTAGAAATTTCCCATCGTGGGATTTGGAAATCCCATCTCACCCTTTTCCAACACCAGGCTCATTTTCCAAAGCCTCTACCAATAATTTTGATCCCCACCCACCCTCCTACCAACCATGTCACACCCAATCCCAAGGTAAGATTAGCAATACAGTCCCATTTAATACAACTTAAGACCACTGGCCAAATAGGGTTGAAATGATAAAGTCCCTTGATACACATTAACCCACCACACTCTGACAGTTTAAGCTTTTATAGTAAATGGTTGTTTGACAAATATGGCCCATAGAGTTTGGACCTAGAGCAGTGCTTTGACAGACCTGACGATATAGGCAATCCAACCAGAACCCCCTCAGTTGGTTTGAGCATATGTGAAATGCTCGGGCGTAGTTAAATTCAACTAAAGGCAACTCAATTCCAATTAGACAACTTTAACCCTAAGTAATAAAACCCTTCCTTGTATTAGGAATGAAGTGAAATCATCTAGCATAGAGGCATAGACTTTAAATCACAACTAGTGGATTACCGCTACGCATACGTTGAGCCTAGGCTGCTGACTAGACTAAGAAATATAAACGACTAACAATACTAAGATAATTGGGTGATGGACGTAGTTAGTTGGCTTGAATAGGTTGGAACGAGACCCCGTTCCTTTGTTGAATCCTCTCGATACCCATAGGTATCAATGCCATCGTACACATCGTCGATGAAAGGCAGACCAATGTATTTCCCATTTCATGTCAAGGATAGGTTATAAATTACACCTTGTTCCGACATACGGATCAGGGCATAGCTCTTGAGCCTTGAGGGTGAAAATAAAATTTTAGGGGGGGTAGAACATTATGAGCCCAATCTAGTTAGGTCACCTGATATGCCTCTTTGATCTGGGTGGCGCAGCGGAAACGCGGTGGACCCTACCCCACTGGCCCAGGATCGAAACGGTGCTCGTTGAATACGAACATTATAGAAGCCCTAGCCTGCCCTACTATGAGAAACCGTTTTAGGATGATCTAGTAAGATTTGATTCACCATTTCCTTGGACATAGATAATAATGAGGATTCTCTTAGACTAAGACCTAAAGGGCAACCTTAGAATAAACAATTTGAGCCTTTCAATGATGGGCATTCCCTACTCTTAGAGATTGATCGGACTACGGAGTTACTGAAATATACAACTGCGAAACATTCGCGGCTTGACCCAATTCTCAATCCTGGGCGACTACCGATGGACTCTCTGCTGACGAGCGGACGACCAGGATCCACCAGGATTCGGAAGGGATACGATGAGCTTCCTACCCTGGCCTGGTAGATGATCGATGTATCGGGATCGAGCCCACTATTACCGTCTCTCCGTGTTGGTCAAACAATGAAAACAGTTATCTTACTCTAAATTGTTGGGAATTGTCGTTGAGACTCCAAATAGGTAAAGAAATAAATTGTAGCAAACCATTAGGGTATGAGCAATGGATAAACAACTAAGTTTTAAGGGGGGTAGACTAAAATGAACCAGCTGGTATATACCCTACCACGCGTAGAAACTTGAAATCAATAAGTCATTAGGCAAATGAAATAATAGAAATTTTCCCTTATTACCCTTAGCCAATTTCGGGGACGAAATTTTGTTTTAAGGGGGGTAGATTGTAACATCCCGGATTTTTGCCAACCTGGGATTAGACGTTCTAGGGCAATGGGTCGATCCTAAGACCTTATCAACTTGTCAAAACTAAATCCCACAGTCTAAAATCGCTCCTGAACCCATTTCCTTCACAAATCCCACCCCTTTACTACCTTGTGCTTTCAATTTTTCAAAGCACTTTCGCCTTAGACACTAACTTAAACTAGTTAAGTAGTAAAACTTGGATCACTTTATATACAAACTACAAAGGCCTAAGTACCATCTCAACCAGAAAACAATTAGGATTAAATCCTTTAGAAATTTAACAAAGTTAACTAAGTGCAAACTCGACTAGCCATGAAATCCGTTGGGATCGCTTTAAATACGATCTGCAAGACCCAAAACTTGTAAAACATGTGACTCTAGGTTACCCTAAAGTCTAGAGCCAAACTCATTTCCCGTCTGCTCTCGGGAATGAAACGACACTTCGTATTAGGTTTAGATCGCACATCGGGAGTCCGATTAACACGAAGCTAAGGAACTAGGACCGCCTCACTGGGCTTGACAATCATCTCAAAAATCAGATCCAGCCGATGTCCCACGGCCATTCGTTTCGATCCGGAGCGAGGGAGTGTGAAAAACACTATTCCCATTCCAAAATAAATATCTGGAATAGTGATCTGGCACCTTTCACTTGCGCATCAGTATTAAGCAACCAGACCGTCAGAATCAGACCAAATTACACCCTCGGATCAGGAAAAATTTCAGGAACATTTACATGTACTTGGAATTTCGGATCGTGGCCCACTGACCGTTGAACTGAAAGTGGTCCGCCACGTGCGATCTGGGAATCCGATCGAGTTGAAAACGTAATCCCTCATAGATCCATGTGTGGTGAGCTTAAGTCTGACGTTTGGCTCAAGGAGGGCCACCAGAACCTCTCTTTTGAGCTGGAAAAGTGACGAAATACCTATATTAGCAGTAACCTTTGAACAGGAGTCTATTTCGGTGAGTTTTGAGGCTATATAAGGACCTTAAACCCTCTCCCATTCCAGCCATACGAATTTGGATTTGAGAGAGGGAAAAGAGAGAGAAAGTGAGGGAGAAGTGGGAGAATCTCCCTGCCGTCGTTCCCTGCCACCACACGGGCTGCACCATCCCTTTCTCATCGCTTTCCCGGCTCCAGCGCGCCGGCATTTCCCGATTACAGCCCCGTTTCTAGGTAAGAAACCCTAACCCTAATCTGTTTTGGAGTTTAGACTGTTGTAGGTTGTGAAATAGCTAACCTATTTCGTTCTCTAGGTTGCCAAACTGCCGAATACGGAAGCTTAGCAAACCTATCAACTCCGTTACGATTCTACGACCAAAGGTGCGGACTTTAAGTGTATAAGTTACGTTTTTCAACGCTTTCAATGTCAGATAATGATAGATTCATGATCTGCGTGTAAATGCACATGTACAAAGTGCTTTCCGTTTCCTGTTTCGATTAACGTTGTAGAATATGGAATTTCACATACTCTAGATATACGTAGAAATACCGTATACGTATTTTTTTTGGAGAAGTGTTTGACATGTTTATTTAATGTATGATTATACTATATATGGATAAAATACTAGTTTGGCGAAAGGAATCGCCGTAATACATGTTCACTTGTAAATGCTACGTATGTTGAAATTGTGTATTCTAGAAATACTGTATACGTATAAATTTTGGAGATGTATGTATCATGATTATTTGCTGTAGTAATATATTATACATGGATAAAATACTAGCTTGGCTAAAGGATAACCCTAATACATGTTTTACTAACATACACCATGTATGTTGTAATAGTGTATTCTAAGTGTTTGTGGAAATGGCTGAATGAGTATAGAATTCTCATTCGTGCTCGCCATGACTAATTGTCATGGATTCATGATTGATGTATTGGCGATACCCCCTTTGACGAAAGGATTTGCCCTAAATCACGCCACGGCCATTATACACTATATATGCTAAAATGTGTGGCCCAAGTGTTTGTGGAAATGACGGAAGGGATATGGAACTTGGATTCCTGCTTGCCATGACTATCCGTCGTGGGTGTACGCGTGTTATGATTGGGGCAACTCCCTAGTGAAAGGATTTGGCCTAATGCCTATGTGATCGACATATGTCATGTATGTTGATGTATGGTTGTTTAAGTGTTTCTTGAAATGTCTGAATGTGTAGTAGTTAGCAAATTGTAATATATAAGGGTGTTGAGGTATGACTCTCAACCTCTTTTCACTATGTGTATGATCTCCTTTGATAGTTGTGTGATTAGGATTTGAACATGTACAAACTCATGCTTGTGTTGTGATTCATAACATGCTCAACTGTTTTATGATTTTAATTATGTAATGCATATGTTTAAATTTATATTTATGTTGTATGATCCGTCATGGGTGATGGGGGAGCGGAGCAACGAGTGCGTGCAACAGCCCTGGCAGCCCTAAACGGATAATACCAGACTGATTGGAAGATTTGAATCCTGATCTATTACTGCTTTATATCTCTGTAATTGATTGTGTTTGGGGCTATGATTATAGTCCAGGCAATCGGTAACGGGATTGAACTCGTGGCTGAGATTCATTTGCCACGTGGGATGTGTTCGACGAACTCGAGTCGTGCATTGCCTGTCGGCAGTGGCTAGGCCACACGAAGTTGTTTATGCACTTCATGTCGTGCAGCTCAACGGGCGATCGTGCTAGTCGAGCTCATCAAGTAACCCGATCTGCCTTATGCATGTTCACCATGTTTGGTCGCTACTGCTTGAACCTAGGGTACCAAACTTACCAGTGGCGATCCCCGTTTAACCATGGTACCTAGATCCGCTAAGTCGCATGAGCCGGGCATGGTGGTATGGGACACCGTGGTCGAGCTGTCGGCCTACGCTGGGGCCATGTGCCTCCCCGTAGTGACCATTGCGCAATCAACTCGTGAGCCGAATATGGTGGTATGGGACACTGTATTCGAGCTGTCGATACTTCGGCGAGAGCCGAGTACGGTGAGATCTGTGCTCGTGTTGACGGGCGACGAGTCCTCCGTGGTATCATCGAGTACACTCCAAGGGTCTGTGATTGGCCACGAGTCTTTCACAGCAACTAGAGTGTGAGTTGAGCCGAGTACGGTGAGACCTGTACTTGAGCTGACGGCTAGTGATTGAGCCGAGTACGGTGAGACCTGTACTCGAGCTGACGGCCAGCAATTGAGCCGCATACGGTGAGATCTGTATCCGCGCTGACGGGTGATGAGCCCTTTGCGATGCCTTCACTACGTTTCTCAAACCATAACATCGTATGAGAATAACTAGGATTGACGACCCTAGAATGGATCATGTTTGGGAATGATACAAGGGAGGTACCTTAGTTTTCCAATACTGCTGTTTGAAATGGACTAATAAAAACTTGGTAATCATGAGCATCATCGCACCGCATGTGCTTTGTAGATGTGGCGCACTGAGGGAGTAAGCATTCGCGAACGTAAGATGATGTCGCTTGAGGGTGGTTTGGCAAGGGCATACAGCATCATGTCATTTCATTCTTGCATTTAATAAGAGTAGTTAGAATTGTTTGATTTGTACTGCTTTATCATTACTGCTTGATTGAATTGATAACATGTTAACCTATGCTTTACTGTTCCACTGAGTTGATCACTCACTCCCACGTTACGGGACGGTGTTCCGAACACCCACCAGATTTGTTGAGTTTCAGGTGGTGGCGATGCTTGTGAAGCAGAGCCGGACTACTTCTATGATGATAGGAGGAATTCTCCTATCTGTATCTCTCTAGCAGGTCGATGAAGACCTGATATTGTATTGACGGGGCTATGGTACATGGGATAGGAGGCATTACACTTCCTCACATTTGGTACATTTTAGAACTGCACTTGTATTTATTTAACCTGGTAATGTTATCACACTCTGGAGACTCATCATAAGTTATATATTTTATCTATCTATCACAGTCTTCCGCTTGCAAATTTAACTGTCTCTGGAGTATGATATGCTGTTTTGGCTTAATCTCACTCATGTTCAATGCACGAATACAGTCAACATTCAATCATCATTCATTTTGTTGCATAAGTGATGTTCTGGAACTAGGGAGTTGAGTTTATGCTCGACCCCCGATTTTCAGGGCGTTACAACCCCACCTAGATGTCCCCCAAATTTCACCCTCATCCGTCCCTATTTGATCACCCAAAAGGGTGGGCCAAGAAGGTTAGACGGTCTAAATTTTCTGGACTGTCCAACCATTCTGCTGCTGTAAAAACATAAATATCAGCTTGTTTTTGAAGTAGTGGGCTACCTTTGTGGACCCCACCTTGTTGTATACTTGTGTAGGGATGTTGGTCCTACATTTTCTTAAAATTTGGCAGACCTGGGGCCACTCTATTGGGGTGCACAAATCAGGGGCAGCAGCATTGTTTCAGCAGCAAGATTTTTTTCAGAAATACCTTGCTGTCCATATATTGTAGGAGTTAAATAAAATACTTTTTCTATCCCAAAATTTCTAAAATTTTGTAGAGAGGTGTCCCACCTATGGTAGGGCCTACCTACAAAATTTTAGGGCCAATGGACCTCATATGGGCATCTAAAAGGATGGGCCAATATAGTGGACTGCCAGAAATTTCTGTTGTGCAGTCCAGTAGCATAGCTCCATAAAAATAACTTTAAAAAAAATATATTTTCTCAGAAGGCGGGCCATATTTATGCATCCCACCATATTGTAGGCTTGATGAAGAACCTTGGGTCTAAATTTCAAGAATTTTGGAGGCCCAGAACCTACCCATTTGGATGGCTCGAATTCAGGACAGTTATATTCCAGCAATATTTCACCCTAGACAGATTGTATTCTTTAAATTAATTAAAATACTTCTAATTATCCTAAAATTTTAAAATTTTGTGGAGGTGTGGTCCACTTATGGTAGGACGCATTTACCAAATTTTAGGGCCAATGGACCCTTGTGTACACCATGGATAGGGTCGTACTAATCCACCACGTTGGGACGTATAGGTCAGTCTAATTTTCTTGACAGACAATTTTATTTAAATTAATTAAAATACTTAGGAATATCCAAAAATTTTGAAATTTTGTGGGGATATGGCCCACCCATGGAAGTGTCACCCTACAAATTATAAGACCCAACGGACATTCAAACTGACTGTGGTGTGACGTGTAAATTTAGGTCAATTTTGGGCCAAATACCCAGGCCCGTAGGACTACCCACCATGGGACGCCCCTACCTTGGGCTATTGCTGGGCCTGTATTCTAGCAGCATGGCCCACTTCTAGTGTGTGTTGTGCATTCCCCTATTATTTGGTGGGGCCCGCAGTGATGTGTGTGGGTCATCAGAAAATAAATACTATAAATTAATTCATTTGCTGGACTCCAACAAACCCAGAAAGCGAGTGGGCTGGAAATTCAGCAATGGGCCAGCCAATGTTACCGCCCCATAAATGTCTGTTTTGGGGCAGTATAACCCACTAGATTTGAGGAGGATTTAAGTCAGTTACTGTAACATCTCAGATTTTTCCCAACCTGGTGATAGACGTCCTTAGGCAATGAGTCGATCCTAACACCTAATTAACTTCTCAAACGCTTAATTCAAAAGTCTCAAATCCCTTTTAAAACCATTTTCTCCAAAATCTCACTCTTCCTTCAAAATCTCACCTTTCACTACCTTATCCTTCAAAAGTAACTAAGTGTTAAACTAGATTAGCTACGAAATCCGCTTGATCCAATTTAAATACGATTTACAAGACCCAAAACTTGTAGAATCATTGACGCTAAGTTACCCTAAAATCTAGGTTCAATCTCATTACCTGGCTGCTCTCGGGAGCATCACAAAACTCCATTTCAGATTTGTACCACCCATTCCGATTAACTCGAAGTTATAGAATTAGGACCGCCTTGCTAGGCTTGACAACCATCTCGGAAATCAAATCCAGATAGTGTCCCAGTGCTATTCGCTTGAGCCCGGACTGAGGAGTGTGAGAAATGTGAAATTAATTTAAAATAAAATACAAATTTAAGTAATCTGGAACGTGTCGCTTGCGGACAATATTTTAAGCAACCAGACCATCAGAATCTGACCAGATTACACCCTCGAATCAGGGATATTTGCCCCTACGTGTCAGTGTACTTGAAATCTCTGATCGAGTTTCACTGACCGTTAAACGAAAACTGGTCTGCCACGCGTGATTTGGGAATCTGACCAGAACAAAAACTTAACTAAACCTAGATCCAATATTAGAGAGCTTAAGTCTGACCGCACACAGAAAAGGGGCTGCCAGAAGTTCTCCGTTGGATCGAAACGGACCCGCTTTGGACATAACCTAAGTATACCTTGTTCTTGAGTCTATTTTAGAGAGTTTCTAACCTATATAAGGACCTTAAAACCTCTCTCATTCCTCCCATATGAATTTGAGAAAACCTAGGAGAGAGAAGAGAGAAAAGAGAGAGAAAGTGTAAGAGAAGTGGGAGGATCTCCCTGATGCTCTAACCTGCCACTATACAAGCACAACCACCTTGTTCTAATCGCTTTCCCGATGATTTAAGCTTCATTTCCAGGTAAGAAAACCCTAACCCTAACCTGTTTTAGGTTTTAGATTGATTCAAGTAGTGAAATAGCTAACGTAACTCGTGATTTAGGTCGTCATATCGACGTTGACGAAAGCATAGAGATTCTATCGACTCCGTTACGATTCTATGACATAAGGTGTGGACTTTAGATGTATAGGTTATGGTTTTCAACGCTTTCAATGTCAGATAATGATAGATTCATGATCTGCATGCAATTGCGCATGTACAAAGTGCTGTCCGTTTCGTTTTTCGATTATACGTTAACTATGTTGACTATACTGTATTCCTCGTATTTGTAGAAAATACCGTATATGTATAAAATACGGATTTATGCTTAAAATGATTTTTTGTCGTGACTATATACTTGTATTTATGCGATAACTCCCTAACGAAAGGACTTGCCCTAAATCACGCCACGGCCACTATATGCTATATATGTTAAAATGTGTAGCCCAAGTGTTTGTGGAAATGACTAAATGAATATGGAACTTGGATTCCTGCTTGCCATGACTATCCGTCGTGGGTGCACGCGTGTTATAATTGGGGTACCTCCCTAGTGAAAGGATTTGGCCTAATACCTATGTGATCAACATACGTCATGTATGTTGATGTAGGTGGTCTAAAGTGTTTGTTGAAATGTCTGAATGAGTAGTAGTTAGTAAATTATAATGTATAAGGGTGTTGAGATATGATTCTCAACTCCTTTAACTATGTGTATGATTTCTTTAGATATCTGTGTGATTAGGAATTGAATATGTACAAACTCATGCTTATGTTGTACTTCATAACATGCTCAACTAATTGTATGATTTTATCTATGTAATGTATATGTTTAAATTCATGTTTAAGTTGTATTCCATAAGAGCCGTGAAGGGTGATGGGGGAGTGGTGTAACGATTACATGCAATAGCCCTGTCAGCCTTAAGCGGACAATACTGAATATTTGATTGTATGATTTGAAATTTTGATCCATTACTGCTTTAATTGTTCCGCAATTGAATGTGATTGGGACTAAGAGTTAGTCTAGGCGATCAGTAATGGAATGGAATTTGTGACTGAGATTCAATCATCACGTGAGATGTGTCCTACAAACCCAAGTCGTACTTCGGTTGACGATAGTGGTTGGCCACACGAAGTGCTTATGCACTTCATATCGTTCAACTTGTTCTGCACTCGAGCTAGCCGAGCTCGTCAAGTAACCCGATCTATCTTATATATGTTCACCATGTTTGGACGCTACTGTTTGAACTTAAGGTACTAACCTTACCAGTGGAATCCCGTTAACCGTGGTACCTCGATCCGCTAAGACTCATGAGCCGGGCATGGTGGTATGGGACACAGTGGTCGAGCTGTCGGCCTACGCTGGGGCCACGAGCCTCCCCATAGTGACCATTAAGCAACCAGACTCGCGAGCTGAATACGGTGGTATGAGAAACTGTATTCGAGCTGTCGGCTTACACTGCTTTGATGGGTGATGGGGGAGTGGTGCAATGATTCCATGTAACAGCCCTGGCAACCCTGACAGTACTCGATGTAGTGACCTCGAGCATACTCTGAATTTACGGAGAGGTGACGAGCCTTCCCGTAGTAAACAAAGTATAAACTACGCCTGTATTGATAAGGTGATGGGGGAGTGGTGCAACAATTTCGTGTAACAACCCTGACAACCCTTGCAGCGACCTAGAACCACACTATCGTATGAGATTATCTAGGAATGATGACCCTAGAATGGATCATTGTTTGAGAATGATATAAGGAAGGTACCTTAGTTTTCCAATCCTGCTGTTTGAAAAGGACTAATAACAACTCGGTAATCATGCTCATCATCGCATTGCATGTGCCTGGAAGATGTGGAGCACTGAGGGATGAACGCATGCCACGGACGTAAGATGGTGTCGCATGAGGGAGTATGTTGGCGAGGGCATGCATCATGACAACATTTCATACTTACATTAACAAGAGTACTTAAGATTGTTGATTATACTGCTTTATCATTACTGCTTGACTGTTTTAATAACATGTTAACCTATGATTTACTGTTCCACTGAGTTGATCACCCACTCCCACGTTACGGGAAGGTGTTCTGGACACCCACCAGACTTTGTCAGATTGCAGATGGCGACGCTACTTCTGAGACGCAGCCGGACTTTTGTGACGACGAGAATGTTTTCTCATATATGCTGTTTTCTGGCAATTTCACGTGAGCCGTGCCTTGATCGACGGGGTTACAGGAATGTCGACTAGAGGACCTTACACATTTGGTATATTTTGGAATTGTACTTGTAATGAATTAACCTGGTAACATTATCACACTCAGGAGACTCACCACAATCTATATATTTTATATATCTATCACAGTTTTCCGCTTGCAAATTTAACTGTCTCTGGAGTATGATATGTTGTTTTGGTATAATCCCATTCCTGTTTCCATGCTCTCATCATAATTATCATTATCTGTGTTGCATAAGTGATGTGTTGAAACTCGAGAGCTGAGCTTTGCTTGACCCCCGATTTTCAGGGCGTTATAAGATGGTATCAGAACATGATTTGGATTAAACCGAACCAGGGTTATGGTCACACAACGCACTCTGACTTAGGATGGAGCGACGAAACGTAGGAACCAACTTAGGATTTTTGAAATTCGCCGAACGACGAAACCGACCGAAATTGACTGCTGAGATTGGGCCCGTACACACCCATGATCACGCGAAACAATCTCGAATCACATCTAGACCGTCAGTCGACGGGTTTGAGTCATTCGTTAGAAACGAATGTCCTTAGGTTGTGGATCAACCACAACACCTTACACTTCATCTCAAAGCCTTAAAACCCCCTTTACCCAATTCCTTCAAAATCTCACCCTCCACCACTGTATTCTTCGTTTCTTTTAAGTACTTTCATAATACACACCAATCCTAGGGTATAAATGACGAAGAACAATATTGAAACTAAAATTTACCAGAAATAGGAAATAAATGGATAAAATGGGTTTTGACCCTTAGCCTTTCGGAATCTAACCAAATAAATGGGTTAGTTGGATAGATTAGTGCCTCCTACCCCAAAATCATATGTTACACGTCACATAGACTCATTCCGGTTTGCAAATTAGCCCCGATACGGCTCAAAACAGAGTCGGGGGCCAAATGGGGCACCTCTGGAGGGACCCAGGGTGGGACCCAGAGTTTTTTAGGGCCTATGGGGCACGAGGACCTCGCCCACCTGTCCAAGGAGTGACGAGGCCCTCGCCAGGTCGGCGAGGCCTCACCGGTCAACGGGCTCGGCCGGGCGGGCCGGTCAGGCCGATCAAGTTTGGGAGATGTGTGTCCCGTCCATTGAAACCCCCCCAAACCCCTATCTCTTTCACAAATCAGCCCTCCAAGTTCTCCTTTCCCCACAAAGTTTCTGATTTTTCATAGAAAATGCCCCTTCGATCACTCCTTTTTTCGTTTTAATGCACTACCGTTGTTACCCATTCGAAAACTCCCTCCTACAGCTGCGGTCTCCCTCATATCCCTTTTCATTTGAGCCTTTACAGTCTCTTTTTGGTCTCAAAATCGTGCAAACCTCAAATCCCATCTTCTCCTTTCCAGGAAATTGATTTTCTTCATCATTTTATGCTTCTAACTGCCCTCCACAGTTGCATACATCTCCCATCTTTTTCCTTTCACTTGCCTTGAGTTCACAAACCCCTCTTTGTGGCTCATTTCCTCACAACTCAACTACCCATCAAACCTCATTCCTCTTATCCCCTTCTTTCACTTCCCATGGCTCTATCCGAGCTTAGTACGGCCATCTTCTCGGATGTCTAGCTATCCATACTATTGTCTTGTAGTTTGCATGGGTTACCGCCTTTAGATGTTTATGCTTTCATGTTGATGGGTGTAGTAATTGGTAGAATGTTTTAGAGGTTTGAGGACGTTTAGGGCCCGTTCGGCCAACTACATTAAGTGAGATTAGGTGGATGGAATTGTAAAAGTAATAATAAATGTATGTGTAAGGTATGGACCCTAGATTGGGTGTATCTCATGTTTTCCAATACCATGCTTGGAATGTATGCAATTAAAGATAAATTCTGAGATTTTCTTTCAAATTACACTTAGAAATTCATCATCATGGGATTTGGAAATCCCATCTCACACTTTCAAACACAAGGCTCATTTTTCAAAGCCTATAAAATTAATTTTAATCCCCACCCACCCTCCTACCAAACATGCCACTCCAAATCCCGAGGTGGGATTAGCAATGTAGTCTCATTTAATACAATAGGCCCTTGGAATTTTGGACCTAGAGCGGTGCTCCTAGATTTTGACAGACCTAATCGTATAGGAAATCCAACAAATTAATAATGTGAACCCAAAGACCCTCTTAGTTGCTATGAGCATATGTGAAGTGCTCGAGCGTAGTCATATTCTAGTTCGGGCAACTCAATTCCGATCAGACAACTTTGACCCTAAGCGATAAGACAAATTCTTATATTAAAAAGGGTATAAAATCATCTAGTGTATAAGCTTAGACTCTGGACTTCAACCAGTGTATTACCGCTACTCCTAAAATTAAGGCTAGACTACTGGTTAGGCTAAGGAAGGTAAAGGACTAATTAATTATGCTAAGCCAATTGAATAATAGACTTAGTTGTTCGGCTTAACCGACTCAGACCCACTACCCAACTTTCCTTCCGTGTTGGCCCGACCACTTGCAACTACAAGTTTATAACTTTGTCTTTAAGAAGTATTAGGAGTATATAGCCGATAGAGACTTTGTCTTTTAGGCCTAAGGAATTGCCCACATGGGCAACAGACAGTTAGGAATTAGATCTCAAACCACATGCCATGTCGGCATACATATTGTGCATATGAACTTCGAAAGATAGCCTATCTATTAAGCTAGACATGATTAAATAGGGTAAGTCTGGACCGTGGCAAAACTCCTTGGTAGAATTAGGCATCTTACCACAAACTCACACTCGCCCCTGAAATCAACCACAATACCCATCATCTTTATCTCCTTTCTATAATCATAGGTATCAATGCCATAGTACACATCGTTGATGAAAGGCATACCAATGTATTTCCCATTTCATGTCAAGGATAGGTCCTAAATTACACCTTGTTCCAACATATGGATCAGGACATAGATCTTGAGCCTTGAGGGTAAAAATAAATTTTTAAGGGGGGTAGAACATTATGAACCTAATCTAGTTAAGTCAGTTTATACATCCTTTTGATCAGAGTGGCGCAGCGAAAATGTGGTGGACCCTTGCCCCACTGGCCCAGGATCGAATGGAGTTTATCCAGACTGTACGTAAAGGTAGGTCACTAAATCGGATCTGAATCTTCCTTAGAATGTAAAGCGATTAGGGTTCAAGTATTAAACAATTTTATATTATAGAATATGCCTAACAATGGGTACGAACTAAATTACAATAGCCATGGTCAACGTATCTACAACTGTGCACGTTGCATACGAACATAATAGAAGCCTGTTCTACTATGAGAAATCGTTTTAGGATGATCTAGTAAGATTTGACTTACCATTTCCTTAGACATAGATAATAACGAGGACTCTCTTAGACCAAAACCTAAAGGACAACCCGAGAAATAGGACATTTAAACCTTTCAGTGATGGGCATTCCCTAAGTTTTTAGATTGATCGGTCTACAGAGTTACTGAAATATAAACTGCGAAGCATTCGCAGCTTGATCCAATTCTCAATCTTGGGCGACTACCAATGGACTCACTGCTTGGCCGAGTAGAAGACTAGGATCTACCAGGACTAGGAAGGGATACGATGAGCTTTCTACCCTGGCCAGGTAGATGATCGATGTATCGGGATCAAGCTCACTATAACCGTCTCTCCGTGTTGGTCAAACATTGAAAACAACTATCCTACTCTAAATAGATGGGAATCGCCGTCAAGACTCCAAATAGATAAAGGAATCCATTGTAGCAAGCCATCAGGATATAAGTAAGAGATAAAGAAATAAATTTTTAAGGAGGTTAGCCTAAAATGTACTAGACTAGCATGCACAATATATACCCTGCCACGCGTAGAAACACGAAATCAATAAAACTTAGGTAAAAGAAATAATTAAATCTTTCCTTATTACCCTTAGGCAATTTCGGGGACGAAATTTTATTTTAAGGGGGGTAGATTGTAACATCCGAAATTTTTCCCAACCTTGTGATAGACGTCCTTAGGCAATGAGTCAATCCTAACACCTGATTAACTTCTCAAACGCTTAATTCAAAAGTCTCAAATCCCTTTTCAAACCATTTTCTTCAAAATCTCGCTCTTCCTTCAAAATCTCACCTTTCATTACTTTATCCTTCAAAAGTAACTAAGTATTAAACTAGATTAGCAACGAAATCCACTTGATCCACTTTAAATACAATCTGCAAGACCCAAAATTTGAAGAATCATTGACGCTAAGTTACCCTAAAATCTAGGATCAATCTCATTACCCGGCTGCTCTCGGGAGCATCACGAAACTCTGTATCAGATCTGGACTGCCCATCGAAAGTCTGATTAACGTGAAGTTATAGAATTAGGACCGCCTTGCTAGGCTTGACAACCATCTCGAAAATCAAATCCAGATGGTGTACCAGTGCTATTTGCTTGAGCCCGGAGCGAGGAGTGTGAGAAATGTGAAATTAATTAAAAATAAAATACAAATTTAAGTAATCTGGAACGTGTCGCTTGCGGACAATTTTTTAAGCAACCAGACCGTCGGAATCTGACCAGATTACACCCTTGGATCAGAGATATTTGTCCCTACGTGTCAGTGTACTTGAAATCTCTGATCGAATTTCACTGACCGTTAATCGGAAACTGGTCCGCCACGCGTGATCTGGGAATCCGACCGGAACGAAAACTTAACTAAACCTAGATCCAATGTTAGAGAGCTTAAGTTTGACCATACACAGAAAAGGGGCCGTCAGAAGTGCTCCGTTGGATCGAAACGGACCCGCTTTGGACATAACCTAAGTATACCTTGTTCCTGAGTCTATTTTAGGGAGTTTCTAACCTATATAAGGACCTTAACTCTCTCATTCCTCCCATATGAATTTGAGAAAACCTAGGAGAGAGAAGAGAGAAAAGAGAGAGAAAGTGTAAGAGAAGTGGGAGGATCTCCCTGATGCTCTACCCTGCCACTATACAAGCCTAACTACCTCGTTCTAATCGCTTTTCCGACGATTTCAGCTTCATTTTCAGTTAAGAAAACCCTAACCCTAACTTGTTTTAGGGTTTGGATTGATTCAAGTAGTGAAATAGCTAACGTAACTCGTGATTTAGGTCATCATATCGACGTTGACGAAAGCGTAGAGATTCTGTCGACTCCGTTACGATTCTACAGCATAAGGTACGGACTTTAGATGGATAGGTTATGGTTTTCAACACTTTCAATGTCAGATAATGATAGATTCATGATCTGCATGTAATTGCACATGTACAAAGTGTTGTCCGTTTCGTTTTTCGATTATACGTTAACTATGTTGAATATACTGTATTCCTCGTATTTGTAGAAAATACCGTATACGTATAAAATATAGATTTGTACTTAACATGATTATTTATCATGACTATATGCTTGTATGTATGCGACAACTCCCTAGCGAAAGGACTTACCCTAAATCACGCCACGACCACTATACGCATATATGTTAAAATGTGTAGCCCAAGTGTTTGTGGAAATGACTGAATGAATATGGAACTTGGATTCTTGCTTGTCATGACTATCCGTCGTGGGTGCACGCGTGTTATAATTGGGGCACCTCCCTAGTGAAAGGATTTGGCCTAATACCTATGTATCAACATATGTCATGTATGTTGATGTAGGTGGTCTAAAGTGTTTGTTGAAATGTCTGAATGAGTAGTAGTTAGTAAATTGTAATGTATAAGAGTATTGAGATATGATTCTCAACTCCTTTAACTATGTGTATGATTTCTTTAGATATCTGTGTGATTAGGAATTGAATATGTACAAGCTCATGCTTATGTTGTACTTCATAACATGCTCAACTAATTGTATGATTTTATCTATGTAATGTATATGTTTAAATTCATGGTTAAGTTGTATTCCATAAGATCCGTGAAGGGTGATGGGGGAGTGGTGTAACGATTCCGTGCAATAGCCCTGACAGCCCTAAGCGGACAATACTGGATATTTGATTGTATGATTTGAAATCTTGATCCATTACTACTTTCATTGTTCCGTAATTGAATGTGATTGGGACTAAGAGTTAGTCTAGGCGATCGGTAACGGAATGGAATTCGTGAATGAGATTCATTTGTCACGCGAGATGTGTCCGACGAACCCGAGTCGTACTTCGGTTGGTGATAGTGGTTGGCCACACAAAGTGCTTATGCGCTTCATATCGTTCAACTTGTTGTGCACTCGAGCTAGCCGAGCTCGTCAAGTAACCCGATCTGTCTTATGTATGTTCATCATGTTTGGACGCTACTGTTTGGACCTAAGGTACTAACCTTACCAGTGAAATCCTGTTAACCGTGGTACCTCGATCCGCTAAGACTCATGAGCCAGACATGGTGGTATAAGACACCATGGTTGAGCTGTCTGCGTACGCTGGGGCCACGAGCCTTCCCCGTAGTGACCATTGAGCAACCAGACTCGTGAGCCGAATACGGTGGTATGGGACACTATATTCGAGCTATCGGCCTACACTGCTTTGATGGGTGATGGGGGAGTGGTGCAACGATCTTGTATAATAGCCCTGACAGCCCTGACCATACCCGGTGTAGTGACCTCGAGCATACTTTGAATCTGTGGAGAGGGGACGAGCCTTCACGTAGTAAACAGAGTATAAACTAGGCTTGTATTGATAAGGTGATGGGGGAGTGGTGCAACGATTCCGTGTAACAGCCTTGGCAGCCCTTGCAGCGACCTAGAACCACATTATCGTATGAGATTATCTAGGAATGACGACCCTAGAATGGATCATTGTTTGGGAATGATATAAGGACGGTACCTTAGTTTCCCAATCCTGCTGTTTGAAAAGGACTAATAACAACTTGGTAATCATGCTCATCATCGCACTACATGTGCCTGGAAGATGTGGAGCACTGAGGGATGAACGCATGCCGCGGACGTAAGATGGTGTCACATGAGGGAGTATGTTGGCGAGGGCATGCATCATGACAACATTTCATACTTGCATTAACAAGAGTGCTTAGGATTGTTGATTGTACTGCTTTATCATTACTGCTTGACTGTTTTGATAACATGTTAACCTATGCTTTACTTTTCCACTGAGTTGATCACTCACTCCCATGTTACGGGACGGTGTTCCGGACACCCACCAGACTTTGTCTGATTACAGATGGCGACGCTACTCCTGAGGCGGAGCTGGACTTTTGTGACGACGAGAAAGCTTTCTCGTATATGTTGTTTTCTTGCGGCTTCACGTGAGTCGTGCCTTGATCAACGGGGTTACAGGAATGTCGACTAGAGGACCTTACACATTTGGTATATTTTAGAATTGTACTTGTAATGAATTAACTTGGTAACATTATCACTCTCTGGAGACTCACGACAATCTATATATTTTATATATCTAGCACAGTCTTCCGCTTGCAAATTTAACAGTCTCTGGAGTATGATATGTTGTTTTGGTATAATCTCATTCATGTTTCCATGCTCTCATCATAATCATCATTATCTGTGTTACATAAGTGATGCGTTGGAACTCGGGAGCTGACCTTTGCTCGACCCTCGATTTTCAGGGCGTTACAGTTACCTTACCATTTTAATTTTATTTTTGGGTTTAACTAGTGCATGATTAAAGGCCCAATGCAATTGGATTATTCTTGGGCTAGTCTTCTAGTCAGTTAATGGGCCTTATTGCCTTAGTTGGGCTGGAACTTTTGATAGGCCCGTTGGACCCTTGGGTCCTATGTTTACCATGTCATTTGCCATTTTGATAGGTTTTATGGGCCAAATACTCAAGTAATTGGGCCCTTGCTTGTCCACTATAGTAAATCCATACTTGGGCCGAGATGTAAGGCCCAACTTACTTGTCTTAAAAATAAGGATTTCCATATGATTGGGATAATAGGCTGCCCATTAGGCCCACCAGAATGAGTGAACCCATGACCCTTATGGTTGAGCCCTAACCTTACTTAAGGGCCCACCAAGTTGCGTATGTATTGGGCTTATTTTATGGCCCACTAGGCCATGAATTGATTGTGCCTTGAATCCTTCTTTACATATGTAGCAGGCTACCTTTTGGGACTTAGTTGAGGTTAGATGTCCTCCTTGGTGTCCTAAGGTAGGCCCATAAGGCCCTTATAGGTGGTTGAAGGCCCACCTTGGACCTTGTTAGGCCCGTCTCCTCCTTGAGGCTTTATGATTCTCCTAGCTTGTGGGTTATCCCAAAGTATTGGGCCCCCATTAGAGGACTTCGCTTCTTCTTAGTACATATCTATGTACCTATACCTTGTCTCTCCTTAGGACGGAGGAATACATTTTACGGGTAGCACACTTACATCATTATGACCCATATGAATCATTTGTATTAATTGATTGCATTGTATGGTGGTCATTGAAGGATGGAGTTTCTCCCCTTTGCACATTATGTGCCTGCAGCTAGTGTAAGATCTGTGTGTGTGACTCATGCATTGGCATAGCATTTCATGTTGATACCGCCTTGCTTCATCAAGGTCTCGCCTCAACAAGGATATTCGTGGATGGTCATATGAGTGGACACTGAAAATATTACTTGAGCATACCGGGTGCATAGGATGCTCATGTGTAAAATTTTTAAAACTTCTATGGTACTAAGGATTTAGTCCAACGCTGTGACCGGGTGGAATATATGAGCGCACGAGGGCCTTATACCGTTAGGCCACAACTCCCACTGTCATGTAGTCGGTTGGATAGGTGTGTGGCCTTACTCACCTGATGTAAGGAGGCATTGCTAGGCTGAGTCTGACCAGCTCGTAAATGGGTGCGCTACCGTCAGGCCTTGTCGGTGATTGGTTGTCCACAGGTGGGTAGTGAGGTCTCATAGGCTCGTTTGACTGTGCGAGGTCTGTAGAGCGGCAATCATTCAGCAGTGTAATGGACACTGGTGATTTTCTTATGATTGGAAATGAACTTGACATATGGTTTGGATATGAGCACTGGCATTACTTGCATCACATTAACATTCGCTGTGTAAGCCCCTTCATGCATTGCTTTGGTATGACGTCCAGTACTCATTGCATCGTATTCTTGATAAGTCTTGGTAAGGCTAGTGATATTCTCATTGAGCATGTTTCCCTTCTTGCATCTCCTATTATTGTTTTATGCACCATTGTCACACACTTACACCACCCTCTAAGCTTCTATAAGCTTATGCACGATTGATGTGTGCTGGATACTCTAGACAGACGTCGTATCATCAGATCATGGAGTAGAGCTGAGCATTTGAGGACTCCAATGTTGCTGACCTTTCTCTCTTTTCCTTTTATCTCATGTATGTCCTTTAGGACCTTATAGATGATTGTAAAAGTTCAAATTCATAGTGAATTTTGTGATGTGTGCCCTTTGTTATTCTCAAATTTACTTGTTGTGATCTTGGGTATGCTCGTATTGGAATGATTATACTGTTACAAAAATCCTCCTTATAGGATCACAAGATCGAAACCTGCCTCAAGATCCGAGAATGGGGTACTTGGAGGTTGTTGCGTTCAGAACCGGTCATCGAGATCCTTGTGAGTCTGGTTACCGAGTCTGGGGCGTAACAGGACATGCCATTACACTTGCAAATATGGCATGTGTACAAGATCAAGCTCTCCATGAGATGGCCCACACGTCTTAAATCATCTAATGTGGGCCATGGTATACAAAACAAGGGACGAAATGACAGATAGAGGTTTAAAATCATTTAGACCTACTTTGATGTTTTTGTTTTTTTTTTATATATATAAAAAAATCCTATTATGTAGTGTTGAATCATTTTATATAGTTAGCCATTTTTCATGCCCTTAGCTAAACTGAGTGAAAGCCCGAATTTTTGGACTAAAATGGGAAGGGGAAGGAGGAGCCCTAGACTTGCATGAGATAAAGGAGGATTTATTCAATCACATAGTTTGGGCTCCTAGAATCTGGTGCCTTTGTGGCAATCTATTTGATTGTAAGCTCAGATCTCACATGCATTTTTCATATTGGAACATGCAATGACATCGACATGAGGGGTCTACATGCATGTGGAATAGTGAACCTCTATAAACAGTATATCCTGTTTTGTATTTTTGTGACGAAGGCAACATGCGTGTGAAGCCGTATGGATCCACAAGCAAGAACACATGCTAACAAGGCACATATGTAATATTCAAGCTTTCCAGGAAGTGGGGGATACTATTTTATCTTCTGGCCAAATAATCAATCTGGTCCACTTGGGTGGGCCACTTTGTAAAAACAAACAGAAGGCTAAAACACCCTGATGTATAGACTGACATGGCTTTTGGGCTAGGGCACCTACTTGAAAGTGCCCTGGTTTGTCAAGTTATGTGAGTGTTGAGTCAGATTGTCTACAAAGCCTGATAGGAAGATCGATTCAAGTGTCTGCCTCAACCGGATGTGTGCAAGCTCGCCACAAGTAAATCTAAAGCCTCACATCCCATGACCCTAAACACCAGGAGAAGAAAACCCTTAAAAACAAGTTAGAAATTATAGGGTCTTAAGGTGAGAAAACTTTTTCAAAATTGGAAAATCTCTAAGTTTTTCTTGCCTTGTCAATTTTATCGAAACACCCTCGATATGATCGACCTGCACTATCGAGTCCTCGATGCTTCATCGATACCATCGAAGAGAGGACCAAATATGTCGAGTAATTTCACAACATATTTAGACGAATTATCGATATATCGATACACCTATCAATATCATCGATACTCAAAACTTGAGCACATCGAAAGTAGCTCGATAAGATCGACAGGCAAATTTCTGGTGCCCCTATTTTTTAATGAAAATCTCAAAATCTTTCGATATTTTGACGCTCTTCCGATTTGATCTGAAATCAAATATCGATAATATCGGAAGTCCATCGATGATATCGATCGTGGGCATGCATATCTTACAGCAGATATTTCAGTTTGTTTTTAACTATGATCGGGGGCCTTTCAATAGAATCGATATTCAAATATCGATGATATCGGCACCAAGTCGATTACATCGAACAAGGCATAAACTGTCCAGCAAGTTTAAAGAAAAATCTGCTGGATTTATCGATGCCTCGACTCTGATCTCGATACTATCAACATTCAAATTCCGATGATCTCGATGGTTCCCCGATCATTCATGAGATCCTGAAATATTTCAAAGTCAAGTCTCTCTCATTTTTCAAGTGTCAATGGATCGAACCTGTCATCGATGGAATCAGAGTTCAAAATCCGATGACATCGATAATAGTTTCGATTCATCGACCATTTGGTAAAAGTTTCAAAAGCGTATGACATTGAGTTCGAGTAATCGAGCAGACCATCGATGCTATCGAGAGTATACACTCGATGATATTGAACTTGATCGTTGATATCGAACTCTATCATAAATGTGACCGTTTTATATCCGTTGGAACTTTTTGCCTATATATAGAGGACTTGTCTTTTGTTGCTGTGAGAGAAAGTAGAGAGTGTTTTTATATGTTTTAACTTATATCTTATATCCAAAGCCCTTTCTCTCAAGGGATTTCATCCTCCAATCCACCCTCACCATTGATATTCATAGAGTGGAATGAACTTTCACATTCAAGGATCCTCCAGCTACTAACTTAATTGTAAATCATTAAGCTGGGATTCCTTGAATGCATAAGAGTGGACCTACTCTATCTTCCTTATAGGAAAACCTTTAGAGAGTTGGATTCCATCTTCACCATAACCCAACCCGAAGCCTAGTATGGGTACATCATTCTGTGTTGCGGATCAAGGGAGTAGAAGGCTCTTCGTCACCAAAGAGGAGAAGATCTTCGGTATTGTGCTTATCAGGACTCATCAACTTATTTGTAAGTATCTAGAGTCCAAGAAGACACTTGTGATCATTCCTTTGTAGGATTGGGTCTTAACACTACGTGAAAAATGGAAAAAAAAGACAGATTTAGAGACGGTTCTGGACCATCTCTAAAATTGCTTGGTTTAAAGATGCTTTAGAGACAGCCGTAAACCGTCTCTAAAAATTTAGACGGCCCCTGACCGTTTTTAATATTGTCTTAAAAATTTGAACGTCCACAAATCATTTAAGACAGTTGTTAACCGTCTTATATGGGTCATCTGAGATGGCCATTGGCCGTCCGCATTAAAGATGGTCCTTGACCGTCTTTTATGCGGTCATCTGAGATAGTCATTAGCCGTCTGCATTTGAGACGATCATTGGCCGTCTTTTACTTGCAATATAAGACTGTCAAAGGTCGTCTCTATTAGAGACGGTCCTTAGCCGTCTTACAGCCTTGTCAAAGACCGTCTCTATTTGTAACGACTCGGAAAATTCGGTACAATGGCCCGACTACCACCTCTGGCAAAAATCCCTCAGGACCAAATCCTTTAGAAATTAGATGAGGATTAACTAGTGTTAAACTAGATTGCATACGAAATCCGCACGAATCACTTTAAATACGATCTCCAAGACTCAAAACTTGTGGAATCGTTGACGCTACATTACCCTAAAATCTACGATCAATCTCATTACCCGTCTGTTCTTGGGAGCACATGGAAACTCCGTATTAGATCTGGACCGCACATCGGATATCTGAATAGTACGAGGTTATAGAATTAGGACCGCCTTGCTGGGCTTGATAACCATCTCAGAGATCAAATCCAGATAGTGTCCCATGGCTATTCGCTTGAGCCCGGAGCGAGGAGTGTGAGAACACTTGGTTTTCTTTAGAAATCAAATCTTATTTAAGTAATTTGAGACTTGTTACTTGCGGGCCTGATATAAGAAATCAGACCGTCAGAATCTAACCCAAATATACCCTCGGATCAGGAGAAATTTCATATACATGGCAGTGTACTTGAATTCCCCGATCGAGTTTCAGTGACCGTTGAACTGAAACTGGTCCGTCACGTGTGATCTAAGAATTCGACTGAAACAAAAACTTAACTCCACCTAGATCCAAGGTTGGTAAGCTTAAGTCCGACCGCATACAAAAAAGGGGTCTCTAGAAGTGCTTCGTTGGATCGAAATGGACCCACTTTGGATATAACCTAAGTATACCTTGACCCTGGGTCTATTTTGGTTATGTTTTAGCCTATATAAGGACCTTAAACCCTCTCTCATTCAGCCCATACGAATTTAAGAAAACCCTAGGAGAGAGAAGAGAGAAAAGAGAGAGAAAGTTTGAGAGAAGTGGGAGGATCTCCATGATACTCTACCCTGCCACTATACGATCTTAACTACCTCCTTCTAATCACTTTCCCGACGATTACAACTTCGTTTCTAGGTAAGAAACCCTAACCGTAATCTGATTTAGGGTTTCAATTGATTCAATTAGCGAAATAACTAACACTACTTGTGCTTTAGGCCATTATACTGTCGTGGAAGAAGCCTTAGCATTCCTACCAAATTTATTACGCTTCTACGGCGTAAGGTGCAGACTTTAGACGTATAGGTTATGGTTTTCAAGGCTTTCAATGTCAGATAATGGTAGATTCATGATCTGGGTGTTATTGTACATGCACAATCTGATGTTCGTTTTACGTTTCAGTTGCGTATGCAATTTATGGCAAATTGTGTATATAGTATATTTGTAGAAAGTACTGTAATGTACAAATTTTGAAAGTGTGTTTGCCATGATTAATTACTGTATGAACATGTTATATATGTGTATAATACTTACTTGGCCAAAGGGTTCGCCCTAATACATATTTTTGCTAGTATACGCTATGTATGTTGAAAGAATGTATTTTAAGTGTTTGTGAAAATGTTTGTAACAGTAAGTACTTAGATGATTGTGTTTTAAGTAGGTGTTGAGATAGGATTCTCAACTAACTTTGAGATGTATATGATTTCCACCATATTGGTTGTTTAATTTAACCACTTATAAAATATATGTGTTTGTATTTCATGTTTATTTTGTGCCCTATGACATGCTTGTTAATATGCTTAAAGTACTTTGTTTATCCTGCTTTACTCTACATGCTTCTGGTTAAGGATTGATTATGATCAGGGCTATGATTATAGTCTAGACAATCGGTAACAGACTTGAGTTCGTGGTTTAGATTCATTCGCCACGTAGGATGTATTTAATGAACCCGAGTCGCACTTCGGTTGGCTACAGTGGTTAGGCCACGCGAAGTGTTTATGCACTTCATGTCGTTCAGTTGGTTGTGCGCTCGTGCTAGTCGAGCTCGTCAAGTAACCTGATCTGTCTAATGTATGTTCACCATGTTTGGACGCTACTGCTTGAACCTAAGGTACCGAACTCAGTAGTGGAATCCCGTTAACTTTAGTACCTCTATCCGCTAAGACTCATGAGCCGGGCATGGTGGTATGGGACACCGTGTTCGAGCTGTTGGCCTACGTTGGGGCGATGTGCCTCCCCGTAGTGACCAGTGAGCAACCCAGACTCGTGAGCTGAATATGGTGGTATGGGACACTGTATTCGAGCTGTCGGCCTGCACTGCTTTGATGGGTGATGGGGGAGTGATGCAACGATTCCGTGTAACAGCCCTGGCAACCCTAACCGTATCCGGTGTAGTGACCTTGAGCATACTCTGAATCTGTGGAGAGGCGACGAGCCTTCCCGTAGTAAATAAAGTATAAACTAGGCCTGTATTGATAAGGTGATGGGGGAGTGGTGCAACGATTCCAGCCCTGGCAGCCCTTGCAACGACCTAGAACCTCATCATTGTATGAGATTATCTAAGATTGACGACCCTAGAATGGATCATGTTTGGGAATAATACAGGGGAGGTACCTTAGTTTTCCAATATTGCTGTTTGAAATGGACTAATAACAACTCGGTAATCATGCTCATCATCGCATTGCATGTGCCTGGAAGATGTGGAGCACTGAGGGATGAACGCATGCCGCGGACGTAAGATGGTGCCGTATGAGTTTGGTTAGGCGAGGGGCATGCATCACGACTGCATTTCATACTTGCATTAATAAGAGTATTTAAGGTTGTTGATTGTACTGCTTTATCATTACTGCTTGACTGATTTGATAACATGTTAACCTATGCTTTATTGTTCCACTGAGTTTGCTACTCACTCCCACGTTACGAGACGGTGTTCTGGACACCCACCAGACTCTGTCTTAGATGCAGGTACCGACGTTTCACAGGAGGCTGACCCTGATTATTATAATGATCAGGATGAGTTCTCCTATATGCAGTTCTCTGGCGGCTTTGCTTAGGCTATCGGATTGACGGGGCTATTGCGCTACCACGACAGTTCGACTATTCTTTTGACATTTTGTTTTTGATTCAGCACATGTATATGATGACTCAGTGAAGTAATCATACATTGAAGACAGATCGAAATCGTTTTATTTTTATACACATCTGTATACATCTTTCAGTCTTCCGCTTGCGTTTTATACATTGATCTGGAGTATGGATTACTGTTTTGGTATAATCTCACTTATGTTTATTGCACTAACACAGACAACATTCAATCATAAGCATTTATGTTGCATAAGTGATGTTTTGGAACTCGGGTGCGGGGTTGCTACTCGACCCCCAATTTTCAGGGCGTTACATATTAGAGACTGTCAAAGACCGTCTCTATCAGAGACGATCAAAGATGGTCTCTATTAGAGACGGCCCTAGACTGTCTCTATTAGAGACTGTCAAGGACCGTCTCTATTAGAGACGGTCCTAAACTGTCTTATAACCCTTTTATAGACCGTCTCTATCAGAGACTATTAAAGACCGTCTCTAATGCTTAGGTCAAAAATAAAAAAGCTCAAAAAAAATATGAATTTCGAAAAAAAAAAAAAAAAAGTTCAGAACCTTAGAAAAATAATTAACAATGTTTAATAAAAATTTAAATTTTGAAAAAAAAAACTGTAATTTTATAAAAATCTAGATTTTAAAATAAAATTAATAACTTTGAATAATGTTGATAATTTTGAAAAAAAAAAGATTTCAATAAAAAAAAAAAGATATTTTGAAAAAGAAAATTTAAAAAATTAAACAGAATTGTGAAAAAATTGACAAATTCTAAGAAAAATATATGTTTTTTAAAAAAGAAAACTAGATTTTCTATTTTGACAATAAAAATTGAAAAGTTATATAACAAAAGTGAGATTTAAAAAATGATATTTTGAAAAAGAAAATTTTAAAAATTAAACAAAATTTCTGGAAAAATTGACAAATTGTAAAAAAATATATTTTTTAAAAAAGAAAACTAAATTTTGTATTTTGACAAGAAAAATTGAAAGTTAGATAACAAAAGTTAGATAACTATGTTTCTCCAACCCATTTTTGGGTCGAGTATAAAAAATTGTGTAGATTTAAATCTTAAGTAGACCATACCACTGAAAAGAATGATAATATAGTACCTCGCCATTAAAAATTATAAAGAGCCCCATCGTAAGGTTTTAGTAATGTTTATTTGCAATCCAACTTGTTGATAATGTAAAGAAGATCTAGATGAAGGTAAACTGCAAAGATCAAATTGATCCAAAACTTTTGTGACCTTCAAAAGGTTTTTAATAGTTATACATCATTGTTTTGATTGGTATGGCCCACCTGAGATTATTTAGTTCTTATGATTTGAAATCACATCTTAAAATATGATGGAAAAATATATGGACGGTGTCGATATACATAAAATATATCAAGGTGGGCCCTACACGGTTAGAGTAACACCCATGAAGGAGTTGCCTAAATAGTGAAATGGTACTATAAGGTCACCTTATGGGAACTTTCCATGAGGTTAATCTGTGTGCGGCCACATATAAAAGCATTTGGTGGGGCCCACATGAGTTTTGGATGTGTATGAAACTTGGTTTGACTCCTCATCCAAGTGGGACACACATAATGAATGAGCTGGATCTATGAACCACATCTAGGTGGGCCCAATAAATAATTATGAAATGTTTTAATGGGAGGGTAACCCTCTCAACTATAGTATGTGGTGTGGCCCACCCAAGTCATGTATTGACTTTATTTTTAAGCTCATGGCCCATCATGGAATGATGCATCTGATTGACGGGGCAGATCCAAAGTTCAAGTGGACCCACCATAGAAAAGAGTGGTATAGTGACAACCACTATTGAAACCTTCTTAGGGCCCGCCGCGATGTTTATTTAAGATCCAACCTGTTTATAAGTTAATACAAACATGGATGCAGTTGAAAATTGGTCTGACCCCTCATCCAAGTGGGACACACACAATGAGCGGGTTGGATATGTGAATCACATTTAGGCAGGCCTAATTTATGATTATGAATGTTCTAAGGAAACCCCTCAATTATATTATGTGATGTGGCCCACATTTAGGCTAATGTTTGTGTTTTCCCTTCATTCATATTTTTTTGATATTATGAACATGTTGGATGACAAATAAACATTACTGTGAGCCCAAGGAAGGTATCAACGGTGGAAATCATTATTCGACACTGTTTTGTGTGGCATTGTCCACTTGGGTTTTGGATTTACCGAAAATCTGGGATCAACCCACACCGTTCATCTATTTTTTGAGATCATTTAATAGAATTATCCAAAAAATGAATCATATCCAAAGATTAAATGGACCACACCACAAATAAAGGGAACAAATTGGCTCCTCCCCCTACACCATCCAATGACTTGTGGTTGGTGTTGTGTGGGCCCAACCATAATGTATGTGTTTAATCCATGCCGTCCATCTATTTTTAAAGATTATCTTATGGCATGAGACAAAAAATGAGGCATATCCCAATTTGAAATGGACCACATTACAAGAAATAGTGTTGAACGACCGTCAACCATTTAAAACATTCTGGGGGCCATAAAAGTTTTGCATTGAGATGATTTTTGTTTTTCCCCTTCATCTAAGCCTGTATGACCTAATAAACAGATTGGAAGCCAAATAAAGAGTACAGTGGGCCTTACATAGGATTTTAATGATGGATATCCAATCACTATTGTTTTCATGTGGTGTGGCCCACCTGATATTTATATACCTCTCAATTTTGGGCCCCAGCATGATGTATGTTTTATATCCACACATTCCATCCATTTGGAGAGATCATTTCAGGGCAATATCCAAAGATAAATCCAAAGCTCCAGTGGACCCCAGCACAGAAAACAGTGGGGATAGTGACACCCACCATTAAAAATTGTTTAAGGGCCAGGAAAGTTTTAGATCAAGTTGATATTTGTGTTTTACCTTATTTCATGTTTTTCTTTTTTTTTTTTTTTTAAAAAAAAAAAAAAAAAAAAAAAAAAAAAAAAAAAAAAAAACACTTTTAACAGGTTGGATTTCAAAAAAATTTATGGATGCATTCCCACGATATTTTAAGTGTTACCCTTACGTTGGAGCCCACCTTGACGATTTGATAAATATCCATCCTGTCCATCTTTTTTTTCCAGCTCATTTTAGGACGTGGTCCCAAAAATTAGGCAGATCCAAATGTCAGGTGGACCACAGCATAAGAAACATCGGGGATTGAACACTTACCATTAAAAACTTCCTAGGGCCCACTGCAATGTATGGTTTTATCTAAGTCGTCCATCCATTTTGACTACTCATTTTATGGCATAAGCCTAAAAAAGTTGGTTGATTGAGGGCTCAAGTGGAACACACCATAGGAAGCATTGCATAAGTTCTTACCGTTGAAAATTTTCTTCCCAATGGTGTGGTCTACATGAACCTTCTATAAGACTCATTTCTTAGATCATGTCCTAAAATGATCTCTTAAAAAGAATGAAAGGCGTGGATAAACCACATCCATCATGATGAGCCCCATGGAGCTCCTTATAAGACCACCGTCTCTGACTCCGCCTGTATCTAAATTGTATCCTCCAGCAACCTACAGAACCTCCAGGGTGTTACCCTTACCTTGGGGCCTACCTTGATGATCTAATGTGTATCCATGTCGTCCATCCATTTTTTCATCCCATTTTAGTTAATGGACCGTTCAAATCCAAATCTCAGGTGGACCACACCATAGGAAAAAGTAGATATTAAGTTCCCATCGTTGATCGTTTGTGTGGTCAACTTGAGCCTTCAATCTGCCTTGTTTTTTGGATCATGCCCTAAAAATAACTTTTAAAATGAATGGATGGATTGGATAAACTATATACATAATGGTGGGCCCCATGGAACCCTTAACACGATCATCTGTTTCTAGCTCCGTCCACGCACAAAAAAGAACACGCCCGCAGTTTTGGTTTTCATTCTGGCGGACTCGTGGGAAGGTTTCCCTCCCTCTCAGCTACCCCTTCTTGATCGTGGGAAGGTTTCCCTCTCTCTCTCTCTCTCTCTCTCTCTCTCTCTCTCTCTCTCCTTTCATTCGAGAGAATGCGGCTGGGGAAGATGATGGGTTTTGGACAGGATCGTGTCAGGTGGTGCGCCATCGGGACCGGTGGTGCGAGATTGGGATTTTGCTGGAGTTTGGGGTGGTGGCAATGGGGTTCTTGGTGCATGATTGGATCTAGGACTGGTGGCTGGGGGTATGTTTGGGCTAGGGTTAGTTGGGTTCGTGGTGCCGGGCCGGAGATGGAGCAGGAAGCTGCTGCGATTTGGGTTGTCTAGGCTGTTGTGGGGTTTGCCAGAATGGGGTTTGCAGATTGGGGATGGGAATCGAAAATTGGATAGGGGTTTGTAGATCCGGCTGTTCATAGATCTGTGGCCGCTAGAAAGAGGTGATCTCCATCTCTTATTTTTCTTTTCAACTCTGTTTCCTTATCGCCTTTTTTTTTCTTGAAAAAATAGTTCCTTTTGAGCTTAATCTTGAAATTTCTGATTTCTATTTCTCTTACTGTCAGTAGATTTAGGTTTCTGTTTCAAAAATGATTTTTTTAAAAAATTGTTCTAATTAAAAAAAGAAAATTCTATGCTTTTACTTTGATTGCTAGAATTTCTAATACGATGGAGAGGGTGGATAGCTGAGGCCGTATTGCCTCATCTGCATCAGTAAATCCTCAGAATCCCAGGACTTCACATGATTTGGGTCCACAAGCCGCTAGGCCCCTGGAAGATCAGGCCTCTGCTTTGAGCATGATAGACGTGATACATGGAGAACTTGGAATTGCCTATACTTCTGCTATTAGTAGTGAATCTGGAGTTGCATATGCTTCTTCTGTAGCTAGCGACACTTCATATTCACACCTATTGAGAGGAGGAAGGAATGATGTGCCCGGTTCTTTACATGTGGATGGGAGACTTTGTCATTCGTCTAGAAGAAGAAGGTTGGAGTAGGCCCCATAAATTCACCGACGTAGAGATATTTACAGAAGAACCTTTTTAGAATTTAGTTTTAGCAATGTGGTACATTCTTTCATTTATATTTCTTTTGGTTCTATAGGATCTTCATATTGAAGATTATATAACTCGTAAAAATTCAATTTTTATTGATCTAGGATTTTACTTTTACTTTTTATTTCTTATAATTAGTTTCTTGAGTACAGATTCTATAAATTGATTTATTTAAAAATATTCAGCTTCTATTGATATTTTCTTATTGTCTTGGCATGAGGTGAATCTCAAAAAGGAGTTGCAAATCCCATGGTATTTATACTTGTTGGTAGCTCTCTAGGCTATTTGGGAAGAAGAAATCATGAGTGTTTTAAAACTTTGAGCAAGAGGTTGGGTCGTCTTGAAAGCCATAAGCATAGAGCCTTGAGCTTTTGTGCGGGAATTAATTATTTTTTTTGATGTAAATAGTTGGAGTGGTTCTCACCTTCTCTTTATATAGTCTTTTTCTTTTTAGTGTGCTTTTGTTACCTTTAAAAAAATCATTTTATTGTAGCAAATGCAATGTTATCAACTTTATGGCTTTGAAAAGTATGATGCTTCTTTGGGTCTTTTCGTGCTTGCTTCTGCTTTTGTTAATGTTTGTGCGTGTTTGGATGCACTCTTGAAATGAATTGTGCAACATTATTCTAATGAGGAGGAAATAAGCAGATTGTGACTTCTTGAGCATTCACACTTAAAAAAGATTGGGCTGTAAAATGCAATCATGTTACTTTTAAGTTGGATTTAAAAGGAATGTAATTGCAACTTCTTCCAAACTAAATGGTATTTACTGTGCTTTGTAATTTCAGTTTTCGAGACAGACGGTATGATTACAAAGGTCTTAATAAGGTCTGGAAGGGAAAATTAGCAGAGGCAAAGGCTAGTGGCAATTTTATAAGGATTTAGGAAGCACAGGTGTGATTGATACAATTCCTTGATCAATCTATATTTAGGATGGGTTCAACACCTATGATGCTCACATACACCATTGTTGATCTAATGCTAGCATCTAGGGCCTTGTAGATTTCTATTCCCTTTGTTGGATTTTGGTGTTTGTTTTCAGATTCAACTCCCTATCTAGGTTTTGTGTATGATGGGTATTCACAAAGATTATATACCCTAGATGAAGGGAAAAACAAAAATCAGCTTGATCCAAAACTTTTATGGCCCCCAAAATATTTTTAATGGTCGACGCTCATTCAACACTATTTCATGTAATGTGGTCCACTTGAGATTGGTGAAAAGCAATTTGATTTTAGTAGATGTGTAGTTGTTTTTTTTTTCTTTTTATCTTTTTCAAAAATTAGTGAAATTTGGGATGTTTTGAAGTAATTTTATGCATATTTTTTGATTTTGATGTTCATCAAATTTGGGTTAGTTTAAAAAAGGAGTATTATGTGGGTTTTTTCTATTATATGTAACAGAATCTCATTTGAGTGCTTTTGCATTTATCAGTTCTTCAAGTCTGTGTAATCATTTGATGTGAATCCATTTGGATTCTACTGTAATAATTTTTCTATTGTCAAGAAGGAAATCTCATATGGGTATCTCTCCTTTTGAACTTTCTTTGATTTGGTGAAAATCAATGTGACTTTAGGATGATGTGTGGGCTATTTTCAATTGTTTTGGGATGAAAAACCAATGAAATTTGGGATGTTCTTAAGCAGTTTGATGCATATTGGTTGAAAAATGAAGTGTTATGCAAATTATTATAATTTTTTGTGGTTTAGATGATGCAATCTCGTGTGGGTGCTTTTGTATTTATGAATACTTGATGTGAATCAATGGGAGTTTTTGATGATTAGTAGTTTCTATCAGGTGATATTTAATATTTTCATTATAAATAGATTAAGAGCCAATGATAATTACAAGTAACTTGCAGCCAAAAATAAAGAATTTGATTTTTTTCAAAACATGGAAAGACTAATCAGTCCTACTTCTTGTAACTTCAGCCATTGCTTCAAATGGAGGGACTACACAAAGATTTGGTTAGGGAGACTACTGATGGTGAACTAGCAGCTGCAACAAATATGAGAGTTACAATGGTGAAAAGAAACATAAGGCGGTCGGTAAGATAAGATAGATTGATAGTACTTGTTTCAATTTTCTTGGATGGATGATGAATGTATTTGGTAATGTAAATGAAAATAAAAAACTTATAATATATATATATATATATATATATATATATATATATATTATCAATGGAGGATACCTTGTTTAGGGGTACATGAAATTCTTGTACCTTATGGTATCGTGTCCCAATATTGGTTGTATGTTACTAGTATGTAGTAGATAATACTAGGTTCAACAGTAGATAATACTAGAGAATTCCTAAACCTAAACCTACACCTAATCCTAATCTCAACTTCCTAACCTAAACCTAAACCTAACTTGAAAACCCAAACCTAAACCCGATCCTACCTGAACCCGATTTCCTAAACCTAAACCTTAATATATTCTCAATTCCCTAAACCTTAACCTATAACCTAACCTAAACCTAAACCTATAACCTACACTTATAACCTAAACCAAAACCTATAACCTAAACCTAAGCCTAAAACCTAAACCTATGACCTAAAACCGAAATGTATTCTCAAATCCCTAAACCTAAACCTACACCTAATCGTAATCTCAACTCCCTAACCTAAACCTAAACCTAAACTTGAAAACCCAAACCTAAACCCGAACCCGATTTCCTAAACCTAAACCTTAACCTATTCTCAAATGCCTAAACCTATAGCTTATAACCTAAACCTAAACCTATAACCTTAACCAAAACCAAAACTTATGACCTAAAACCTTAACCTATAACCTATAACCTAAACTTATAACCTATAACCATAACCTTAACCTAAACCTAAAACCTAAACCTTAACCTATAACCTAAAACCTAAACCTAAACCTAAAGCCTAAATCTATTCTCAAATCCCTTAACTTAAACCTACACCTAATCCTAATCTCAACTACCTAACCTACCTAAACTTGAAAACCCAAACCTAAACCCGATCCCGAACCCGAACCCGATTACATAAACCTATACCTTAACCTATTCTCAATTCCCTAAACCTATAGCTTATAACCAAAACCTAAACCTTAACCTAAACCTATAACCTTAACCAAAACCAAACCCTATGACCTAAAACCTTAACCTATAACCTATAACCTAAACTTATAACCTATAACCTAACCTTAACCTAAACCTAAAACCTAAACCATTACATATAACCTAAAACCTAAACCTTAACCTATAACCTAAAACCTAAACCTAAACCTAAAACCTAAATGTATTCTCAAATCCCTTAACCTAAACCTACATCTAATCCTAATCTCAATTCCCTAACCTAAACCTAAACCTAAACTTGAAAACCCAAACCTAAACCCGATTACTTAAACCTATACCTTAACCTATTCTCAATTCCCTAAACCTATAGCTTATAACCTAAACCTAAACCTTAACCTAAACCTATAACCTTAACCAAAACCAAAACCTATGACCTAAAACCTTAACCTATAACCTATAACCTAAACTTATAACTTATAACCTAACCTTAACCTAAACCTAAAACCTAAACCTTTACCTATAACCTAAAACCTAAACCTTAACCTATAACCCAAAACCTAAACCAAAACCTAAAACCTAAATGTATTCTCAAATCCCTGAACCTAAACCTACACCTAATCCTAATCTCAACTCCTTAACCTAAACCTAAACTTGAAAACCCAAACCTAAACCCGATCCCGAACCCGAACCCGATTTCCTAAACCTAAACCTTAACATATTCTCAATTCCCTAAACCTATAGCTTATAACCTAAACCTAAACCTTAACCTAAACCTAAACCTAAACTTAACCTAAACCAAAACCTATGACCTAAAACCTTAACCTATAACCTATAACCTAAACTTATAACCTATAACCTAACCTAAAACCTAAACCTTGACCTATAACCTATAACTTAAACCTAAACCTAAAACCTAAATGTATTCTCAAATCCCTGAACCTAAACCTACACCTACACCTAATCCTAATCTAACTCCCTAACCTAAACCTAAACTTAAACTTGAAAACCCAAACCTCAACCCGCTTTCCTAAACCTAAACATTAACCTATTCTCAATTCCCTAAACCTATAGCTTATAACCTAAACCGAAACTTAAACCTTAACCTTAACCTATAACATTAACCTAAACCAAAAGCTATAACCTATAACCTTAACTTATAAGCTATAACCTAACCTAAAACCTAAACCTTAACCTATAACCTAAAGCCAAAAGCTATACCTAAAACCTAAATATATTCTCAAATCCCTAAACCTAAACCAAAACCTAAAACCTAAAACCTAACCTAAACTTAAACCTAAACCTAAACCTAAACGTAAACTTGAAAACCCAAACCTAAACCCGATCCTGAACCCGAACCCGATTTCCTAAACCTAAACCTTAACCGATTCTCAATTCCCTAAACCTATAGCTTATAACCTAAACCTAAACCTAAACCATAACCTAAACCTAAACCTAAACCTATAACCTATAACCTAAACCTAAAACCTAAATGTATTCTCAAATCCCTAAACCTGAACCTACACCTAATCCTAATCTCAACTCCCTAACCTAAACCTAAACCTAAACTTTAAAACCTAAATGTAAACCCGATCCCGAACCCGAACCCGATTTCCTAAACCTAAACCTTAACCTATTCTCAATTCCCATAACCTATAGCTTATAACCTAAACCTAAACCTAGAACCTATAACCTAAACCTAAAACCTAAATGTATTCTCAAATCCCTAAACCTAAACCTACACCTAATCCTAATCTCAACTCCCTAACCTAAGCCTAAACCTAAACTTGAAAACCCAAACTTAAACCCGATCTTGAACCCGAACCCAATTTCCTAAACCTAAACCTTAACCAAGTCTCAATTCCCTAAACCTATAGCTTATAACCTAAACCTAAACCTAAACCTTAACCTAAACCTAAACCTAAACCTAAAACTATAACCTTAACCTAAACCAATACCTATGACCTAAAACCTTAACCTATAACCTATAACATATAACCTAACCTTAACCTTAACCAAAACCAAAACCTAAAACCTAAACCTTAACCTATAACCTAAAACCTAAACTTAAACATAAAACCTAAATGTATTATCAAATCCCTAAACCTAAACCTAAACCTACACCTAATCCTAATCTCAACTCCCTAACTTAAACCTAAAACTAAACTTGAAAACCAAAACCTAAACCCGATCCCGAACCCAAACCCGAATTCCTAAACCTAAACCTTAACCTATTCTCAATTCCCTAAACCTTAACCTAAACCTAAGCCTAAAACCTAAACCTAAACCTAAAACCTAAATGTACTCTCAAATCCTTAAACCTAAACCTACACCTAATCCTAATCTCAACTTCCTAACCTAAACTTAAACCTAAACTTGAAAACCCAAACCTAAACCCAATCCCGAACCCGAACCCAAACCCGAACCTGATTTCCTAAACCTAAACCTTAACCTATTCTCAATTCCCTAAAGCTATAACCGATATACTATAACCTATAACCTAACCTAAACCTTGACCTAAACCTATAACCTAAACCTAAACTTTAACCTAAACCTAAACCAAAACCAAAACCAAAACCTATAACCTAAACCTAAACCTTAACCTAAACTTAAAACCTAAACCTAAACCTATAACCTAAACCTATAACCTAAAACCTAAACCTAAACCTAAAACCTAAATGTATTATCAAAGACCTAAACCTAGACCTACACCTAATCCTAATCTCAACTCCCTAACCTAAACCTAAACCTAAACTTGAAAACCCAAACCTAAACCCGATCCCGAACCCGAACCCAATTCCCTAAACCTAAACCTTAACCTATTCTCAATTCCCTAAACCTATAGCTTATAACTTAAACCTAAACCTTAACGTAAACCTATAACCTTAACTTAAACCAAAACCTATGACCTAAAACCTAAATGTATTCTCAAATCTCTAAACCTAAAACTACACCTAATCCTAATCTCAACTCCCTAACCTAAACCTAAACCTAAACTTGAAAACCCAAACCTAAAACCCGATCCCGAACCCGAACCCGATTTCCTAAACCTAAACCTTAACCTATTCTCAAATCCCTAAACTTAAACCTACACCTAATCCTAATCTAAACTCCCTAACCTAAACCTAAACGTAAACTTAAAAACCGAAACCTAAACCCAATCCCAAGCCCAAACCCGAATTCCTAAACCTAAATCTTAACCTATTTTCAAATCCCTAAACCTAAACCTACACCTAATCCTAATCTCAACTCCCTAACCTAAACCTAAACCTAAACTTTAAAACCCAAACCTAAACCTGATCCCGAACCAGAACCCGATTTTCTAAACCTAAACCTTAACCTATTCTCAATTCCTTAAACCTATATCTTATAAGACCTAAAACCTTAACCTTAACCTAAACCTATAACCTTAAAACCAAAACCTATGACCTAAAACCTTAACCTATAACCTATAACCTAACCTTAACCTAAACCTAAAACCTAAATGTATTCTTAAATCCCTAAACCTAAACCTACACCGAATCCTAATCTCAACTCCTTAACCTAAACCTAAACCTAAACTTGAAAACCCAAATCTAAACCCGATCCCGAACCCGAACCCGAACCCGATTTCCTAAACCTAAACCTTAACATATTCTCAATTCCCTAAACCTATAACTTATAAGACCTAAAAACTTAATCTATAACTTATAACCTAAAGTTATAGCCTATAACCTAACCTTAACATAAACCTAAAACCTAAACCTTAACCAATAACTTAAAACCTAAACCTAAATGTAAAACTTAAATGTATTCTCAAATCCCTAAACCTACACCTAATCCTAATCTCAACTCCCTAACCTAAACCTAAACCTAAACTTGAAAACCCAAACCTAAACCCGATCCCGAATCCGAACCCGATTTCCTAAACCTAAACCTTAACATATTCTCAATTCCCTAAACCTATAACTTATAAGACCTAAAACCTTAACCTATAACCTATAACCTAACCTAAACCTTAACCTAAACTTAAAACCTAAACCTAAACCTAAACCTATAACCTATAACTTAAACCTAAACCTAAAACTTGAATGTATTCTCAAATCCCTAAACTTAGACCTACACCTAATCCTAATCTAAACTCCCTAACGTAAACCTAAACTTGAAAACTCATACCTAAACCCAATCCCGAACCCAAACCCGATTGCTGCAATAATGTAGCCCAATCACATGGCAACAAACAAGAATGTATCCCTTTTAACACATGCCCCTTTTTACAAAGTTTTAATTTTTGTTGTTGTTTCTATTAATTGAAACACTTTTTTGCATTATTTGCTCGTATTGGTTTTATTTTAATGATCGGTTTTATTTTAAAAAAGTGCCTACTTTTTTGGATGAAGTTTCTGCAATTCTTCATGATTTTGAATTATAATGTTTTGTTGGTTGAATATTTTTTTATTAGATGAAAGACAAAAAGAAAATTGTTGCTGATTCTTTTCCTTTTTTTAAAAAAACTTATGAAGCTAAACTTATATGTATTATGCGTGGATGAAAGTAATGTGGATAAGATTGTTTGTGTTTGGATGGATGTAGTTTATGTTTGGATGGATTTACGTAGTTTGGGTTTAGATGATGTGAATGTGAATGTGAATGTGATGAAATATATTGTATAACAGGTGTATATCAGGAAGAATACTGTAACAGGTCAAATTTGAAAATGTCCTTTTAAGGGTTATAAGAGAGCCCATAGTAGTCCTTTTAAAGGATGATCCATAACTGTCCTTTGAAGGCACATAAGAGACGGTCCATGACAGTCCTTTTAAAGCACGGTCCATGACCGTCCGTTTAAAGGACGGTTCATGGCCATCTTTTGAAGGCTCATAAGAGACAGTCCATGACAGTCCTTTTTAAGGACGGTCCATGACAGTCCTTTTAAAGGACAGTCCATGACCGTCCTTTTTAGGCTCATAAGAGACAGTCCATGACAGTCCATTTTAAGGACAGTCCATGACCATCCTTTTTTAGGACGGTCCATGACCGTCTTTTTTTCGTCAATAAGGATGACAGTTTTCAACCGTCCTTTAAGTAATAGGACACGTCAAAATTTGACGGCCTATGCGATAGTCCATTACCGTCCTTTTTGGTCATTTGAGACGGTTTTGGATCGTCCTTTTTTCGCTGTTTTGGGATAGTGTAAGTGGTTCTCACCCTTTGTAGTCCTCAAGGAGGCCTCCGGAAGAGTACGTGGTGAGTGCACTATGTGGACCCTTGCTCCGTGGAGAGCATAAACATCTGGTTGAAGGTGAACCAGTAAAACCTAAGGTTTGAGGTCAACTATAACGCCCCGAAAAAATCAGGGGTCGACCATAACTCAACACCCAAGTTCCAGAACATCACTTATGCAACATAGATAATGATGATTAAATGTTGTCTGCACTAGTGTATTAATTATGAGTGAGATTAAGCCAAAACAACATATCATACTCCAGAGACAGTTAAATTGCAAGCGGAAGACTGTAATAGATATATAAAATATAAAAACTGTGGTAAGTCTCCAGAGTGTGATAAGGTTACCAGGTTAAAGAATTACAAGTATAATTCAAATGATACCAAATGTGTAGTGTCATCTAGTCAACATCCCTGTAACCCCGTCGATCAAGGCACGGTTCACATGAAGCCGCCCGAAAACTGCATATACGAGAAATCATCCTCGTCGTCACAAAATTCCAGCTCCGCCTCAGGAGTAGCGTCGCCATCTGCAATCAGACAAAGTCTGGTGGGTATTTGGAACACCGTCCCGTAACGTGGGAGTGAGTGATCAACTCAATGGAACAATAAAGCATAGGTTAACATGTTATCAACTCAATCAAGCAGTAATGATAAAGCAGTACAATCAAACAATTTTAACTACTCTTATTTAATGCAAGTATGAAATGACATGATGTATGCCCTTGCCAAACCACCCTCATGCGACACCATCTTACGTTCGCGAATGCGTTCATTCCTCAGTGCTCCACATCTACCAGGCACATGCAGTGCAATGATGTGCATGATTACCGAGTAATTATTAGTCTATTTCAAATAGCAGTATTGGGAAACTAAGGTACCTCCCTTGTATCATTCCCAAACATGATACATTCTAGGGTCGTCAGTCCTAGTTAGTCTCATACGATATTATGGTTTGAGAGGCGTAACGAAGGCATCACGAAGGGCTCGTCACCCGTCAGCACGGATACAGATCTCACCATATGCGTCTAAATTGCTGGCCATCACCTCGAATACAGGTCTCACTGTACTCGGCTCAATCGCTGGCCATCAGCTCGAATACAGATCTCACCGAACTCGGCTCAACTCATGCTCTAGTTGATGTGAAGGGCTCGTCGCCAATCACAGACCTTAGAGTATACTTGAAGACACTACGGAGGACTCGTCACCCGTCATCACGAATACAGGTCTCACCTTATTCAGCTCTCGCCGTAGGTGTCGACAACTCGAATATAGTGTCTCATACCACCATAATCGGCTCACGAGTCTACTTGCTAACTGGTTACTACGGGGAGGCATATGGCCCCAGCATAGGCCGATAGCTCGACCACAGTGTCCCATACCACCATGTCTGGCTCATGAGTCTTAGCGGATCGATGTACCATGGTTAACAGGATTTCATTGGTAAGTTTGGTACCCTAGGTTCAAGCAATAACGTTTAATCATGGTGAACATACATTAGACAGATCGGGTTACTTGACGAGCTCGGCTAGCTCGAGCGCACAACAAGTTGAACGATATGAAACGCATAAGCACTTCGTGTGGCCAACCACTATCGCCAACCGAAGTACGACTCTGGTTCGTCGACCACATCTCACGTGGCAAATGAAACTCAGCCACGAATTCAATTCTGGTACCGATTGTCTAGACTATAATCATAGCCCCAAACACAATCAATTGCAGATAGATAAAGCAGTAATGGATCAAGATTCAAATCATACAATTGAAGTCTAGTATTATCCGTTTAAGGCTGTCAGGGCTGTTGCACGCACTCGTTGCTCCACTCCCCCATCACCCATGACGGATCATACAACGTAAACATGAATTTAAGCATATGCATTACATAGGTAAAATCATACAATCAGTTGTGCATGTTATGAAGCACAACACAAGCATGAGTTTGTACATATTAAATTCCTAATCACACAGCTATCCAAGGAAATCATACACATAGTTAAAGGAGTTGAGAATCATACCTCAACACCCTTAAACATTACAATTTACTAACTACTACTCATTCGGACATTTCAACAAACACTTTAAAATACATACATCAACATACATGACATATGTTGACCACACGGGTATAAGGCCAAATCCTTTCACTAGGAAGTTACCCCAATCATAACATGCATACACCCACGACGGATAGTCATGGCAAGCAGGAATCCAAGTTCCATATTCATTCAGTCATTTCCACAAACACTTGGGCCACACATTTTAGCATATATAGTGTATATTGGCCGTGGCGTGATTTAGGGCAAATCCATTCGTCAAAGGGGTATCGCCAATACAACAATCATATATCCATGACAATTAGTCATGGCGAGCACGAATGAGGATTCTATACTCATTCAGTCATTTTCACAAACACTTAGAATACACTATTACAACATACATAGTGTATGTTAGCAAAACATGTATTAGGGCTATCCATTCACCAAGCAAGTATTTTATCCATGTATAATATATTCATATAACAAATAATCATGGCAAATACATCTCCAAAATTTGTACGTATACGGTACTTTCTAGAATACACAATTTCAACATACATAGTGTATATAAGCAATACATGCATTAGGGCGAGTCCTTTCGCCAAACAAGTATTTTATCCATGTATAATATATTCATACAGCAAATAATCATGGCAAATACATCTCCAAAATTTATACGTATACGGTACTTTCTAGAATACACAATTTCAACATACATAGTGTATATAAGCAAAACATGTATTTGGGCGAGTCCTTTCCCCAAACAAGTAATTTATCCATATATAATATATTCATACAACAAATAATCATGTCAAACACATTTCCAAAATTTATACGTATACGGTACCTTCTACAAATACCTAGAGTATGTAAAATTCCATATTCTTCATCTTTAATCGAAACAGAAAACAGACAGCACTTTGTACATGTGCAATTGCATGCAGACCATGAATCTATCATTATCTGACATTGAAAGTGTTGAAAACCATAACCTATACACCTAAAGTCCGCACCTTTTATTGTAGAATTGTAACGGAGTCGATAGATTTGCTAAGGCTTCCGTATTCGGCCGTTTGGAAACCTATAGAACGAAATATGTTAGCTATTTCATAACCTACAAACACCCAAGCCCCAAATCAGATTAGGGTTAGGGTTTCTTACCTAGAAACGGAGCTGAAATCGCTGGGAAAGCGATTAGAACGGAGCGGTGTAGCTTGTATAGCGGCAGGGAAGAATGGCAGGGAGATTCTCCCACTGCTCCCACACTTTCTCTCTCTTTTCTCTCTCTCAAATCTCAAATTCGTATGGCTGCCATGAGAGAGGGTTTAAGGTCCTTATATAGCCTAAAAACTAACCGAAATAGACTCCAAGTCAAAGTATACTTAGGTTATAACCAAAACGGGTCAGTTCCAGCTCAACGAAGGACTTCTGGCGGGCCTCCTTCAGCCAAAGGTGGGACTTAAGCTCACCGACACCGGATCTAGGTGGAGTTAAGTTTTCGTTTCAGTCAGGATTCCAGATCACGCGTGGCGGACCAGTTTCAGTTCAGCGGTCAGCGGATCTCGATCGGAGATTCTGAGTACATATAAATGCGTATGAAATTTCTCCTGATCCGAGGGTGTAATTTGGTCTGATTCTGACGGTCTGGTTGCTTAAAACTGATTTGCAAGCGAGAGGTGGTAGATTACTATTCAAGATATTTTATTTTGAATTAATTTCACATTTCTCACACTCTTCACTCTGAGCTCAAGCGAATAGCGCTGGGACACTATCTGGATTTGATTTCTGAGATGGTTGTCAAGCCCAGCAAGGCGGTCCTAGTTCCTTAACTTCGTGTTAATCAGACTTCCGACGTGCGGTCCAGATCCGATACGGAGTTTCGAGATGCTCCCGAGAGCAGCCGGGTAATGAGATTGATCCTAGATTTTAGGGTAACTTAGCGTCAATGATTTTACAAGTTTTGGGTCTTGTAGATCGTATTTAAAGTGGTTGGTTCTAATTTCACAGGTACTCTAGTTTAACACTAGCTAATTCTCGCCTAATTTCTAAAAGATTTAGTCCTATGTATTTCTGTCTGAGGTGGTACCTGGGCTGTTGTAGTTTGCATATAAAGTGATCCAAGTTATATTACTTAGCTAGTTTAATATAGCGTCTAGGGTGAAAGTACTTAGAAAAATTAAAAGAACATGTGGTGAAGGGTGGGATTTGTGAAGGAAATGGGTTAAGGAGCGATTTTAGACTGTGGGATACAGTTCTGACAAGTTAATAAGGTGTTAGGATCGACCCATTGCCTAAGGACGTCTAATCCTAGGTTGGGAAAAATTCGGGCTGTTACAATCTACCCCCCTTAAAACAAAATTTCATCCCCGAAATTGGCTAAGGGTAATAAAGAAAGATTTAATTATTTCATTTGTCTAAGACTTATTGTTTTCAAGTCTCTATGCGCGGTAGGGTGTATATTAGTCTGGTTCATTTTAGTCTACCCCCCTTAAAACTTATTTCTTTATCCATTTCTCATACCCTGATGGTTCGCTACAATTTATTTCTTTACCTATTTGGAGTCTCGACGACAATTCCCAACAATTTAGAGTAAGATAGCTGTTTTCATTATTTGACCAACACGGAGAGACGTTTATAGTGGGCTTGATCCCAATACATCGATCATATACCGGACCAGGGTAGAAGGCTCATCGTATCCCTTCATAGTCCTGGTAGATCCTTATCTTCTGCTCGGTCAAGCAGTGAGTCCATTGGTAGTCGCCCAGGATTGAGAATTGGGTCAAGCTGCGAATGTTTCGCAGTTGTATATTTCAGTAACTTCGTAGTCCGATCACTCCAAAAGCTTAGGGAATGGCCATCACTGAAAGGTTCAAATATCCTCTTTCTAAGGTTGCCCTGTAGGTCTTGGTTTAAGAGAGTCCTTATTATAATCTATATTTAAGGACAAGGTAAATCCATATCCTAATAGATCATTCTAAAGAGGTTTCCAAGAGTATAGAATTGGCTAAGGTTTCTATTAACATTTGTGAATACACTAACTCTATTTATTGTGACGTAACTCGTAACTATTGATAAGTCTAGTAGTACAAATTAATGCAATACTTGAACCCTAATTACTTTATATTCTAAGGAAAATTCAGATCCTATTTAGTGACCTATCTTTTCGTACAGTCTGGATCAATTCCATTCGATCCTGGGGCAGTGGGAGAGAGGTCTACTACGCTTCCGCTGCGCCACTTTGGTCAAACGGATGTATTAGCTGACCCAACTAGATTGGGCTCATCATGTTCTACCCCCCTTAAAAATTTATTTTCACCCTCAAGGCTCAAGATCTATGTCTTGATCCGTATGTCGGAACAAGGTGTAATTTATAACCTATCTTTGACATGAAATGGGATACTATCTCCCAATACATCGGTCTTGGCACCTAGATTATAGAAAGGATCTATCACTGATGGGTGTTGTGGTAGATTTTAAGGACGGCTGTGAGTTTGTGGCAAGTTGCCTAAGTCTACTAAGGACTTTTATTACGATCTCAACTTACCCTCTTTATTCCTATCTAGTTTATTACAGTAAGATAATTTATACATTATTAGTACAAAAGGTATTTGGATAGAATAGGTTAACGGGCAAACTAGGGACCTAATTCCTAACTATCTATTGCCCATTTGAGAAATTCCTTGGGCCTAAAAGAAAAAATCTCTATTGGCTATATATTCTTACACTTCTCAAAGACGAAGTTATAAAGTTTGGGTAGTAAGTGGTCGGGCCAACACGGAAGGAAAGTTGTGTAGTGGGTCTGAGTCGGATACATGGACCTTCTGCCTAGGTAGGACAGAAAATTTGTCATATCATTTCTTAATCCTAGTTAATCCCGACCTTCTGCTTGATCAGAGCATAGGGTTCATTGGTAACTACCAGGATTGAGACTTCAATTCAAACCGCGAATACCTCGCTTATATATTGTTTCTCTACTCCGTGTTCCCGATTGTAATAAGTCTTTGGGAAGGCAATTCTAAGGGATGTATTGATTTGACCTAACATTAAATCCAAGGGGTATATAGGTTTTCTCTAATCATGAATAGTTTCTACATCAAACAAGCTCCCTAAGAGTTACTAAGGAAGCCTAAATTATTAAGGGGATTCAACAACGGAACGGGGTCTCGCTCCAACTTAATCAAGCCAACTAACTAAATCTATCATGCAATTGGCTTAGCATAATTAATTAGTCCTTTACTTTCCTTAGCCTAACCAGTAGTCTAGTCTTAATTTAGGAGTAGCGGACATCCATAGCTGAGTCCAAAGTCTATGCTTATGCGCTAGATGATTTCACTTCATTTCTAATACAAGGAAGAGTTTTATCACTTAGGGTCAAGGTTGTCTAATTAGAACTGAGTTGCCTGAAGTTGAATTTAACTACGCCCGAGCATTTCACACATGCTCATACCAACTAAGAGGGTCCTAAGGTTCACATTCTTAATTTGTTGGATTTCCTACACAGTCATGTCTGTCGAAGTCTAGGAGCACTGCTCTACGTCCAAAAACTCCTACCTCGGGATTGGGAGTGGCATGGTTGGGATAAAAAATTAATTTTATAGGCTTTGGAAAATGAGCCATGTGTTGGAAAGTGTGAGATGGTATTTCCATATCCCACGATGGGGAATTTCTAAGTGTAATTTGAAAGAAAATTTTGGGATTTACGTTTAACTGCATACACTCCAAATATGGTATTGGAAAACATAAGATACACCCAAACCCCATGAAATCAAAAAAATGGCCGTAACCAATTCGAATAGGGCCATGGAAAGTGAATGAAAAGTGAAAGGGAGAGAAAGTAAGGGCTGGAGGTTTGTTCCTCCACGAGTTTTAGCCTCAACAAAGATTGTAAAGGCCCCAACGGACAGGGATTGAAGGAGGAAAATGAATCGATGGAATGGGTTGAGAGCTTACCCGAATTGAGCTCCAAATGAGGAATGTAAGTGCTTAAATGAGAAAGAATGAAGAGGGTAGGGGGTAGGTTATGTTGTAAACGTTGGAGGAGGATGAGTTGGGCAGAAAATGATGAAATGAGTGATTAGAGGGAAGGTTTGAGAGGGAAAACAACAACCGTAAAGAGAAAAGGGGGGCTTGAAGGGACGTTTGAGAGAGAGGGGGGCAAAACGACGTGGAGTAGGGGTCCCCCCGTAATTTCGCACGCACCACACAAGCCCAGGGGTCGGGCCGACCATGACCAGACCCGGTCCAATCCGAGCGGGCCAACCTGACCGCGGTTTCACTGCGGTCCGCTTTGCCCGGTGTGCTGCCGCCGCAGTTGGGTGGTGTTCTCTACCCTCCCAAGGTGCCAAATGTACCCTGGGTCCACTTGGTTCCTCCCCGGATTGACGCGTGTGGCCTCCGAATCCGTTTCGAGTCGTTACGGGTCAAATTGGACATATCTTGCAATCTGGAATGATTTATCTGACGTAAAATATATGAATTTGGGGTAGAACGAGCTACTGAAGCCAACCAACCCCGCTATGCTAGGTTGCACAGCCCGAAATTGCAAAAAAAAACCCTCCGATTGACGGTCGTTTCCCCATTTCAATTTCGTTTTGATAAAAATAGTAGTTTTGGTTTAATTACTCTTCATCTGTCGGGTTTTAGGAGTTACGCCCAATGTGAAAAGGGCTTGGAATAATTAGGAGAACGGTTTGGTGAAGCCAAATAGGACACTTACTATTTTTGGCCAAAAACCTTGCGCTCTAGTAAACATCTCGACCTTATAGGAAGTCACAAATTTTAGGAGTTTTAGTTGTAGTTTGTTTCTAATTTCATTCCCATTACTTGGTATCCCTATTTAAAGGGTTGTGAACTCATTTTTAAGCATTCATTAATCAATTTTGAATGTATTAGAATATCTTTCTATTGTTTGCTTTCTTTCCTCATGGATTCGGGAAGTCTCTGTGAGGAGTCCAGAGAAGCTCCGACGATTCGGAGTAGTTATCATCATCACGCTTACCCTGTATTTTACCGATTGTTAATGGTTGGGGTGAGGTGGATTGTAATCTAGACTCATTAATAGACGGCCTAGGAATGTTTGAAGGTCGACCCGTGCGACCATGGTTGAATACAGACTCGATTTCGACGTTCCTTTCTAGTGAACTTCGCCAATTGGGGAAATCGGGATACCTATGACTGTTTCTACATTCCATCACTCCCTCCTAAGTAAGAGTGCGTCAGAGTGCGTCGTGTGACCATAACCCAGGTCCAGTTTAATCCAAATCATGCTCTGATACCAACTGTAATGCCCCGAAAAAATTGGGGGTCAAGCATAACTCAACACCCGAGTTCCAGAACATCACTTATGCAACATAGATAATGATGATTAAATGTTGTCTGCATTAGTGTATTGAACATGAGTGAGATTAAGCCAAAACAACATATCATACTCCAGAGACAGTTAAATTGCAAGCGGAAGACTGTAATAGATATATAAAATATAAAAACTATGGTAAGTCTCTAGAGTGTGATAAGGTTACCAGGTTAAAGAATTACAAATACAATTCAATGATACCAAATGTGTAGTGCCATCTAGTCAACATCCCTGTAACCCCGTCGATCAAGGCACGGTTCACATGAAGCCACCCAAAAATTGCATATACAAGAAAGCATCCTCGTCGTCACAAAAGTCCGGCTCCGCCTCAGGAGTAGCGTCGCCATCTGCAATCAGACAAAGTCAGGTGGGTGTTCGGAACACAGTCCCATAACGTGGGAGTGAGTGATCAACTCAGTGGAACAATAAAGCATAGGTTAACATGTTATCAACTCAGTCAAGCAGTAATGATAAAGCAGTACAATCAAACAATTTTAACTACTCTTATTTAATGCAAGTATGAAATGACATGATATATGCCCTTGCCAAACCACCCTCATGCAACACCATCTTACGTTCGCGAATGCGTTCATCCCTCAGTGTTCCACATCTACCAGGCACATGCAGTGCAATGATGTGCATGATTACCGAGTAATTATTAGTCGATTTCAAACAGCAATATTGGGAAACTAAGGTACCTCCCTTGTATCATTCCCAAACATGATCCATTCTAGGGTCATCAGTCCTAGTTAATCTCATACGATATTATAGTTTGAGAGGCGTAGTGAAGGCATCACAAAGGGCTCGTCACCCGTCAGCACGGATACAGATCTCACCATATGCGGCTCAATTGCTGGTCGTCAGCTCGAATACAGGTCTCACCGTACTCAGCTCAATCGCTGGCCGTCAGCTCGAATACAAATCTGTAACGCCCTGAAATTCGGGGGTCGAGTATGAACTCAACACCCGAGTTCCAACGCATCACTTATGCAACATACACAGTGCTGGTTAAATGTTGTCTAAGTTAGCGCAATAAACATGAATGAGATTAAACCAAAACAGTAATTCATACTCCAGCTCAATTGTATATAAAAGCAAGCGGAAGACTGAAACTTTATATTCAGGTATGTAAAGTAACAAAATTTTCTGAACTCCAGAGTATGAGTACTAGCTGAGCACCAATATACATGTATTTTTTTTTTTTTTAGTCAAAACCCAAAATACAATCCTCAAAGGAGGCCCTGAGAATCCCGCGATGCAGCCGGCCTAAGCGAAGCCGTCAGAGTACTGCATGAAGGAGAACTCCTCCTGGTCCTCATCAAAGTCGGGCTCTGGCTCCTGAACCAAGGCGCCCTCTATACCTGCGACAGAGTCTGGTTGGTGTGTACAACACCGTCCCGTAACGTGGGAGTGGGTAGCTAACTCAGTGGAACAATAAAGCATAAGTTAACATGTTATCAAATCAACCAAGCAGTACAAATCAAGCATTTCTAACTACTCTTGTTAAGTGCAAAATGATATGACATGATGTTGTATGCCCTTGCCAAACCACCCTCAAGCGACATCATCTTACGTTCGCGAATACTTAACTCCCTCAGTGCGCCACATCTACAAAGCACATGCGGTGCGATGATGCTCATTATTACCAAGTTATTATTAGTCCATTTCAACCAGCAGTATTGGGAAACTAAGGTACCTCCCTTGTATCATTCCCAACATGATCCATTCTAGGGTCGTCAATCCTAGTTATTCTCATACGATATTATGGTTTGAGAGGCGTAGTGAAGGCATCGCAAAAGGCTCGTCACCTGTCAGCGCGGATACAGATCTCACCGTATGCGGTTCAATTGCTGGCCGTCAGCTCGAGTACAGGTCTCACCGTACTCGGCTCAATCACTAGCCGTCAACTCAAGTACAGGTCTCACCATACTCGGCTCAACTCACACTCTAGTTGCTGTGAAAGACTCGTCGCCAATCACAGACCCTTGGAGTGTACTCGATGATATTACGGAGGACTCGTCGCCCGTCAGCACGAGCACAGATCTCACCGTACTCGGCTCTCGCCGAAGTATCGACAGCTCGAATACAGTGTCCCATACCACCGTATTCGGCTCACGAGTTAGTTGCGCAATGGTCACTACGGGGAGGCACATGGCCCCAGCGTAGGCCGACAGCTCGACCACGGTGTCCCATACCACCATGCCCGGCTCATGCGACTTAGCGGATCTAGGTACCATGGTTAAACGGGGATCGTCACTGGTAAGTTTGGTACCCTAGGTTCAAGCAGTAGCGACCAAACAGGGTGAACACACAAGTACATTTCGGTTTACTTGACGAGCCTGACTAGCTCGAGCACACCACAAGTTGAGCGATATGGAGCGCAAAAGCACTCCGTGTGGCCAACCACTATCGCCAACCGAAGTACGACTTGGGTTCGCCAGACACGTCCTTTGTGGCGACATGAATCTCAGCCACAATCGCAAGTCTGGTACCGAATGTTTGGACTATATACATAGTCTCAAACTCAAACAGTTTTCATTAATAGCATGTGAAGTAAAGCATGATAAACAAGCAATACAAGCATGATAGTAGGCATGTTATAAAGCGTGAAGTAAAACATGAAGTAAAGCATGTTGCAAAGCATGTTGTAAGGCATGTGATAAAAACACTATCCCCATAGGGATACAATTGTGTGCACATTACAAGTGAGTGGTTGCGGTGAACCACCGCATGGAGGGGGTCCTACATGTCTCTAAGGGAGTCGGAAATCCCATATCAGCGCCTATCTAAGGCACTAGTACATACACATGTACACATACAAGCATTTGCACAACACTTAGAATACACTATTCCAACATACATGACGTATGTTAGCCAAGTTCGTGTTAGGGCTGTCCCTTCGCCACGAGAGTATTTTTCCCGTGTATGTCATAATCATACAACAAATAATCATTACAATTACATTTCCAAAATCAGCACGTATGCGGAATTTCTAAAATACGCAATTTCAACATACATGACATTTACACATGAACATGTATTTTTGCGATTCCTTTCGCCAAACTAGCATTTTATCCACATATGATATAATCAAACATTAAATAAACATGTCAAACATTTTCCCAAGAAAAATACGTATACAGTATTTCTACGTATATCTAGAGTATGTGAAATTCCATATTCTTTATCGCTAATCGAAACAGGAAACGGAAAGCACTTTGTACATGTGCATTTACATGCAGATCATGAATCTATCATTATCTGACATTTAAAGCGTTGAAAACCGTAACTTATACACTTAAAGTCCTCACCTCAGCCCATGGAATTCCAACAAATCAGCAAGGGTGTTGGAGCTTCCGTATACGGGAGTTTCTTAGCCTAAAGAGCGGAACCGATTAGCCTTTGCATAACCTACCACTATTTAACCACAAATCAGACCTAGGGTTAGGGTTTCTTACCTTCAAATGGGATGGACACCGCCGGAAAAACCCCTGGAATAAGGCGGTGTAGGCCGTGGGATGAGTGGAAGCAGCAGGAGGAAGATCGGCTTCGATCTCCAAGCTTTTCTCTTCTTTTCTCTCTCTCTCTCTAAGGGTTTGCTCCCAAATTCGTATGGCGGTGAGAGGGGCTGTTCTAAGCCCCTTTTATAGCCAAGAACATGTCCAAAATAGACTCAGGTTCAAGGGTGGCTGCATATATAGGCAGTTTGCCACTTTCCAAGCTCAAAAGGTATGTTCTGGTGGCCCTCCTTGAGCCAAACGTCAGACTTAAGCTCACCATCTATGGATCCACGTGGGATTTCGTTTTCGACTCGATCGGATTCCCAAATTGCATGTGGCGGACCATTTTCAGTTCAACGGTCAGTGGGCCACGATCAGAAATTCTGAGTACATGTAAATGTTCCTGAAATTTTTCTTAATCCGAGGGTGTAATTTAGTCTGATTCTGACGGTCAGGTTGCTTAATACTGACGCGCAACCGAATGATGCCAGATCACTATTCCAGATATTTTTATTTGGATGGGAATAGTGTTTTTCACACTCCCTCGCTCCGGAGTGAAAAGAATGGCCGTGGTACATCAGAATCATCTGATTTTTGAGATGATTGTCAAGCCCAGTGGGGCGGTCCTGGTTCCTTGGTTTCGTGTTAATCGGACTCCCGATGTGCGATCTAGACCTAATACGAAGTTTCGTTTCATTCCCGAGAGCAGCCGGGTAATGAGTTTGGCTCTAGACTTTAGGGTAACCTAGAGTCACAAATTCTGCAAGTTTTGGGTCTTGCAGATCGTATTTAAAGCGATCCCAACGGATTTCATGGCTAACCGAGTTTAGTACTTAGTTAACTTTGTTAAATTTCTAAGGGATTTAATCCTACGTGAATTCTGGTCGAGGTGGTACTCGACCCAATGTACGGAAATTTACAGGTCGTTACAAGATCTCACCGTACTCGGCTCAACTCATGCTCTAGTTGCTGTGAAGGGCTCGTCGCCAATCACAGACCTTAGAGTATACTCAAAGACACTACGGAGGACTCGTCGCCCGTTAGCACGAATACAGGTCTCACCGTATTCGGCTCTCGCCGTAGGTGTCGACAACTCGAATATAGTATCTCATACCACCATAATCGGCTCACAAATCTAGTTGCTCACTGGTTATTATGAGGAGGCACGTGGCCCCAGCGTAGGCTGACAGCTCGACCATGGTGTCTAATACCACCATGTCCTGCTTATGAGTCTTAGCGGATCGAGGTACCATGGTTAACAGGATTTCATTGGTAAGTTTGGTACCCTAGGTTCAAGCAGTAACGTCTAATCATGGTGAACATACATTAGACAGATCGGGTTACTTGACTAGCTCTGCTAGCTCGAGCGCACAACAAGTTGAACGATATGAAGCGCATAAGCACTTCGTATGGCTAACCACTATCGCCAACCGAAGTATGACTCGGGTTCGTCGAACACATCTCACATGGCAAATGAAACTCAGCCACGAATTCAATTCTGGTACCGATTGTCTGGACTATAATCATAGCCCCAAACACAATCAATTGCAGATAGATAAAGCAGTAATGGATCAAGATTCAAATCATACAATCGAAGTCTAGTATTATCCGTTTAGGGCTGTCAGGGCTATTGCATGCACTCGTTGCTCCACTCCCCCATCACCCATGACGGATCATACAACGTAAACATGAATTTAATCATATGCATAACATAGGTAAAATCATACAATCAGTTGAGCATGTTATGAAGCACAACACAAGCATGAGTTTGTACATATTAAATTCCTAATCACACAGCTATCTAAGGAAATCAAACACATAGTTAAAGGAGTTGAGAATCGTACCTCAACACCCTTAAACATTACAATTTACTAACTACTACTCATTCGGACATTTCAACAAACACTTTAAAATACATACATCAAAATACATGACATATGTTGACCACACAGGTATAAGGCCAAATCCTTTCACTAGGGAGTTACCCCAATCATAACACGCATACACCCACGACGGATAGTCATGGCAAGCAGGAATCCAAGTTCCATATTCATTCAGTCATTTCCACAAACACTTGGGCCACACATTTTAGCATATATAGTGTATATTGGCCGCGGCGTGATTTAGGGCAAATCCTTTCGTTAAAGGGGTATCGCCAATACAATAATCATATATCCATGACAATTAGTCATGGCGAGCACGAATGAGGATTCTATACTCATTCAGTCATTTTCACAAACACTTAGAATACACTATTATAAGATACATAGTGTATGTTAGCAAAACATGTATTAGGGCTATCCTTTCACCAGGCAAGTATTTTATCCATGTATAATATATTCATATAGCAAATAATCATGGCAAATACATCTCCAAATTTTATACGCATACGGTACTTTCTAGAATACACAATTTCAACATACATAGTGTATATAAGCAATACATGTATTAGGGCGAGTCCTTTCGCCAAATAAGTATTTTATCCATGTATAATATATTCATACAGCAAATAATCATGGCAAATACATCTCCAAAATTTATACGTATACGGTACTTTCTAGAATACACAATTTCAGCATACATAGTGTATATAAGCAAAACATGTATTAGGGCGAGTCCTTTAGCCAAACAAGTAATTTATCCATATATAATATATTCATACAACAAATAATCATGTCAAACACATTTCTAAAATTTATACGTATACGGTACCTTCTACAAATAACTAGAGTATGTAAAATTCCATATTCTTCATCTTTAATGGAAACAGAAAACAGACAGCACTTTGTACATGTACAATTGCATGCAGACCATGAATCTATCATTATCTGACATTGAAAGCATTGAAAACCATAACCTATACACCTAAAGTCCACACCTTTTATCGTAAAATCATAACGGAGTCGATAGATTTGCTAAGGCTTCCGTATTTGGCAGTTTAGCAACCTATAGAACGAAATAGGTTAGCTATTTCATAACCTACAACCACCCAAGCCCCAAATCAGATTAAGGTTAGGGTTTCTTACCTAGAAATGGAGCTGGAATCACCGGGAAAGCGATTAGAACGGAGCTGTGTAGCTTGTATAGCGGCAGGGAAGAGTGGCAGGGAGATTCTTCCACTGCTCCCACACTTGCTCTCTCTTTTCTCTCTCTCAAATCTCAAATTCATATGGCTACCATGCGAGAGGGTTTAAGGTCCTTATATAGCCTAAAAACTAACCGAATTAGACTCTAGGTCAAAGTATACTTAGGTTATAACCAAAACGGGTCAATTTCATCTCAACGGAGGACTTCTGCCGGGCCTACTTGAGCCAAAGGTCGGACTTAAGCTCACCAACAACGGATCTAGGTGGAGTTAAGTTTTTGTTTCAGTCGGGATTCCAGATCACACGTGGCAGATCAGTTTCAGTTCAACGGTCAGCGGATCTCGATCGGAGATTCTGAGTACATGTAAATGCGTATGAAATTTCTCCTGATCCGAGGGTATAATTTAGTCTGATTCTGATGGTCTGGTTGCTTAAAACTGATCCGCAAGTGAGAGGTGTCAGATTACTATTCAAGTTATTTTATTTTGAATTAATTTCACATTTCTCACACTCTTCACTCCGAGCTAAAGCGAATAGCGCTGAGACACTATCTGGATTTGATTTCCAAGATGGTTGTCAACCCCAGCAAGGCGGTCCTAGTTCCTTAACTTCGTGTTAATCAGACTTCCGACGTGCGGTCCAGATCCGATATAGAGTTTCGAGATGCTCCCGAGAGCAGCCGGGTAATGAGATTGATCCTAGATTTTAGGGTAACATAACATCAATGATTTTACAAGTTTTAGGTCTTACAGATCGTATTTAAAGTAGTTGGTGCTAATTTCACAGGTACTCTAGTTTAACACTAGCTAATTCTCGCCTAATTTCTCAAGGATCTAGTCCTATGTAATTTCTGTCTGAGGTGGTACCTGGGCCTTTGTAGTTTGTATATAAAGTGATCCAAGTTATATTACTTAGCTAGTTTAAGATAGCGTCTAGGGTGAAAGTACTTAGAAAAATTAAAAGAACGTGTGGTGAAGGGTGGGATTTGTGAAGGAAATGGGTTAAGGAGTGATTTTAAACTGTGGGATATAGTTCTGACAAGTTAATAAGGTGTTAGGATCGACCCATTGCCTAAGGACGTCTAATCCCAGGTTGGAAAAAATTCGGGCTGTTACATTAACCGCTGTGAAACCTCGGGTTTGAGGTCAACCGTGTAGAAACCTCCAGTAGGGTCTTGTGGAAGATCCTTGGCCAGTGTGCTTAAAAGTGGGTGCGTTGTGTTGACCCTTGCTCGTGAGAGCATAAACAGTCAGCCTTAGTGTAGGTTGTAAAGGTTGAAGGTGAACCTGATTTAAAATCTTGAGTTTGAGGTGAACTGCTGTGAAACCTCCTTAGTGAAATCCGGTACACTCAAGGGTTGAGTGCGGTTACCGGGAGTGGAGTAGACTTATCGTCGAACCACTATAAAAATGACTGTGTTTGAGATTGTTATTTTGATTGTGTGATTTTCTTTAATACTTCCATATCTAAATATATGATCACACCTCACACACTTACATAGTCATATCCATCATGAACTAAGTTGCATACTGCTATATCTTAAGTAGTTTGTGATTGGATCCTCTAGCTGGGTTGGAAGCTAGTAGAGTTACATTTGAGTAATCCTGATAATTGCATATTCATAAGATTAATGAAGTAGGATTTTTAAATAAATCATAAAAAATTTTAAAAAGTCCTATTTACCCCCCTCTAGGAGATATTAGCATATCCCGACTTCTACTAAAGCGGTCTTCACCGCAATTTCAATTGGTATCAGAGCGGGTCTCTCTTTAAGTGCTTCACCGCCTAGAGAGTGATCTTGACTGAAGTTGGGAATATGGTCAAATGAGAGGGCTCATCTGTCACTAGACCTCTTGTTGAGGCACAAAAAAAATCTTATTGCAGTGGTCAGAAAAATCCATGTCGGGGATATTTTGGTAAAATTCCATGTCTGTGGTATTTTGGTAAAAATCCATGTCGGGGGTATTTTGGTAAAATTCCATATCCAGGGGTATTTTGGTAAATTTCATGTCCGGGGGTATTTTGGTAAAATTCCATGTCGGGGTATTTTGGTAAAAATCCATGTCCAGGGATAGTTTAGGTATTTTGGTAAAAATCTATGTCCAGGGGTAGTTTAGGTATTTTGGTAAAAATCCATGTCCAGGGGTAGTTTAGGTATTTTGGTAAAAATCCATCTCCAAGGGTAGTTTAGGTTTTTCAGTAAAAATACATTGAAAAGAGTACTTTGGTAATAAAGCATGCACATGTGTCATTTTAGTGAAGAGAGGATGTACACCACCACTTAAGAAGGAGCTTGGTGGATGCCATGAAGACATCTATATATGAAGAGATAAGTGGTGGTGATCACCACTCTGTAAGAGTGGTGGGGCCTATAAATATCCCTCCCTGATACATTTGATGGGTTGAATCATTTGGTGGACCAGGAAATGGAGAAGGAGGAAAGAGAGAGAGGAAATTTGGCAATTGCGTGGATCGCGGAACAGAGTTTGCAGTTCCGCAGATCGCGGAACAGAGTCCCCCATGAAGATTGTCACACCAGCCGCGCAAGGAAGAGTCCCCGTTGCGTTGTTCGCGCAACGGATGAAGATTGTTGTGCGAGCCACGCAATGAAAGTCCGTAGTTGCGCGGACCGCGTAACCAGGTGGAAATTCAGCCATGCGTACATGAGGAAGAAGTTTGTTGTGTTGCTGGTGGAGCCCAGTACGTCCATCTTTTGAGAGATCCACACCGTCCAATGTCTTCCTCTCGAAATTTCTACCATGAAAGGCTGGTTTTGATCAACCGATGATGTGGCCCACCAAGATAATCAAGCCGCAATTGAAGCTCAACGATCCATTTACGATCGCCATAACGATCATATGGATGAGCATGGTCGCCAAATATTAGCATGGTTTCGATGGGTTTTTCTACCTCTACCTGATGGACGCTTCAGATCGGTCTTCTGCTGCATGATGGTCGTCCACTACAGAAACACAGAGCCTCTGTTTTGAACAGAGTCGACGTACGTCGACTCTGTGAAACGTGATGGTCCACTTATTGAGGCCAAATGGAGAATCAACTCCGTCCATTAGATTTAGAGCAAAAAACCATTGAGGAAGGATCGCTTATGAAGTGAAATCAGTGCAAAACATCGGCCTTTCTACTTCACCGTCCATTTCATGTTCAACGGTTATAATGCTACAACAGTCTACATGGTTTCAAATTGCCACTTTGGCAACGGTTAAATATCCCTTCTGAACAGAATGGATGGTCCAGATTGATGATTTGAGTGATGATCAGGCCATACTATGAAAATTGCAAGCAACTAGTGAAGACGTTGTGTATTTGTGAAATGAAGAAGAAGAAGTCGGTCAATGGGCTTTGACTGACTTAGGAAGATTCCATGTACGTCAAGTGCACTCGTTTACTATATACATTCGATGTACACGTGATCTCAGTGTGATGTTCGTGGGAAATCAGATCCGTCCATTCACTTTTCCATTACATTTAACAAGTTGAGACCGAGTTTAAAGTATATCCAGAAATCAGGCCTGCCACAAATCATGATTTCAGGGGCTGATTTGTCATTTTGGCCATTTTCAGAAGGATCCAGGGGCTGAAATTTGATGTGTACGGATAATTTGTGGTCCCAAGGTTACATGTAAAGTTTTGAGTTGATCGGACGGTGGAAACCTCATAATCTCCCATTCTGAGTGAGTTTTTAGGCCCGTTTAAAGGGAGCGCTCCACATTTCAAGGAAGATTCAAGGAAGAATGATGGGAAGGATGCTCAGAATTGATTTCAAGTCTAAGATTGGCTGATCGATTCAACAATTCCTCTTAAGTATCTAGGAGATGACTGAAATGGCGTGGAATGCTGCCGAAATTTCTATATGGAAGACTTTGATTGATTATACTTTGTTTTCAGAATCAAGGGAATCCGAGGATGTAAATGAACTCAGAATAAATGTTATCAATGTTCTCTCATTCATTCTTTATTATCATTAAAGAAATCCCCCAAATCGAATGCATTTGTTTTCTTGTCGAAACACCTCTAGTATTTGACGGCTCAAACTATGCATACTGGAAGGCTAGGATGCATTACTTTCTGAGATCTTTAGACCATGATATTTGTGATATAGTTGAAAGTGGATATGTGCCACCTACTGAACAAATTGTACTTGATAGTGGCACAACCATCACAAAACCCAAATCTAAAAAAAAGTGGACAACATTTGACAAAGAAAGACAAATCTGAAGCCAAGGCTATGAATGTTATCTACTGTGCCGTGTCCCAGGATATATTCAATCAGATAAGTATGTGTGGGACATCCAGGGAAGCATGGGATCTATTGCAAACAACCCATGAAGGCACAAGCACTGTGAAGAGGTCCAAACTACAACTTCTGACCTCACAGTTTGAAGGTCTCAGAATGGAAGAGCATGAGATGTTTATGGAGTTTTTCACCAAGTTAAACATTATTTGCAACTCCATGGGTGGATTGGGAGAGAAAGTCTCGGTACCAAAAATTTGTAGGAAAATTCTAAGATCCCTACCGGAATGATTTAATCCCAAGGTGACAACAATTGAGGAGTGTAGGAACATAGATGAAATGAAATTAGAAGAACTGGTAGGTTCCCTACAAACTTTTGAACTACACTTCAAACAATCACAAAAATCCAAAAACACTGTCCTAAAAACCTCAAAGAAAACAATTCATGAGGACAGTGAAAGTGAAAAGGAAGATGAATATGAAGAAGTGGCTTTGCTAGTACAAAGATTTAGAAGATTCTTTCAAAAGAATCGTGGTAGACCTTCCAGAGGAAGAAAGGTGAACAACAAACCTTCTGCAGACAAATTTGGTAGAAGAACCAAAGAACCACAATGATATGTCTGTCAGGAGTATGGACACCTATCAACCGAATGCCCAAATAGAAAAACTAAGGGCAAGGCAATAGCTGCCACGTGGGATGATACTGAGGAGTCAAATTCAGAATATAGTGACTCAGAAAGTAATGGAGATCAGAAATCATTGAATATACTCATGGTTTCCACTACTTCAATCATTCCCACTGAATCTGAAAATGAGAAGGAACAGCTAACCACGGAATCATCTTCATCCGACAATGGAAAAGAAGAAGAAGAAATAAAAAAGGATAAACTGCAAGATGCTTATATTCAAATTTATATTCATAGCATCAATATCCTTAAGAGACTTGGAATAGCGGAGAACAAAACTAAGTTACTGCAGAAAGATTTGGATAAATCCTTGGAAATCAACACACAATTAATAAATGATCTGCAGCAATACCATATGGATAATGATAGACTTGAATGAACTAATACTTTTCTTGAAAACAAGTCTGATAAACTGAACAAATAGGTTGAACTGCTAGAAAATACAAATAGACTTCTTTATAATGAAAATCATACACTCCTGTTTGATCTAGAAGAATTCAAGAAAATGGCCAAGATAAACTACAAGTTTTCCCAGAGTGGTGAAAAGCTAGAAAAACTGTTGGGAATGGGAAGACCTGGAAAGGATAAAAGCGGCTTAGGATATGATAAATTTAAGCCAAAGGTTGGAAATGCAGCACCTAGAACTGAAAAATCTGCTGCTTCTAGAAGCAAAACCAGAACAACTCCAGTATGTCATTTGTGTGGTGATTCAGGTCATGATAAGTTTGAATGCATAACACCTAGAAGGACTCATACTAACTCTGGACACAAATTATTAACCAGAGAAATACAGAACTTCAAAAGTCCTCCTAAGGATATGGATAGAAGCAATGCCCTTGCACCACCACCCAAATCGATTAACAAGATGAAATGGATAAGGAAGAATTAGTTCAGATTGAGCATCAAAGATCTGAGCATGTGCTAAAATGAGGATTCTTTTTGCTGAGCTTAAAATGATATATCTGAGGTTTCTTGCCTCAAATTTTTTTGTATAAACATTCAAATGTTTATAATTTTGTTATGTACAGTGTGTGTACATAAGTTTTGTTAAGTATACTGTTGATAGAAATACTAAAAGTATACTTGGAAATTCATCTGAATGCTGAAAATTGAAAATCATCATGACTGTCGATATGACATTCTCGATTTATCAATAAAAGATCGATATCATCGACGCCTCTTTAGAATATGAATAGTCGTGTGGCCAAGAATGATATCGAAGATAGACTCGATAGAATCGGCCAACAACTCCTCGATGTTATCGAAAAAATGATCGATAATATTGATAGATGTCGCCCGATAAAAATCAGCGAAGTGAAAAAGGGGGGTTTATTTTCTCAAAGGTTTCTCAGTCACCCTCTCTGCTCGATCCTCTCGACCAAATCACTAGGAGCCACGTCGGACTACTCAAATCGTTTCACAAATCCGGTAATACCCCTCTAACACATCTTGTCCACATCTTTTTGGGTATTTGTCATTTTTGTTATTTTTTGTCGCCTTTCCCAAATCGTTCAAGATTCTATCTGTCCACATGGGAAATGTAACGCCCTGAAAATCGGGGGTCGAGCATAAACTCAACTCCCGAGTTCCAGAACATCACTTATGCAACAAAATGAATGATGATTGAATGTTGACTGTATTCGTGCATTGAACATGAGTGAGATTAAGCCAAAACAACATATCATACTCTAGAGACAGTTAAATTTGCAAGCAGAAGACTGTGATAGATAGATAAAATATATAAACTATGATGAGTTTCCAGAGTGTGATAACATTACCAGGTTAAATAAATACAAGTGCAGTTCTAAAATGTACCAAATGTGAGGAAGTGTAATGCCTCCTATCCCATGAACCATAGCCCCATCAATACAATATCAGGTCTTCATTGACCTGTTGGAGAGATACAGATAGGAGAACTCCTATCATCATAGAAGTAGTCCGGCTCTGCCTCACAAACATCGCCATCACCTGAAACTCAACAAATCTGGTTGGTGTGTACAACACCGTCCCGTAACGTGGGTGTGAGTAGCTAACTCAGTGGAACAATAAGGCATAGGTTAACATGTTATCAATTCAACTAAGCAGTAATGATAAAGCAGTACAAATCAAACAATTCTATCTACTCTTATTAAGTGCGAGAATGAAATGACATGATGTTGTATGCCCTTGCCAAACCACCCTCAAGCGACATATCTTACGTTCCCGAATGCTTAACTCTCTCAGTGCGCCACATCTACTAAGCACATGCGGTGCGATGATGCTCATGATTACCAAGTTATTATTAGTCCATTTCAAACAGCAGTATTGGGAAACTAAGGTACCTCCCTTGTATCATTCCCAAACATGATCCATTCTAGGGTCGTCAATCCTAGCTAATCTCATACGATATTATAGTTTGAGAAGCGTAGTGAAGGCATCGCAAAGGGCTCGTCACCCGTCAGCGCGAATACAGATCTCACCGTATGCGGCTCAATTGCTGGCCGTCAGCTCAAGTACAGGTCTCACCGTACTCGGCTCAATCACTAGCCGTCAGCTCGAGTACAGGTCTCACCGTACTCGGCTCAACTCATACTCTAGTTGCGGTGAAAGACTCGTCGCCAATCACAGACACTTGGAGTATACTCGAAGATACTACGGAGGAGTCGTCGCCCGTCAGCACGAGCACAGGTCTCACCGTACTTGGCTCTTGCCGTAAGTATCGACAACTCGAATACAGTGTCCCATACCACCGTATTCGGCTCACGAGGTTTGGTTGCGCAATGGTCACTACAGGGAGGCACATGGCCCCAGCGTAGGCCGACAGCTCGACCACGGTGTCTCATACCACCATGCCCGGCTCATACGTCTTAGCGGATCGAGGTACCATGGTTAAAAGGGGTTTCACTGGTAGGTTTGGTACCCTAGGTTCAAGCAGTAACGTCCAAACAGGGTGAACATGCATAAGGCAGATCGGGTTACTTGACGAGCTCTACTAGCGCGATCGTCCGTTGAGCTGCACGACATGAAGTGCATAAACAACTTCGTGTGGCCTAGCCACTGCCGACAGGCAACGCACGACTCGAGTTCGTCGAACACATCCCACGTGGCAAATGAATCTCAACCACGAATTCAATCCCGTTACCGATTGCCTGGGCCATAATCATAGCCCCAAACACAATCAATTGTAGATAGATAAAGCAGTAATGGATCAAGATTCAACTCATACAATCAAGATCTGGTATTATCCGTTTAGGGCTGCCAGGGCTGTTGCACGCACTCGTTGCTCCGCTCCCCCATCACCCATGACGGATCATACAACGTAAATATAAATTTAAACATATGCATTACATAGTTAAAACCATAAAGCAGTTGAGCATGTTATGAATCACAACACAAGCATGAGTTTGTACATGTTCAATTCCTAATCACACAACTATCCAAGGAGATCATACACATAGTTAAAAGAGGTTGAGAATCATATCTCAACACCCTTATATATTATGATTTGCTAACTACTACTCATTCAGACATTTTAAGAAACACTTAAACAAACATACATCAACATACATGACATATGTCGATCACATAGGCATTAGGCCAAATCCTTTTACTAGGGAGTTGCCCCAATCATAACACGCGTACACCCACGACGGATAGTCATGGCAAGCAGAAATCCAAGTTCCATATTCATTCAGTCATTTACACAAACACTTGGGCCACACATTTTAGCCTATATAGTGTATATTGGTCGTGGCGTGACTTAGGGCAAATCCTTTCGTCAAAGGAGTATCGCCAATACATCAATCATGAATCCATGACAACTAGTCATGGCAAGCACGAATGAGAATTCTATACTCATTCAGTCATTTTCACAAACACTTAGAATACACTATTACAACATACATGACGTATGTTAGCAAAATACGTGTTAGGGCTAACCTTTTGCCAAGTGAGTATTTTATCCATGTATAGCATAATCATACATCAAATAATCATGACAATTGCATTTCCAAAAATTACACATATATGGTATTTCTAGAATACACAATTTCAACAAACGTAGCATTTACAAGCGAACATGTATTACGGCGATTCATTTCGCCAAACTAGTATTTTATCCATATATTATATAATCATACATTAAATAAACATGTCAAACATTTTTCTAAAAAAAATACGTATACGGTATTTCTACGTATACCTAGAGTATGTGAAATTCCATATTCTACAACGTTAATCGAAACAGGAAACGGAAAGCACTTTGTACATGTACAATTGCATGCAGATCATGAATCTATCATTATCTGACATTGAAAGCGTTGAAAACCGTAACCTATACACTTAAAGTCCTCACCTTTGCCCTTGGAATCACAACAAATCAGCAAGGGTCGTTGAGCTTCCGTATACGGGAGTTTTCTAGCCTAAAGAGCGGAATCGATTAGCCTTTTCATAACCTACAACCAACCTACATCAAATCAGACCTAGGGTTAGGGTTTCTCACCTTAGAATGGAGTGGATACCGTCGGGAGAGCGCCTGGAATGAGGCGGTGTAGGCCGTGTGATGAATGAAAGCAGCAGGAGAAAGATCTCCCACAAATTCCAAGCTATTCTCTCCCTTTTCTCTCTCTCTCTCTCTAGGGTTTTTCTCCCAAATTCGTATGGTTGTGAGAGGGGCTGTTCTAAGCCCCTTTTATAGCAAAAAATATTCTCAAAATAGATTCAGGTTCAAGGGTTACTGCTAATATAGGATATTCGCCACTTTTCCAGCTCAAAAGAGAGGTTCTAGTAGCCCTCCTTGAGCCAAACGTCAGACTTAAGCTCATCACCTATGGATCTACGTGGGATTACGTTTTCGACTCGATCGGATTCCCAGATCGCACGTGGTGGACCACTTTCAGTTCAACGGTCAGTGGGCCACGATCAGAAATTCCAAGTACATGTAAATGTTCCTGAAATTTTTCTTAATCCGAGGGTGTAATTTGGTCTGATTCTGACGGTCAGGTTGCTTAATACTGACGCGCAAGCAAATGGTGCCAGATCACTATTCCTGATATTTATTTTGGGATGGGAATAGTGTTTTTCACACCCCCTCGCTCCGGATCGAAACGAATGGCCGTGGGACATCGGCCGGAGCTGATTTTTGAGATGATTGTCAAGCCCAGTGGGGCGATCCTAGTTCCTTAGCTTCGTGTTACTCGGACTCCCGATGTGCGATCTAGACCTATTACGAAGTTTCGTTTCATTCCCGAGAGCACCCGGGAAATGAGTTTGGTTCTAAACTTTAGGGTAACCTAGAGTCACTGATTCTGCAAGTTTTGGGTCTTGCAGATCGTATTTAAAGCGATCCCAACGGATTTCATGGCTAACCGAGTTTAGTACTTAGTTAACTTTGTTAAATTTCTAAAGGATTTAATCCTAATTAATTTCTGGTCGAGGTGGTACTTAGTCCTTTACAGTAATGTTTAGATTAAGTATTGTTCTTCATTACCTAAACTTTAAGATAGTGTCTAATGTGAAAGTACTTAGAAAATTTAGGGAACAAGGTGGTGAAAGGTGAGATTTGTGAAGGAAAATGGTTTAAGACGGGATTTGAGGCTTTGAATTGAGCGTTTGAAAAGTTAATCAGGTGTTAAGATTGACCCAATGCCTAAGGATGTTTAATCCCAGGTTGGCAAAAAAATCCGGGATGTTACAGGAAAGGACAAAGGAGTAGCATCCGGTCCGGGAGAGTATTCAAGAACTACCTGACAAAAAGTCTTCGCCTCAAAAGAAAGGGCGAGGGCCCCGTAAAGTGGGATCCCCACTCAACGAAGATCACGACAGACGTCACGAGGCGGGTCCCAAACCGAATCTCAACCGGCACCCTCGCCTCCGGCCAACCAACGACCTGCAAAATACACCGGTAGGAAACTAATTCATGAAATAAAAGTAGATAGGGGTTGCTTAGCACCGTACAATTTTGAGCCCTTATTTGCTTCGATCGGGTGGGTGCCTATTCTAGACTTCGAGGGGCCGGGCCAACTTGAGCAGACACAGAACTTCCTGGCCGCATGTCACTCACCTATATCAGATCCTCCTTCTTTTATGGTCTCTTTGAATAGTCATGATGATGTGTTGATTACTCCTTCCACCATAGCTAGCACCCTCAATCTGGAGTTGGTTCCAGAAGTCCTCCCTAAATTGGACCTTGACTACCCTGATGTTCGATCCATGGTAACCAAGTATCTATGCAATGGTCGAGACATCCCGTGACATCAAGGGAATGCGCTAAAAGCTAGATTCATGGAGCCTCGATTTCGAATTCTGCATGGTATATTCACCACAAATGTATATCCACGAGCACCAACAGATCCGATCTCACTGGACTCATGGTCAAGATAGTTTATTCTGTTGCAAACAGGACAAGGATGTGCCTCCCAACTCAGCTCATCAGTCAGTTGGTAAATGCTGTACATACCTCCAGGGATCTTCATCTCCCATATCCCTGGATAATCAGTAGGATATGCAACATCATTGGTTTCCCATCTACCACTGATCTAGTACTCCCACTTCAAGTCTTCAATATAAAGAACGTTCACAAAATGGACTTGAGGTTTCACGAGTATACTGAAGACTAAGAAGAAGGCATCTAAAAAGGGGGAGCAGAAGCTGGTGCTTCTCATGTTGAGGAAACAGAAATGGCTGGAGATGAATCCTCCAGACCTGATCCAGCCCTATCAGCATCAACGCCTGGACATGTCAAATGATATAAGCTGGACAGAATCGGGGCAATCCAGAGAGATATCCATTCTGTGCATGAGTGGCTGACAGTCTTGGAGCGAGTCATCCACAAAGTGCAGCAGTCTGACAACAGCTGATAGATTTGATGACGTGTCGACGGGATGACACTGTACCATCACACTCCGCACTATGATGATGTTCACTGCATACTATCACATACACTCCACTCATATTTTTGCATACGAATATTAGTATCTTTTTGAATATTCTACATCTTTATGAGTGTATGTGATAACTAACTACTCTGGAGATTCTGACGTTTTTGTATATGTCCATGGAAGGACTGGATTTTTTTTTTGTTTGGTTTGGTTAGGATAATTTTTAAATCTATTGCTGTCTATGGCAGTATATGTTTGGATGTTTTGGATTATGGCCGAATATAATTCTATCTTTTATCGCAATAATTAAGTTTTCTAATCCCCTGGTTTATCAAGTTTCTAATATGGTATGCATGTGCTGTTCTTCTATCTGCTGTATCACTGTTTTATCTGATCTACTATGCATTCTGAAATTGATGTTTGCTTGAATTAAGTTAATTGTTATACATCAATTGTTCTGCTTCTGCATGTTCAGTTCTCCCAAGTAATTCACTCTTCAGTCAATATCACTTGATCTATCTTTGTCAATGACTAACAAAAAGGGGGAGAATATTTACAAACACCCAGTGAATGGAAATTGTATATCTACTTAGATGTTGTTGCAGGTGTTAGGGGGAGCAGTTGCAATAAGCAAGGGGGAGTTGGAGTTTACAAGTCAGGGGGAGCAGTTACTGGTTGTGTACATGGGTTTAGAAGATTATAAATTTGTGTAAAAGCATGTACACACAATTTAGGGTTTGGTTGTCTAGAGTGTTCTAGAGCGTTTTAGGATTTTGTCACGTAATTGACAAAGGGGAAGATTGAAAGTGCTCTGGTTTGTCAAGTTACATGAGTGTTGAGTCAGATTGTCTACAGAGCCTGATAAGAAGATCGATTCAAGTGTTTGCCTCAACCGGATGTGTGCAAGCTCGCCACATGTAAATCTAAAGCCTCACATCCCATGACCCTAAACACCAGGTGAAGAAAACCCTTAAAAACAAGTTAGAAATCATAGGGTCTTAAGGTGAGAAAACTTTTTCAAAATAGGAAAATCTCTAAGTTTTTATTGCCTTGTCGATTTTATCGAAACACCCTCAATATGATCGACCTGCGATGTCAAGTCCTTGATGCTTCATCGATACTATCGAAGAGAGGACCAAATATGTCCAGCAACTTTACAACATATCTAGACGAATTATCAATGTATTGATACACCTATCGATATCATCGATACTCAAAACTCGAGCACATCGAAAGTAGCTTGATAAGATCGACAAACAGATTTCCGGCGCCCCTATTTTTTTAATGAAAATCTCAAAATCTTTCGATATATCGACGCTCTTCTGATTTGATCTGAATTCAAATATCGATAATATCGGAAGTCCATCGATGATATCGATCGTGGGCGCGTATATCTTATAATAGATATTTTAGGTTATTTTTAACTATGATCAGGGGCCCTTCGATAGAATCGATATTCAAATATCGATGATATCGGCACCAAGTCGATTGCATCGAACAAGGTCATAAACTGTCCAATAAGCTTAAAGAAAAATTTGCTGGATTTATCAATGCATCGACTCTGATCTCAATATCATCGACATTCAAATTCCTATGACCTCGATGGTTCCCCGATCATTCATGAAATTCTGAAATATTTCAAAGTCAAGTCTCTCTCATTTTTCAAGTGTCGATGGATCGAACCTGTCATCGATGGAATCAGAGTTTAAAATCTGTTGACATCGACAATAGTTTCGATTCATCAACCAATTGGCAAAAGTTTTAAAAGTGTATGACATTGAGTTCGAGTCATCGAGTAGACCATCGATGTTATCGAGAGTATACGCTCGATGATATCGAACTTGCTCGTTGATATTGAACTCTGTCATAAATGTGACCATTTTATATCCATTGGAACTTTTTGCCTATATATAGAGGACTTGTCTTTTGTTGCTGTGAGAGAAAGTAGAGAGTGCTTTTGTGTGTTTTAAGTTTTATCTTATATCCAAAGCCCTTTCTCTCAAGGTAGTTCATCCTCCAATCCACCCTTACTATTGGTATTCAATAGAGTGGATTGGGGAATGAACTTTCGCATTCAAGGATCCTCCAGCTACTAACTTAATTGTAAATCATTAATCTGGGATGCCTTGAATGCATAAGAGTGGACCTACTTTATCTTCCTTATAGGAAAATTTTTAGAGAATAGGATTCCATCTTCACCTTAACCCAACCCAAAGCCTAGTATTGGTACATCATTCTGTGTTGCGAATCAAGGGAGCAAAAGACTCTTCGTCACCGAGGAGGAGATCTTCGACATTGTGCTTATCGGGACTCATCAACTTATTTGTAAGTATCTACAGTCCAAGAGGACACTTGTGATCATTCCTTTGTAGGATTGGGTCTTAAGTGGTTCTCACCCTTTGAAGTCCTCAAGGAGGCCTCCGGCGGGAGTGTACGTGGTGGGTGCGTTGTGTGGACCCTTGCTCTGTGGAGAGCATAAACATCTGGTTGAAGGTGAACCAGTAAAACCTTAGGTATGAGTTCAACCACTGTGAAACCTCGGGTTTGAGGTCAATCGTGTAGAAACCTTCAGTAGGGTCTTATGGAAGATCATTCGCCAGTGTGCCTAAAAGTGGGTGAGTTGTGTTGACCCTTGCTCATGAGAGCATAAACAGTTAGCCTCAGTGTAGGTTGTAAAGGTTGAAGGTGAACCTGATTTAAAACCTTAGGTTTGAGGTGAACCGCTATGAAACCTCCTTAGTGAAATTTGGTACACTGAAGGGTTGAGAGCGGTTACCGAGAGTGGTGTAGACTTATCGTCGAACCACTATAAAAATGACTGTGTTTGAGATTGTTATTCTGATTGTGTGATTTACTTTAATACTTCCATATCTGAATATCTAATCACACCTCACACACCTACATAGTCATATCCATCATGAACTAAGTTGCATACTGCTATATCTTAAAAAGCTTGTGATTGGATCCTCTACCTGGGTTGGAAGCTAGTAGAGTTACATTTGAGTAATCTTGATAATTGCATATTCATAGGATTAGTGAAATAGGATTTTTAAATAAATCATAAAATTTTTTAAAAGTCCTATTCATCCCCCTCTAGGAGATATTGGCATATCCCAACATCTACTAAAGCGATCTTCACCGCAATTTCACTACTTGGTGGGGATCACATGATGGAAGGCCTGGATGTCTAATATATGCTCTGAATTTGCCACATGTTTTTGCACATAGATGTGCTTGGCTGTACGCCTAGAATTAACTAACCTCTTATCATAATTACCTACAATCAATGTAAATAAATAAAACTAAAATACACATCCACATGAATTATAAGATCATTATTACTGTTGTTGTTGATTTTTTCTATATATGGTTCATTTTTCTAATGTCTTGAGTCCAAACATTATCCTATGCTGTCATACTTGGCTAGATATATTGACCTATTTGGTAGTAGCAAAAATTTAACCACGAATAACCCAACATGATTAACCTCGGCTATCAGACTCATGTAATCTTAGATTAATTATTTTCATGTTGTTTCTCAAGCGAGTAAAGGAAGGATTATGTGCTACATTTAACTCATGTATATATTAAAAACTTAGCACATGTGCATGTGTCATGCTTAAATATGTCGGAAGATTTACAGTAGAGTATGCAACATATGTGAGGCACTTAATATGTCAGAAGATTTACAGTAGAGTAGCCTTTCGTCTATTGAATCATATACATAGGTTCCAAGTTAGAGCAAAACCTGATGGGAATGCTTGAAAGGTTGTCAAACCCCTCAGATTCTCAAGTTAAGAAAGGAAATGGTTTCCACAGTTGAAGGATTTCCTCTGCTTGAAGTTTTACACCCTCTTAAGCATGGATCATGCTTCTCATATACATGCTTCTATTCGTGTATTTGCTTTATTAATGCATGGGCTGTTCAATCTTGACATGGATTAGTTAAATGCCCAATATATCCCCTCAAAAAATTTCTAATTAAGAGTTTTGAATTTTGAATCCCTAATTAGGGATTTTCATTTTTTTAATCTATAATCCACAATTAGGGAATTGACACTACAAATCCCTAATTAGGGATTCAAAACTCAAGATTTTCCAATACACAAATCATTGCACAATGTTACTTGGGATTAAAAAAGCTATAAAAAAAATGCCCAAATTGATATGAATGGATAAGGAGAGAGAGAGAGAGAGAGAGAGAGAGAGAGAGAGAGAGAGAGAGAGAGGGATACCTGATGCTGTAGAACGCTCCTTGATGTGGTGAACCAAAGAAAATAAGAAAATAAAAGAGGGAAAGAGAGAGATAGAGAGAGTAAGGGAGCAGTAGATCGAGCGGAGAGGGAGAGGGGAGGGTTCAAGAGTGGAGATGGAGAGAGAGATCGAGCAGAGAGAGAGAGGCAGAGAGAGAGAGAGGGAGAGGCATAGACAGAGAGAGGGAGAGGCGTAAAGAGAGAAGGAGAGATGGAGGGAGAGGGAGTGGTTAGAATCGGCGCCCTAACCAGTCTTAATATTGGACACGGATCAGCTACTTACAGGTGAGTAGCGAGACTCGCTACTGAAGTGACATCATCAAGTTATGTGGGCCCCACCATGATGTATGTTTTGTATCCACACCGTTCATACATTTTTAGAGATCATTTTGGGGTATTAACCAAAGAATGATGCAAATCCAAGGTTGGAGTGGACCCCACCATGGGGAAAGTGATGCCTACCGTTGAAACCTTCTAAAGGTCCATCATGATGTTTTTTTTTTTTTTTATATAGATCCAACCTGTTCATGTGTTAGCGAAGACGTGGAAGAAGGGAAAACACAAATATCAGCTTGATCTTAAACTTTTGTGGACGTTAGAACTTTTTAATGGTGGGCATCACTCTCCCCACTGTTTTCTACAGTGGGTTTCACTCGAGATTTTGATCTGACTCATTCTTTGGATCATCCCCTAATATGATCTCTCCAAGTAGATGGACGATGTGGATACAAAACATACAACATGGTTGGGCCCACAGAACTTAGTGACGTCACTTCAGTAGTAAGTCTTTGTACTCAACCTGTCAATAGCTAATCCACGTCCCGATGGGAATGGGGTGGGCTACGTCAGCAAGTTCTGTGGGTCCCATCATGAGGTATGTGTTATATCCAAACCGTCTGTCCATATGGCGAGCTCGTCGTAACGCTTGAGACGAAAAATAAGACAAATCTAACTATCAAGTGGACCACATGATCAAAAGCAGTGAGGGATTGAATGTTCTACCATTGAAACCCTTTTGGGGGTGACAAAAGTTTTGGATCAATAAGAAATTTGTTTTTCCTTTTCATCTAGGTCTTTGTGACCTTATGAACAGATTGGATGAAAAATAAATGTTATGGTGGGCCCTATGAATTTTTTAACAGTGAAAATCATCACCCCTACTGGTATTTGTGGTGTGGTCCATTTAATCTTTGGATATGATTCATTTTTTGGATATTTCTCTAAAATGATCTCGAAAAATGGATGAATGGTGTAGGTTGATCCCAAATTTTCGATAAATCCAAAGCTCAAGTGGACCATGCCACAATAAACAGTGTGGAATAATGATTTCCACCGTTGATACCTTCCTTAGGCCCATAGTAATATTTATTTGCCATCCAACCCATTCATACTATCAAATAGATATGAATGAAGAGAAAACGCAAACATCAGCTTGGTCTAAAACTTTTATGGCCTCTAAGAATTTTTCAATGGTAGAGGTTCAATCACACTATTTCCTATGGTGTGGTCCACTTGAGCTTTGGATATGCTTCCTTTTTATTCTTTAGATCTCAAATTATCTCATAGCATGGATGAACAGAGTGGATAAAATAAATAAATAATGGTGGACCCCACAGTGTTTACTCAGTATGCTAAGGGTAACGAGTAACTCACCTAAATGTAGTGGAGAGGGGTTTCCTTAAAACATTTATAATCATATATTGGGCCTGCCTAAATGTGATTCACATATCCAACACACTCATTATGTGTGTCCCACTTGGATGAGGGGTCATACCAAGTTTCAACCGCATCCAAAACTCATGTGGGCCCCACCAAGTGCTTTTATATATTTTAGGATGTCTTCAATTAGTTTTAGATGGTATGGCCCACTTGAGTTTCATTTACCGATGATTTTTGAGATATCTCATAACCTAAAGGGGACACATCAAATCCACGGTGTTGATGTTTGACACATTATGATGGGGCCCACAAAACTTACTAACATCAATTATTAGGTTCTCACGAGGTCAGTAAGTTGGGTCACAATTTTGACTACAATATTTGGCCCATTTTACATGTCTGGTCCATTCACTCTATTTTACTGATCAATACTCTCAATTTGACTAGTTACTCGCCTCAATCAGGCTACATATGAGAAAGATATTGGGCATACAATATGTCCGGACTTTATATCGAAAGTTCAGCTCGATTGACAGGATTATCTAAGCAACCAGATGCAACTAAGAGTATTATAACTTTCGGTACTCCCAAAGCATATTGGAGCATTTTCTACTAGGCATATTACGATTATCAAAATATTAAAATTAAAAAATATAATAAAATAAAATTAAAAAAATTTAGAAAAAAAAATGGTTTGGGTGGTAAAGGGCCGGGTCTGGACCTGTCAGAGCTGATCCAAACAGAAAAACGACTCAACCTGATTTTGGATTTTGGATCGGTTCTTCTATTGTAAGCCCGATGAAATCCAACAGGCCAACCCAATCTGTTACCAATCCTGGAAATCCATACCTGGCGAAGGAGACATCGTCCTCACAGACGGCTGAGGATGAAGCACATGAATAACACAACCTTCACTACAGGGTTTCTCTCCCTATGAAGGGGTGGAGAGTTTTAGGGATTAGGGTTTAGGGTGGGTGGAGATTTTTCTGGCAAGCGTCTTATTTATAGAAGGTTAGTTGAGAAATAATCTCATGGGCTAGAAGTGTATGGTAATCTGTGCATGCACATAGTTTAATCTGTACTCGCTGAAGTGCTAATCATCTATCAGGACTGTAGATCAGTCTAAGTCCGTTCATGAGGTAATTTGGATTTTAACATGAGGTTCTCTCATAAGCAATTACCTCTTGAAAGTAATGCTAAAAATGAAGTCCACTGATTTTATATAACATAAGAAAATTGTAGTTTCAGTGGCCGGGTGTCAATCTAAAAAAGATTACAAGGATAGAGCCTTCAAACACATTAAGCGATTTCTTAGTTTTGATGGCCACAAGGACAGGAAGCGGGATAAATCATTTAGAATGATTTCTTAGTGGTGAAAAACACATAATGGGCCCCACTACCTAGATGGTTCTGATCGAGGAACACTAATGTCATGTTTACAATGGGTATTCGTATGGATGATAATACTAATACTTTGGCAACAGATCAAATAAATCCTTTCAAAATATACTTTACTAATGCTATTTGGCGCCGATTTTGATTCGGCTAGTATTTTTGCATTTTGCTCCCTTTTTTGTTTAAATCATACCAAATTAGTGCCAATAGGTGAGAAATGCTTGATTCTTCATGTTTTTCTAGCAAATCAAGGATTTGAACCTTCGATTTGAAAATTTGAGGGCAGGTGATCCAATTTGGGAGAAATTGGTGAATTTGATTTAAACATCTGAAGTTATTTACTCTTCAATCTGAACTGATTAAATTGTCCAAAAAGAGTTGATTAAATGTTCAATTAGTGGAAGTCCCTAATAATGTAGTAATTTTATTTTTCACAGATAAATTTCAATTTCCGTTTAAAAATTACATTTTTTTTCAAAATGTATATTTTTTTTATTCTTTTAACAAAATATCATTTTTATTATAAAATATTTTTTAAAAAAATAAAATTCAAATTTTGAATTTTTATTTTCAAATTCTCAAAAAATTTCTCATATTTTAATTTTTTCTCAAAAATTTCAAAATTTTGATTTTTTTTCTTGAAAAGCATCATTTTGTTCTCAAATTTTTTCTCAAACATAGTTAAAATTTCTAAACTTTTTAATATTCTTTTTCATATGATATTTTAAATCATTTAAATATTACCTTTTAATTATATATAAATTTTTTTTTCCAATCATATGATATAAAAACTATATATATATATATATATATATATATATATACACACACACACACACAACACACACACACACACACACACACACAACACACACACACACATATTTTTACTGACAAAAATTTATAAAAATTTAAACATTTTTAGATTATTACCGACGGTTTTCAGCCGCCGGGAAAGAGATTTACGAAAAACACTTTTAACAACGAACATTTTCATCAGTAAAAGTCTTACCATGAACATTTCCAAGGCAGCGCAAATTTTATTTTATTTTAATTCAAAACACCCTTTAGCGATGAAAATTTTCGTCCCTACAAGTGGTTTTTAGCTACGAAATTAATTTCGTCACTAAAAGGAAACTTTCGACTATTTTGTTTTTTTTTTAAAAAAATTTAAAACACCCTTTAGCGACGAACATTTTCGTCGTTAAAGGTGGCTTTTAGCTATGAAATTAATTTCGTCGATAAAAGGAAACTTCTCGATATTTTTGTCTTTTCAAAAATTCAAAACACCCTTTAGCGACGAATTTTTTCGTCGCTAAAAGCCCCTTTTAGCTACGAAATTAATTTCGTCGCTAAAAGAAAATTTCTCGACTTTTTTATTTTTTCAAAAATTCAAAACACCCTTTAGCGATGAACATTTTTGTCACTATAGGTGGTTTTTAGCTACGAAATTAATTTCGTCGCTAAAAGGAAACTTCTCAATGTTTTTATTTTTTTGAAAAATTCAAAACACCCTTTAGTGACGAAAATTTTCGTCGTTAAAGGTGGCTTTTAGCTACAAAAATAATTTCGTCAGTAAAAGGAAACTTCTTGACTTTTTTGCCTTTTCAAAAATTCAAAACACCCTTTAGCGACGAATATTTTCGTCACTAAAAGACACCATTAGCTATGAAATTAATTTCGTCGCTAAAAGGAAACATCTCGATTTTTGTCTTTTCAAAAATTCAAGACACCCTTTAGTGACGAAAAGTTTCGTCGCTAAAGGTGGCTTTTATCTACGAAATTAATTTCGTTACCAAAAGGAAATTTTTTGACTTTTTGTCTTTTCAAAAATTCCAAACACCCTTTAGCGACGAAAAGTTTCGTTGCTAAAGGTGGCTACGAAATTAATTTCGTCCCTAAAAGGAAACTTCTCGACTTTTTTGGTTTTTTCAAAAATTCAAAACACCCTTTAGTGACGAAAATTTTCGTCGCTAAAGGTGGCTTTTATCTACGAAATTTATTTCGTCGCTAAAAGGAAACTTCTCGACTTTTTTGTCTTTTCAAAAATTCAAAATACCCTTTAGCGATGAATATTTTCATCGCTAAAAGTCACCTTTAGCTACGAAATTAATTTCATTACTAAAAGGAAACTTCTCGACTTTTTTGTTTTTTTCAAAAATTCAAAACACCCTAAAGGTGGCTTTTAGCTACGAAATTAATTTCGCAGCTAAAAGGAAACTTCTTGACTTTTTTATCTTTTCAAAAATTCAAAACACCCTTTAGCGACAAATATTTTCGTCACTAAAAGACACCTTTAGCTACGAAATTAATTTCATCGCTAAAAAGGAAACTTCTCGACCTTTTATTTTTTTCAAAAATTCAAAACACCCTTCAGCTATGAAATTTACCGAAAAAAATTCAAAAATTCAAAACACCCTTCAGCTATGAAATTTACCGAAAAAAATTTCGTAGGTAAAAGTAAACTTGTAGCGACTAAAAACCCTCTTTTTTGTAGTGCCTACGGGTAATTGTAATGTATGTCCTATAATCTTTCAAATGAATAGTTTATTTTGATATTTTGATGGTCCGTTTGACGGATAATAACAAGATAGACAGGATAATGAAGTATAAAATTTTAAGTAATTGGATTGTTAGGATATTAATCATACTTACGGGTTATTGTACGGTGAGTTTTGTAAATGGATACATTAAAAGTAGTTTTTGGATGCGATCTATGTTAGAAATGTACATCGTTAGATTTAAGTGAATGGTTCATCGGTGTAAAATGTTTAGATCATAATTTTGATGGTAAGTTAAGCATATTTATAAGTGACGAACAAAATGAGCGGATTCAAACTTTAATTTGATGTGCGAACAAGTGGATGTGAAGATTTGGTAATTAGTTTACTTTGATCAGGTGGTCCAAATTCAAAGTGGATGGTCGGATATCTTCATCTGATGGTGATAGGTTATATCAATGGTTAGTTTTAATTTACGGGTTAGAATATTAAAGTATTTAATAATTCATCCTATCAATCAACGGTTGAAAAATGCTCCCTATGCTTACATTCAGGTTAAACTACATAAATATTAATGAATCTATAAGTGTACAGTTGAACAAGTGTAAAAGTGTAATTGTACATCCTTACGTATAGGTAAAATCACACTCGAAATTTCGGGTTGTTACATTCTACCCCCCTTAAAATAAAATCTCGTGATTGAGATTTGAAATCTAGTAAAAAAAAATTTCTGGTTATCGATAGTTTTAGATACTGGATTATTTTATAAGTTTTTTTTAAAGGTGGGACCAATGTTCATCTAAAAAAGAAATTTTAGAATTTAGCAACAATTATGATATATATATATATATATATATATATATATAAAGTACTTCAGAAAAAAATATTAATTTAACTAAATAAATTATTAAAATAAAGAACTATAACAGTTAAATCGTTAAGACACCTGTTTGGGTAGATTTATTATTTATTTGATGACTGTTGTTTCTATCATATTCTTTTGTACTTTAAGATTACATATTAGTTTCATTTTTTTTTTCCAGAAGATCCTATTATAAGTTTACTATCTCAGTAAAAAATTGCCTTATTCCTCTCATTATAAATATTTCAAAAATTTCAGCGGTCTTATCCATTGAAAACAAACAAATTCTGGCTAGACTGCACTGACACTCTAAATCAGTATATTTAATATTAAATTTAGATTTTCTATGTTTTTTTTTTAACCTAGACATTACTACCTACAAATAGGCTTTTGAATCACTTTGATCAGAATTATATTTTTATAGTTACAAATTTTATAATTAGAGTGACTAATGTTGTCCATTTCTGTCAAGCAAGATTTTGGGAATTTAATATTTTAACATAACTTTACGGTTTAAATATTATTAAATTAGAGTACATGGAAACATCCTAACATTATTTTGTACATTTATTTTTATTTTATTTTATTATTATTATTATTTTTAGATTCTATAACAAGTACACAGTCCTTTTATATAATTTTAGCTTAGTCAGCAATTCACATGAATTTCCAAAATTCTTACGGCATGACTTATCCAGAATTTGATGAATTTTGACAAGTCTACACTAAGTCCCCAAATCAGTATAATGACTATCTGATTTCAATTTTTTAATTATTTTTATTTTAATTTAGATTTGTCTATCTTCGATTAGGAATTTAAACCACCTCGATTGGAGTTATACTTTTATAGTTATGAATTTTACAAGTTGGGTGATTCATACTGTCCAACGGTACTTTGTCGACTAAATATCTTTAAAATTTATATTAGATTCAGAATATCCCATTTCAATCTAAAATACATTTAATTAAAGTGTAAGAAACATAAATTTTTATTTTTACGTTCTACAATATGTAGAGGGTATCTAGTTTTTAGTATTTATGATCATCATTCCATACGTCAATCAATGGAGTAATTCTAATGTCAAGCTTCTAATTCCAAGGGTCTACAATTTATGAACTGTAGAGGGATACATAATCTACAGGTCACTCCAGGTTTTAAGAAAGTCTCTCTCTGATACCGTTCTGTCATGCTCCGAAATTCAAATACTGAGTGTGCACCCTCAGACCTGAGTTACGGTCCATGACTCGTACACTTACTTTACTTAAATCAGTGAGTCACATTATTTAATAGAGGCATAATATAATCTGAATTCTATGTTCTCATTAACATTCATCAATACATTCATATCAACTTAATCCATTCACAAACATTCACCACCATACATCCAAAAAATCAAGAACATAAGTTAAAATTAAATTGAGTCTTTTATTAAGTCATTAGAATCATCAAGTTATTCAAAATTAAAAAATATATATATCTCAATTTGAAGTCATTTAAAAATAGAAATAAAATAATAATAGGAAACACATGTCCTATTTAATTATTCTAATGATCCAATGAAGTAATCTCGTTTTTGGTTAAATACGGCCACTGATCCTGTGGATCATCCACTGGTTTGGCTTCATGTTCTTGCTCTTGAGTCATTATATCTGCTTCAATTCCATCTGTATGATTTTTCGATCAATAAACCGTTAGCTGGCCAGGCCCAGTGAGTGAACCCATCATGGTTCGTGCACAATACAATTAAAATAATACATATAAGTAAAGCATAAAAATCAGAAATACAATGCAAATAATTAAAGTGTATGTTATGAATGGTATCGATAATGCATCAAGTGGGTATAAATAGAAACCATCCACTTTCTTGAGTTGAATATCAACAACCCGCATCTGCACTCGGCAGGATTCTACCATTGGTAGGCATGGGCAAGGCCCGCATCCCCCTCATTGGCTAGGCTTCCAAATATAGCGGGCTTCTAGTGGGTAGAATGGGTTGTCCCTTAGGTAATCGCACAAGAGTGTTAATGATGCCAGACATGAATGTTTGATGCAATAGTAATTATATCAGTAGTCACATACATCTCTCCCTATGAGTTGCATTTCACATGTTCATAATTCAAGAATATCTCAGCACTAATAAGTTCATAATCAATTCAATCAAGTTATTCACAACAACAAATTATTTTAATCTTATGGAGAGGAAACATGTTAGATTACTCACCTGATGATTTAAGGAGAAATCCGATGGAGCAGATCAGAGAATACATATAAAAAATCCATATGCATTACACCATAATATTAAAAAAATATTAAGTTCATAAGACATTTGATTTGTTTTGATTACTAACTAAGGTCATACATGGGAGTGATACTTTGGTTTTATAAAGTAACATACCTCATAGATATGGTTTATCTTATCTATCTCAGCTAAAAAGGGTAGGCTAAATATCTTATAAGATGACCCACCAGATGGATGGCTTGGATCTTGTGATAGCATGCCATGATGATACATAATTTAGCCTATGTATGTTTTTTCCTAAACATGCATGTACCTAATATAAGTTTTACCATGCATCCGAATGTTGAAATATATTAAATTATATATATCTAACACACTTTTTTTATGTGGGTCCTACTTACAGGGATCTGGACTGATTATATGGTTACCACCACTACATTGACCATTGCGAAGAAATTTCAATCAAATCTGAAATATGTGGGACCCGTAATACCCTAAACGATCATTGTACAACTACCATTATTTTCTTGCTGTATGGGTCACATACATTTTGGATATGTCATAAATTTACATTCTTAACCCACAGGAACCTTCCAAATCAAATAGATGGAGTAGATACAATGCATATATCACTGTGGGTCCACAATCTGATGACCTAAGATGGTTTGTAACGTTAGAAGCCGCACTTGGTTTCAACGCTGGAAACCAAACTTTTTTTTTGTACTTATTTATTTATTTACTATTTTGATAGGTCCCATGATAATCTAAACCATGGGTGAGATGGGTAATCTCCTCATGAAGGATAAGCCCAAAAATCTCTTCGAAATAACACTTTTGTGGCCCATACGAATACTCAGCGGTGACCATTTAATTTTCACTGTTTAAGGCATTGTGGTCCACGTAAGTTTTCTTTCGAATAAATTTTTCAACCACATGTATCTTATTAAGTAACAAGATTATTAGATGGTACGGATTTGATACTTACATTAAGAAAGCCCTGCATAAAAGGCCCATCAATCCAGGCCAATTCCGGTACCGTGAATAAATCAACTTCACTTTTGCACGCTAGAGTGTTTTTACACCCATTTTATATTATTATATTTTTTCATGATGGCCTATACATAATGTGTGCACAAGATCTATCCCATTCAACATTTTACCCACATCGTTTTAGGACATTGGTAAAAAAAAGAAGAGTTAGATTCATTATTCTGATGGGCTATATTACCATGAACAACATCGACCGTTCTTCCACCATTAAAACATATACATTTCTTATTTCAAACTCTCTTAACTGTCTATGTAAGATCCGAGTTGTTTATTGGTCCACACAATTATTATTTTTATGGTCAAAATAATTGGTATCTCCATCGGAACTCCCTACGACTCCGATGGATATTCCAACGGTGAATGCATCATTATTTCTATTTTGTATATTATGGCCTACTAAAATGTTAATTTAGTCTAATTTTTGGAGGTTGTCCATATTTTGGTCCTTAGAACCTAATGGACTGAATTGATCGGGACCCACATACAAAATAATTCAAATACGTAATTCAAGTAAAATAAATTAAAAGAACTTACCTGTTTCCTTTTATTTTCTGTTATATGCTTAAGGTGCTCCAAGGCGCATGTAACGCCCTGAAAATCGGGGGTCGAGCATAAATTCAACTCCCGAGTTCCAGAACATCACTTACGCAACAAAATGAATGATGATTGAATGTTGACTGTATTCGTACATTGAACATGAGTGAGATTAAGCCAAAACAACATATCATACTCCAGAGACAATTAACTTTGCAAGCGGAAGACTGTGATAGATAGATAAAATATATAAACTATGATGAGTCTCCAGAGTGTGATAACATTACTAGGTTAAATAATTACAAGTACAGTTCTAAAATATACCAAATGTGAGGAAGTGTAATGTCTCCTATCCTAAGTACCGTAGCCCTGTCAATACAATACCAGGTCTTCATAGACCTGTCAGAGATTACATGTAGGAGAACTCCTCCTCAACATCATAGTAGTAGTTCGGCTCTGCTTTATAAGCATCGCCAACACCTGAAACTCAACAAATCTGTTTGGTGTTGCAAACACCGTCCCGTAACGCGGGAGTGAGTGATCAACTCAGTGGAACAATAAAGCATAGGTTAACATGTTATCAATTCAATCAAGTAGTAATGATAAAGCAGTACAATCAAACAAGTTTAACTACTCTTATTAAATGCAAGTATGAAATGACATGATGATGTATGCCCTTGCCAAACCACCCTCATGCGACATCATCTTACGTTCACGAATGCATACCTCCCTCAGTGCTCCACATCTACTAGGCACATGCGGTGCTATGATGAGCATGATTACCGAGTTATTATTAGTCCACTTCAAACAGTAATATTGGAAAACTAAGGTACCTCCCTTGTATCATTCCCAAACATGATCTATTCTAGGGTCGTCAGTCTTAGTTTATCTCATACAATATTATGGTTTGAGAGGCATAGCGAAGGCATCGCAAAGGGCTCGTCACCCGTCAGCAGGATACAGATCTCACCGTATGCGGCTCAATTGCTGACCGTCAGCTCGAGTACAGGTCTTACCGTACTCGGCTCAATCGTTAACCGTCAGCTCGAATACAGATCTCACCGTACTCGGCTCAACTCATACTCTAGTTGCTGTGAAGGGCTCGTCGCCAATCACAGACCTTGGAGTATACTCGAAGACACTATAGAGGACTCGTCGCCCGTCGGCACGAGTACAGGTCTCACCGTACTCGGATCTCGCCGTAGGTGTCGACAGCTCGAATATAGTGTCCCATACCACCGTATTCGGCTCACGAGTTTGGTTGCTCAATGGTCACTACGGGGAGGCACGTAACCCCAGCGTAGGCCGACAGCTCGACCACGGTGTCCCATACCACCATGTCCGGCTCATGAGTCTTAGCGGATCGAGGTACCATGGTTAAAAGGGATTTCACTGGTAAGTTTGGTACCCTAGGTTCAAGCAGTAGCGTCCAAACATGGTGATCATACACAAGACAGATTGGGTTACTTGACGAGATCGGCTAGCTCGAGCGCACCACAAGTTGAACGACATGAAGTGCATAAGCACTTCGCGTGGCCAACCACTATCGTCAACCGAAGTACGACTCGGGTTCGTCGAACACATCTCACGTGGCAAATGAATCACAGCCACGAATGCAATTCTGGTACCGATTGTCTGGACTATAATCATAGCCCCAAACACAATCAAGTGCAGATAAATAAAGCAGTAGTGGATCAAGATTCAACTCATACAATCAAGGTCTGGTATTATCCGTTTAGGGCTGCCAGGGCTGTTGCACGCACTCGTTGCTCCACTCCCCCATCACCCATGACGGATCATACAACGTAAATATAAATTTAAACATATGCATTACATAGTTAAAATCATAAAGCAGTTGAGCATGTTATGAAGCACAACACAAGCAAGAGTTTGTACATGTTCAATTCCTAATCACACAAATATCCAAGGAGATCATACACATAGTTAAAAGAGGTTGAGAATCATATCTCAACACCCTTATACATTACAATTTGCTAACTACTACTCATTCAGACATTTCAAGAAACACTTAAACAAACATACAACAACATACATGACATATGTCGATCACATAGGCATTAGGCGAAATCCTTTCACTAGGGAGTTGTCCCAATCATAACACGCGTACACCCACGACGGATAGTCATGGCAAGCAGGAATCCAAGTTCCATATTCATTCAGTCATTTCCACAAACACTTGGGCCACACATTTTAGCATATATAGTGTATATTGGCCGTGGCGTGACTTAGGAAAAATCCTTTCGTCAAAGGGGTATCGCCAATACATCAATCATGAATCCATGACAATTAGTCATGGCGAGCACGAATGAGAATTCTATACTCATTCAGTCATTTTCACAGACACTTAGAATACACTATTACAACATACATGGTGTATGTTAGCAAAACATGTATTAGGGCTATCCTTTAGCCAAGCGAGTATTTTATCCATGTATAATATATTCATACAGCAAATAATCATGGCAAATACATCTCCAAAATTTATACGTATACGGTACTTTCTAAAATACACAATTTCAACATACATAGTGTATATAAGCAAAACATGTATAGGGCGAGTCCTTTCGCCAAACAAGTAATTTATCCACGTATAATATATTCATACAACAATTAATCATGTCAAACACATTTTCAAAATTTGTACGTATACGGTACTTTCTACAAATACCTAGAGTATGTAGAATTCCATATTTTTCATCATTAATCGAAACGAAAAACAGACAACACTTTGTACATGTGCAATTGCATGCAGATCATGAATCTATCATTATCTGACATTGAAAGAGTTGAAAACCATAACCTATACACCTAAAGTCCGCACCTTTTGTCGTAGAATCGTAACGGAGTCGATAGATTTGCTAAGCTTCCGTATTCGGCAGTTTGGCAACCTATAGAACGAAATAGGTTAGCTATTTCACAACCTACAACTGTCTAAACCCCAAAACAGATTAGGGTTAGGGTTTCATACCTAGAAATGACACCGAAAACGCCGGGAAAACGATGAGAATCAGGCGGTGGAGCCCGAATAGCGGGTGGGAAGAGTGGCAGGGAGATTCTCCCACTGCTCCCACACTTTCTCTCTCTTTTTTCTCTCTCAATGTCAAATTCGTATGGTTGCCATGAAAGAGGGTTTAAGGTCCTTATATAGCCTAAAAATTCACCGAAATAGACTTATGTTCAAGGTATACTTGCATTATAATCAAATCGGCATTGTTTCAGCTCAAAAGAGGGTTTCTGGCAGCCCTCCTTGATCCAAAGGTCGGACTTAAGCTCACTAACGCTGGATCTATGTTTTATTAAGTTTTCATTTCAATGGGATTTCCAGATCATGCGTGGCGGACCAGTTTCAGTTCAACGGTCAGCGGATCTCGATCGGAGATTCCGAGTACATGTAAATGTGTATGAAATTTCTCCTGATCCGAGGGTGTAATTTGATCTGATTTTGACGGTCTGGTTGCTTAATACTGATCCGCAAGCGAGTGGTGCCAGATTACTATTCAAGATATTTTATTTTAAATGAATTTTACATTTCTCACACTCTTCACTCCGAGCTCAAGCGAATAGCGCTTGGACATTATTTGGATTTGATTTCCGAGATAGTTGTCAAGCCCAGCGAGGCGGTCCTAGTTCCTTAACTTCGTGTTAATCGGACTTCCGACGTACGGTCCAGATCCGATACGGAGTTTCGAGATGCTCCAGTGAGCAGCCGGGTAATGAGATTGATCCTAGGTTTTAGGGTAACCTAGCGTCGATGATTCTACAAGTTTTGGGTCTTGCAGATCATATTTAAAGCGATTCTAGCAGATTTTGTAGCTAATCTAGTTTTGCACTTAGTTACTTTGTCTCATTTCTAAAGGATTTAGTCCTATAAGATTTCTGTCTAAGGTGGTACCTGGGCCTTTGTAGTTTGTATATAAAGTGATCCAAGTTATACTACTTAGGTAGTTTAAGATAGCGTCTAGGGTGAAAGTACTTTGAAAAATTGAAAAATCAAGGTGGTGAAGGGTGGAATTTGTGAAGAAAATGGTTCACAAGCGATTTTAGCCTTTGGGACTGAGTTTTGACAAGTTGATAAGGTGTTAGGGTCGACTCATTGCCTAAGGACGTCTAATCCCAGGTTGGCAAAAATCCGGGATGTTACAATCTACCCCCCTTAAAATAAAATTTCATCCCCGAAATTAGTTAAGGGTAATAAGGAAAGATTTTATTATTTTATTTGTGTAAGACTTATTGTTTTCAAGTCTCTATGAGCGGTAGGGTGCATATTACCCTGGTTCATTTTAGTCTACCCCCCTTAAAACTTATTTCTTTATCCATTTCTCTTACCCTGATGGTTTGCTACACTTTATTTCTATACCTATTTGGAGTCTTGACGACAATTCCCAACAATTTAAAGTAAGATAGCTGTTTTCAATGTTTGACCAACACGGAGTGACATTTTTGGTGGGCTCGATCTTGATACATCGATCATCTACCTGACCAGGGTAGAAGGCTCATCGTATCCCTTCCGAATCCTGGTAGATCCTGGTCTTCTGCTCGGTCAAGCAATGAGTCCATTGGTAGTCGCCCAGGATTGAGAAATGGGGTCAAGCCGCAAATGCTTCGCAGTTGTATATTTCAGTAACTCCGTAGTCCGATCACTCTAAAAACTTTGGGAATGCCCATCATTGAAAGGCTCAAATTGTTTGTTTCTATTTCTTGGGTTGCCCTTTAGGTCTTAGTCTAAGAGAGTCCTCATCTTAATTCATGTCTATGGTAGTAGTCAAACTTGTACTCATTATTAGGCCCTTTCTTTAATACGAATTAGTTTAATACTTGAACCCTAATTGCTTTACATTCTAAGGAAAATTCAGATCCTATTAGTGACCTATCTTTACGTATAGTCTGAATCAATTCCATTCGATCCAGGGCCAGTGGGGCAAGGGTCCACCACGTTTCCGCTGCGTCACCCAGATCAAAGAGGTGTATTAGGTGACCTAACTAGATTGGGCTCATAATGTTCTACCCCACTGAAAAATTATTTCTGCCTCTAGGGTTCAAGATCTGTCCTGTTCCATATGTCGGAATAAGGCATAATTTAGGACCTATCCTTAACACGAAATGGGATACGATTTCCCAATACGTCGGTCTTGGTACCTAGGATTATAGAAAGGGGCTATCACTGATGGGTGTTGTGGTTGATTGCAAGGATGGATGTGAGTTTGTGGCAAGATGCCTAATTCTACTAAAGGACTTTTATTACGATCTCAACTGACCCTCTCCAGCCATGTCTAGTGTATTATTGTAAGATAATTTGTACATTATTAGTACAAAAGGTATTTGGATAGAATAGGTTAACGGGCAGACTATTTTTCTAAGTTCATATGTACAATATGTATGCTATAATGATATGATATTCGAGACCTAATTCCTAACTGTCTGTTGCCCATTTGGGCAATTCCTTAGGCCTAAAAGACAAAGTCTCTATCGGCTATATACTCCTAACACTTCTCAAGAACAAAGTTATAAACTTTTAGTTGCAAATAGTTGGGCCAACACGGAAAGAAAGTTGTATAGTGGGTTTGAGTCAGTTAAGCCGAATAACTAAGTCTATTATTCAATTGGCTTAGCATAATTAATTAGTCTTTTACTTTCCTTAGCCTAACCAGTAGTCTAGTCTTAATTTAGGAGTAGTAGAAATCCATAGGTGAGTCCAAAGTCTACGCTTATACGCTAGATGATTTCACTTCATTTCTAATACAAGGAAGGGTTTTATCACCTAGGGTCAAAGTTGTCTAATTGGAACTGAGTTGCCTGAAGTTGAATTTAACTACGCCCGAGCATTTCACACATGCTCATACCAGCTAAGAGGGTCTTAAGGTTCACATTCTTAATTTGTTGGATTTCCTACACAGTCATGTCTGTCGAAGTCTAGGAGCACCGCTCTAGGTCCCAAAACTCCAAGGGTCTATTGGTCAAACAACCATTACTCTAAAAGCTTAAGCTATCAGAGTGTGGTGGGTTAATATATATCAAGGGACTTTATCACTTCAACACTATTTGACCAGTGGTCTTAAGTTGTAGTAAATGGGACTGTATTACTAATCCTACCTCGGGATTGGGAATGACATGGTTGGTAGGAGGGTGGGTGGGATAAAAACTTAATTTTTATAGGCTTTGGAAAATGAGTCATGTGTTGGAAAGTGTGAGATGGGATTTCCATATCCCACGATGGGGAATTTCTAAGTGTAATTTGAAAGAAAATTCCAGGATTTACATTTAACTACAAACACTCCAAATATGGTATTGGAAAACATGGGATACACCCAAACCCCATGAAATTGAAAAAAAATGGCTGTAACCTATTCGAATAGGGCCATGAAAAGTGAATGAAAAGTGAAGGGGAGAGAAAGTAAGGGCTGGTGGTTTGTTCCTCCACGAACTTGGGTCTCAACAGTGGTTGTAGAGGCCCAAAGAACAGGGATTTGTAAAGAAAAATGGAGAGATGGGTTGGGTAGAGAGGTGTATACGATTTTAAGCTACAAATGGGAGTGTAAGAGCTCAAATGTGAGAAAACGGAGAGGGTAGGGAGGTAAGGATTGGTGTGGATGGTGTATATAAAAAGGTTGTGGTCGAAAATGGGAGATGAGACGATTGGAAGGGGGTTTGGATAGAAAAACAGCAAGTTGGAGGGCTTGGAAGGGTGAAATAAGAGAAAGGGGGGCAAAGCGATGTGAAATAGCCCCCCCCCCCCCCCCGTAATTCCGCACGCACCACACGTGCCAGGGGGTCAGGCTGACCATGACTAGACCCAGCCCGACCCGTACGGCCAAACCTGACTGCGGTCCACCACGGTCCGCCTTGTCCGGCGCCATGCCACCACAGCTGGGTGGTGTTCTCCACCCTCCCAAGGGGCCAATGGTACCCCGGGTCTGTCCCGGGTCCCCCCGGATTATATAGTGTGGCCCCCGACTCCAGTTGAGACATTTTCGGGGCCAATTTGCAAACTGGAATGATTTTATATAACATGTGACATATGATTTTGGGGTAGGAGGAGCTAATCTATCCAACTAATCCATTTACTTAGTTAGATTCCAAAGTTTGAATGGTCAAAAGTCCAATTTATACATATATTTACTATTTATAGTAACTTTTTGTTTAGGTGTTATTCTTCGTCATTTATACGTTAGAATTTATATCTGGTATGAAAGGATTTAGAAAAATTAAAGAATGAAGTGGTGCAAGGAGAGATTTTGAAGAAATTGGGTAAAAAGGGGTTTTAGGGTTTGGTGTTGTGGTTGACCCACAACCTAAAAACATACATTTCTAGGGAACGACTCAAACCCGTCAACTGACGGCCTAGAGGTGATTCGAGATCGTTTCGTGCAATCATTGAGGCCTACGGGTCCAATCTCTACGGTTGATCACAACCAATTGTGTTATTTGGCGAAATTAGAGAACCTAAGTCCGTTTCTACATTTCGTCGCTCCCTCCTAAGTCAGAGTGCGTCAGTGTGCATCGTGTGCCCATAACCAAGGTCCGGTTTAATCCAAATCATGCTCTGATACCATCTTGTAACGCCCTGAAAATCGGGGGTCGAGCATAAACTCAACTCCCGAGTTCCAGAACATCACTTATGCAACAAAATGAATGATGATTGAATGTTGACTGTATTCGTACATTGAACATGAGTGAGATTAAGCCAAAATAGCATATCATACTCCAGAGATAGTTAACTTTGCAAGCGGAAGACTGTGATAGATAGATAAAATATATAAACTATGATAAGTCTCTAGAGTGTGATAACATTACCAGGTTAAATAATTACAAGTACAGTTCTAAAATATACCAAAAGTGAGGAAGTGTAATATCTCATATCCTAAGTACCGTAGCCCCGTCAATATAATACCAGGTCTTCATAGACCTGTCAGAGATTACATGTAGGAGAACTCCTCCTCAACATCATAGTAGTAGTTCGGCTCTGCTTCATAAGCATCGCCAACACCTGAAACTCAACAAATCTGGTTGGTGTTGCAAACACCATCCCGTAACGTGGGAGAGAGTGATCAACTCAGTGGAACAATAAAGCATAGGTTAACATGCTATCAATTCAATCAAGTAGTAATGATAAAGCAGTACAATCAAACAAGTTTAACTACTCTTATTAAATGCAAGTATGAAATGACATGATGATGTATGCCCTTGCCAAACCACCCTCATCCGACATCATCTTACGTTCGCGAATGCATACCTCCCTCAGTGCTCCACATCTACTAGGCACATGCGGTGCGATGATGAGCATGATTACCGAGTTATTATTAGTCCATTTCAAATAGTAGTATTGAAAAACTAAGGTACCTCCCTTGTATCATTCCCAAACATGATCCATTCTAGGGTCGTCAGTCCTAGTTTATCTCATACAATATTATGGTTTGAGAGGCATAGCAAAGGCATCGCAAAGGGCTCGTCACCCGTCAGCACGGATACAGATCTCACCGTATGCGGCTCAATTGTTGACCGTCAGTTCGAGTACAGGTCTCACCGTACTCGGCTCAATCGTTGACCGTCAGCTCGAATATAGGTCTCACCGTACTCGGCTCAACTCATACTCTAGTTGCTGTGAAGGGCTCGTCGCCAATCACAGACCTTGGAGTATACTCGAAGACACTATAGAGGACTCGTCGCCCGTCAGCACGAGTACAGGTCTCACCGTACTCGGCCCTCGCCGTAGGTGTCGACAGCTCGAATACAGTGTCCCATACCACCGAATTCGGCTGACGAGTTTGGTTGCTCAATGGTCATTACGGGGAGGGACGTAACCCCAGCGTAGGCCGACAGCTCAACCACGGTGTCCCATACCACCATGTCCGGCTCATGAGTCTTAGCGGATCGAGGTACCATGGTTAAAAGGGAATTCACTGGTAAGTTTGTTACCCTAGGTTCAAGCAGTAGCGTCCAAACATGGTGAACATACATAAGACATATCGGGTTACTTGACGAGCTCGGCTAGCTCGAGTGCACCACAAGTTGAACGACATGAAGTGCATAAGCACTTCGCGTGGCCAACCACTATCGTCAACCGAAGTACGACTCGGGTTCGTCGAACACATCTCACGTGGCAAATGAATCACAGCCACGAATGCAATTCTGGTACCGATTGTCTGGACTATAATCATAGCCCCAAACACAATCAAGTGCAGATAGATAAAGCAGTAGTGGATCAAGATTCAACTCATACAATCAAGGTCTAGTATTATCCGTTTAGGGCTGCCAGGGCTGTTGCACGCACTCGTTGCTCCACTCCCCCATCACCCATGACGGATCATACAACGTAAATATAAATTTAAACATATGCATTACATAGTTAAAATCATAAAGCAGTTGAGCATGTTATGAAGCACAACACAAGCATGAGTTTGTACATGTTCAATTCCTAATCACACAAATATCCAAGGAGATCATACACATAGTTAAAAGAGGTTGAGAATCATATCTCAACACCCTTATACATTACAATTTGCTAACTACTACTCATTCAGACATTTCAAGAAACACTTAAACAAACATACATCAACATACATGACATATGTCGATCACACAGGCATTAGGCCAAATCCTTTCACTAGGGAGTTGCCCCAATCATAACACGCATACACCCACGACGGATAGTCATGGCAAGCAGGAATCCAAGTTCCATATTCATTCAGTCATTTCAACAAACACTTGGGCCACACATTTTAGCATATATAATGTATATTGGCCGTGGCGTGACTTAGGGCAAATCCTTTCGTCAAAGGGGTATCGCCAATACATCAATCATGAATCCATGACAATTAGTCATGGCGAGCACGAATGAAAATTCTATACTCATTCAGTTATTTTCACAGACACTTAGAATACACTATTACAACATACATGGTGTATGTTAGCAAAACTTGTATTAGGGCTATCCTTTAGCCAAGCGAGTATTTTATCCATGTATAATATATTCATACAGCAAATAATCATGGCAAATACATCTCCAAAATTTATACGTATACGGTACTTTCTAGAATACACAATTTCAACATACATAGTGTATATAAGCAAAACATGTATAGGGAGAGTCCTTTCGCCAAACCAGTAATTTATCCACATATAATATATTCATATAACAATTAATCATGTCAAACACATTTCCAAAATTTGTACGTATACGGTACTTTCTACAAATACCTTGAGTATGTAGAATTCCATATTTTTCATCTTTAATCGAAACGAAAAACAGACAACACTTTGTACATGTGCAATTGCATGCAGATCATGAATCTATCATTATCTGACATTGAAAGCGTTGAAAACCATAACCTATACACCTAAAGTCCGCACCTTTTGTCATAGAATCGTAACGGAGTCGATAGATTTGCTAAGCTTCCGTATTCGGCAGTTTGGCAACCTATAGAACGAAATAGGTTAGCTATTTCACAACCAACAACTGTCTAAACCCCAAAACAGATTAGGGTTAGGGTTTCATACCTAGAAATGACGCCGGAAACGCCGGGAAAACGATGAGAATCAGGCGGTGGAGCCCGAATAGCGGCTGGGAAGAGTGGCAGGGAGATTCTCCCACTGCTCCCACACTTTCTCTCTCTTTTCTCTCTCTCAATGTCAAATTCGTATGGCTGCCATGAGAGAGGGTTTAAGGTCCTTATATAGCCTAAAAATTCACCGAAATAGACTTATGTTCAAGGTATACTTACATTATAATCAAATCGGCATTGTTTCAGCTCAAAAGAGGGTTTCTGGCGGCCCTCCTTGAGCCAAAGGTCAGACTTAAGCTCACTAACGCTGGATCTACGTTCTATTAAGTTTTAATTTCAGTGGAATTTCCAGATCACACATGGCGGACCAGTTTCAGTTCAACGGTCAGCGGATCTCGATCGAAGATTCCGAGTACATGTAAATGTGTATGAAATTTCTCTTGATCCGAGAGTGTAATTTGGTCTGATTTTGACGGTCTGGTTGCTTAATACTGATCCGCAAGCGAGTGGTGCTAGATTACTATCCAAGGTATTTTATTTTAAATTAATTTTACATTTCTCACACTCTTCACTCCGAGCTCAAGCGAATAGGGCTGGGACATTATTTGGATTTGATTTCCGAGATAGTTGTCAAGCCCAGTGAGGCGGTCCTAGTTCCTTAACTTCGTGTTAATCGGACTTCCGACGTGCGGTCCAGATCGGATACGGAGTTTCGAGATGCTCCAGTGAGCAGCCGGGTAATGAGATTGATCCTAGGTTTTAGGGTAACCTAGCGTCGATGATTCTACAAGTTTTGGGTCTTACAGATCGTATTTAAAGCGATTCTAGTAGATTTTGTAGCTAATCTAGTTTTGCACTTAGTTACTTTGTCTCATTTCTAAAGGATTTAGTCCTATAAGATTTCTGTCTGAGGTGGTACCTGGGCCTTTGTAGTTTGTATATAAAGTGATCCAAGTTATACTACTTAGCTAGTTTAAGATAGCGTCTAGGGTGAAAGTACTTTGAAAAATTGAAAAATCAAGGTGGTGAAGGGTGGAATTTGTGAAGAAAATGGTTCACAAGCGATTTTAGCCTATGGGACTGAGTGTTGACAAGTTGATAAGGTGTTAGGGTCGACTCATTGCCTAAGGACGTCTAATCCCAGGTTGGCAAAAATCCGGGATGTTACAATCTACCCCCCTTAAAACAAAATTTCGTCCCCGAAATTAGTTAAGGGTAATAAGGAATGATTTTATTATTTCATTTGTGTAAGACTTATTGTTTTCAAGTCTCTATGCGTGGTAGGGTGTATATTAGCCTAGTTCATTTTAGTCTACACCCCTTAAAACTTATTTCTTTATCCATTTCTCATACCCTGATGGTTTGCTACACTTTATTTTCATACCTATTTGGAGTCTTGACGACAATTCCCAACAATTTAAAGTGAGATAGTTGTTTTCAATGTTTGACCAACACGGAGAGACGTTTTTGGTGGGCTCGATCTCGATACATCGATCATCTACCTGACCAGGGTAGAAGGCTCATCGTATCTGTAAGTGTTATGGTCTCATGCTCCTTTGGTTGTCAAATTTTGGTGTACCAAAACATCTATCTGTGTCCTGTGCTTGTATGATGATTTATACGAATTCAAGACACTGCTTAAACACTTCAAGAAGCTACATGTTCAAGTCTGAAGAAGCAAGCTACATGTTGAAGTCTTCAAGAAGCTACATGTTCAAGTCTGAAGAAGCAAGCTATATGTTGAAGTCTTCAAGAAGCTACATGTTCAAGTCTGAAGAAGCAAGCTACTTGTTGAAGTCTTCAAGAAGCTACAATGTTGAAGTTCAAAGTTCAAGTCTGAAGAAGCAACGGATGAAGTAGTTTTATGTTGATAAAAATCTCAAGTTTAAAGCTACAACAAGCTCAAGATTTCAAGCCTGATATGGTTCAAAATATCTACATTCGTTGAATGGTTGAAGTTCAATGTCCATACGACATGGTTCAGGTTTAAATGACCTTAGGTTGACCCTTTAAGTAGGTCACTTTGGATACATAAATCAAATATTTATTTTACACAAGTTTGGTCTATTCTACGACCAGTCCTAGCTCTTGTTCGACCAGTCCTAGCATTGGTTCGACTAGTCTAAGAAATTCCACGACCAGTCCTAAGTAGTTGAAGATTTTTTCGGAATTTTTGGTACGCCCACGACCAGTCCTGGAGATCCTTCGACCGGTCGTAGGAATGGCTTCGACTCGTCCTCGACCAGTCGTGGAGCTACGACTCAAAGTCCAGCAACGAAATCTCTGGTCCTACGACCAGTCGTAGGGATCGACGACCAGTCGTAGGTGACCCACGACCAGTCGTAGGATACTCACGACCAGTCGTGGAACGGCTTTTAAAGATCGCGCTTATTTTTTCAAAAATCTGTTAGAGCTACGACCAGTCGTAGGTTTCTAAGACCAGTCGTAGGAGCGATTTTTGCTTTTATAAATTGAACACGAAATTCAGAGTTTTCACACTTCAAACTCCATTCGATTCAAGAATTTTCAAGTGATCACTCTGAGATAAGTCTGTGTTTATTTTAAAGCTAGATAGTGCTTATTTAATATTCCTTTTTGCTAGCTTATTTAATTTGATTTTGTTTCTATATTCCAATCTTATTTGAAAAGAGGAATTATCTTATTCCTTCTTCTTGGAATCAAAATCAAATATAGCTACGCCCAACGAGTTAAATCTAAAATCTATTAGAATTTAGAACCTTATGAATGTGAGTATTGGAAATTGAACTTTGACATTCAATCATCTACTCCGATTGGTTCTACCGGGCTGTTACGAAAAGGAGAAATCCAGGTATTTTACAATTCTGTAAAATTTCATTTCTTTTGGTTTTGTTTGAGGTTAAGCTAGAAAAATCTCATTATACTGGTTTTGTTTGAGGTTGAACCAGAAAAATCTCATTGTATTGGTTGTCTGAGGAAAACCAGAAAACTCAGAATAGAGGGGTTTTTGAATTGTGTAAGCCCAAGTGAAAAAGACACAATTATAAAGGTTTTTGGTGAACCTGTGAAAACCTATTTGATAGTGAACGCTAATATCCCCTGTGTGAGGATATTAGGAGTGGAGTAGCTTTTTGTGTGGCTGTTGGAAAACAGTTGGTGTACACACAGGCGAACCACTATAACTCTTTGTCTTGTGGATTGAATGCTTGCTTAATTTTCATATCTTTTATCATTTGATTGTGTGGAATGTACAAGTGGATGTGAATGTTGTAACTATTTACATTTCAAGCAAGTGTGGGGATTGTTGTAATAATTTAGATCTTACTTCTGCATTTAATTTCAATTCCTAGCTATTTCATTTACTTATATTAAAATTGAGTCCTTGATCCAAAAGAGGTTCTAGAAATAAGGTTGTCCTACCATAAGCCCTTGTTTATTATGGTGTAAGGTTGTCCTTAGAACTGAATTTGTATCAATCTCTCAATACCTATTTATCAAGGTGATTTAAATTTAGCTTTGTGAATTGATTCAGATTGTAAGGCTATTGGTTTAATTTATTTCCGCTAATTTTATTTTAAATTTGGCATAGTCCTATTCACCCCCCCCCCCTCTAGGACATATAGCTTAGCCTTTTCAGTATCCCTTCCGAATCCTGGTGGATCCTGATCTTCTGCTCGGTCAAGCAGTGAGTGCATTGGTAGTCGCTCAGGATTGAGAAATGGGGTCAAGCCGCGAATGCTTCGCAGTTGTATATTTCAGTAACTCCTTAGTCCGATCACTCTAAAAACTTAGGGAATGCCCATCATTGAAAGGCTCAAATTGTTTGTTTCTATTTCTTGGGTTGCCCTTTAGGTCTTAGTCTAAGAGAGTCCTCATCTTAATTCATGTCTATGGTAGTAGTCAAACTTGTACTCATTATTAGGCCCTTTCTTTAATACGAATTAGTTTAATACTTGAACCCTAATTGCTTTACATTCTAAGGAAAATTCAGATCCTATTAGTGACCTATCTTTTCGTATAGTCTGAATCAATTCCATTCGATCCAGGGCCAGTGGGGCAAGGGTCCACCATGTTTCCGCTGCGTCACCCAGATCAAAGAGATGTATTGGGTGACCTAACTAGATTGGGCTCATAATGTTCTACCCCACTGAAAAATTATTTCTGCCTCTAGGGTTCAAGATCTGTCCTGTTCCATATGTCGGAATAAGGCATAATTTAGGACCTATCCTTAACACGAAATGGGATACGATTTCCCAATACGTCGGTCTTGGTACCTAGGATTATAGAAAGGGGCTATCACTGATGGGTGTTGTGGTTGATTGCAAGGATGGATGTGAGTTTGTGGCAAGATGCCTAATTCTACTAAAGGACTTTTATTACGATCTCAACTGACCCTCTCCAGCCATGTCTAGTGTATTATTGTAAGATAATTTGTACATTATTAGTACAAAAGGTATTTGGATAGAATAGGTTAACGGGCAAACTATTTTTCTAAGTTCATATGTACAATATGTATGCTATAATGATATGATATTCGAGACCTAATTCCTAACTGTCTGTTGCCCATTTGGGCAATTCCTTAGGCCTAAAAGACAAAGTCTCTATCGGCTATATACTCCTAACACTTCTCAAGAACAAAGTTATAAACTTTTAGTTGCAAATAGTTGGGCCAACACGGAAAGAAAGTTGTGTAGTGGATTTGAGTCAGTTAAGCCGAATAACTAAGTCTATTATTCAATTGGCTTAGCATAATTAATTAGTCTTTTACTTTCCTTAGCCTAACCAGTAGTCTAGTCTTAATTTAGGAGTAGCAGAAATTCATAGGTGAGTCCAAAGTCTACGCTTATACGCTTGATGATTTCACTTCATTTCTAATACAAGGAAGGGTTTTATCACCTAGGGTCAAAGTTGTCTAATTGGAACTGAGTTGCCTGAAGTTGAATTTAACTACGCCCGAGCATTTCACGCATGCTCATACCAGCTAAGAGGGTCCTAAGGTTCACATTCTTAATTTGTTGGATTTCCTACACAGTCATGTCTGTCGAAGTCTAGGAGCACCGCTCTAGGTCCCAAAACTCCAAGGGTCTATTGGTCAAACAACCATTTACTCTAAAAGCTTAAGCTATCAGAGTGTGGTGGGTTAATATATATCAAGGGACTTTATCACTTCAACACTAATTGACCAGTGGTCTTAAGTTGTAGTAAATGGGACTGTATTACTAATCCTACCTCGGGATTGGGAATGACATGGTTGGTAGGAGGGTGGGTGGGATAAAAAATTAATTTTTATAGGCTTTGGAAAATGATCCATGTGTTGGAAAGTGTGAGATGGGATTTCCATATCCCACGATGGGGAATTTCTAAGTGTAATTTGAAAGAAAATTCCAGGATTTACATTTAACTACATACACTCCAAATATGGTATTGGAAAACATGGGATACACCCAAACCCCATGAAATCAAAAAAAAATGGCCGTAACCAATTCGAATAGGGCCATGAAAAGTGAATGAAAAGTGAAGGGGAGAGAAAGTAAGGGCTGGAGGTTTGTTCCTCCACGAACTTGGGTCTCAACAGTGGTTGTAGAGGCCCAAAGAACAGGGATTTGTAAAGAAAAATGGAGAGATGGGTTGGGTAGAGAGGTGTGTACGATTTTGAGCTACAAATGGGAGTGTAAGAGCTCAAATGTGAGAAAATGGAGAGGGTAGGGAGGTAAGGATTGGTGTGGATGGTGTATATAAAAAGGTTGTGGTTGAAAATGGGAGATGAGACGATTGGAAGGGGGTTTGGATAGGAAAACAGCAAGTTGGAGGGCTTAGAAGGGTGAAATAAGAGAAAGGGGGGCAAAGCGATGTGAAATAGGGGCCCCCCCGCAATTCCGCACGCACCACACATGCCAGGGGGTCAGGCCGACCATGACTAGACCCGGCCCGACCCGTATGGCCAAACCTGACCGCGGTCCACCGCGGTCCGCCTTGTCCGGTGCCACGCCACCACAGCTGGGTGGTGTTCTCCACCCTCCCACGGGGCTAATGGTACCCCGGGTCTGTCCCGGGTCCCCCCGGATTGCATAGTGTGGCCCCCGACTCCAGTTGAGGCATTTTCGGGGCCAATTTGCAAACTGGAATGATTTTATATAACATGTGACATATGATTTTGGGGTAGGAGGAGCTAATCTATCCAAGTAACCCATTTACTTGGTTAGATTCCAAAGTTTGAATGGTCGAAAGTCCAATTTAAACATATATTTACTATTTATAGTAACTTTTTGTTTAGGTGTTATTCTTCGTCATTTATACGTTAGAATTTTTATCTGGTATGAAAGGATTTAGAAAAATTAAAGAATGAAGTGGTGCAAGGAGAGATTTTGAAGAAATTGGGTGAAAAGGGGTTTTAGGCTTTGGTGTTGTGGTTGACCCACAACCTAAAAACATTCATTTCTAGGGAACGACTCAAACCCATCAACTGATGGCCTAGAGGTGATTCGAGATCGTTTCGTGCAATCATTGAGGCCTACGGGTCCAATCTCTACTGTTGATCCCAACCAATTGTGTTATTTGGCGAAATTAGAGAACCTAAGTCCGTTTCTACATTTCGTCGTTCCCTCCTAAGTCAGAGTGCGTCAGTGTGCATCATGTGCCCATAACCAAGGTCCTGTTTAATCCAAATCATGCTCTGATACCATCTTGTAACGCCCTGAAAATCGGGGGTCGAGCATAAACTCAACTCCCGAGTTCCAGAACATCACTTATGCAACAAAATGAATGATGATTGAATGTTGACTGTATTCGTACATTGAACATGAGTGAGATTAAGCCAAAACAGCATATCATACTCTAGAGACAGTTAACTTTGCAAGCGGAAGACTGTGATAGATAGATAAAATATATAAACTATGATGAGTCTCCAGAGTGTGATAACATTACCAGGTTAAATAATTACAAGTACAGTTCTAAAATATACCAAATGTGAGGAAGTGTAATGTCTCCTATCCTAAGTACCGTAGCCCCGTCAATACAATACCAGGTCTTCATAGACCTGTCAGAGATTACATGTAGGAGAACTCCTCCTCAACATCATAGTAGTAGTTCGGCTCTGCTTCATAAGCATCGCCAACACCTGAAACTCAACAAATCTGGTTGGCGTTGCAAACACCGTCCTGTAACGTGGGAGTGAGTGATCAACTTAGTGGAACAATAAAGTATAGGTTAACATGTTATCAATTCAATCAAGTAGTAATGATAAAGCAGTACAATCAAACAAGTTTAACTACTCTTATTAAATGCAAGTATGAAATGACATGATGATGTATGCCCTTGCCAAACCACCCTCATGCGACATCATCTTACGTTCACGAATGCATACCTCCCTCAGTGCTCCACATCTACTAGGCACATGCGGTGCTATGATGAGCATGATTACCGAGTTATTATTAGTCCATTTCAAACATTAGTATTGGAAAACTAAGGTACCTCCCTTGTATCATTCCCAAACATGATCCATTCTAGGGTCGTCAGTCCTAGTTTATCTCATACAATATTATGGTTTGAGAGGCATAGCGAAGGCATCGCAAAGGGCTCGTCACCCGTCAGCACGAATACAGATCTCACCGTATGCGGCTCAATTGCTGACCGTCAGCTCGAGTACAGGTCTCACCGTACTCAGCTCAATCGTTGACCGTCAGCTCGAATACAGGTCTCATCGTACTCGGCTCAACTCATACTCTAGTTGCTGTGAAGGGCTCGTCGCCAATTACAGACCTTGGAGTATACTCGAAGATACTACCGAGGACTCGTCGCCCGTCAGCACCAGTACAGGTCTCACCGTACTCGGCTCTCGCCGTAGGTGTCGACAGCTCGAATACAGTGTCCCATACCACCGTATTCGGCTCACAAGTTTGGTTGCTCAATGGTCACTACGGGGAGGCACGTAACCCCAGCGTAGGCCGACAACTCGACCACGGTGTCCCATACCACCATGTCCGGCTCATGAGTCTTAGCGGATCGAGGTACCATGGTTAAAAGGGATTTCACTGGTAAGTTTGGTACCCTAGGTTCAAGCAGTAGCGTCCAAACATGGTGAACATACATAAGACAGATCGGGTTACTTGACGAGCTCGGCTAGCTCGAGCGCACCACAAGTTGAACGACATGAAGTGCATAAGCACTTCGCGTGGCCAACCATTATCGTCAACCGAAGTACGACTCGGGTTCGTCGAACACACCTCATGTGGCAAATGAATCACAGCTACGAATGCAATTCTGGTACCGATTGTCTGGACTATAATCATAGCCCCAAACACAATCAAGTGCAGATAGATAAAGCAGTAGTGGATCAAGATTCAACTCATACAATCAAGGTCTGGTATTATCCGTTTAGGGCTGCCATGGCTGTTGCACGCACTCGTTGCTCCACTCCCCCATCACCCATGACGGATCATACAACGTAAATATAAATTTAAACATATGCATTACATAGTTAAAATCATAAAGCAGTTGAGCATGTTATGAAGCACAACACAAGCATGAGTTTGTACATGTTCAATTCCTAATCACACAAATATCCAAGGAGATCATACACATAGTTAAAAGAGGTTGAGAATCATATCTCAACACCCTTATACATTATAATTTGCTAACTACTACTCATTCAGACATTTCAAGAAACACTTAAACAAACATACATCAACATACATGACATATGTCGATCACATAGGTATTAGGCCAAATCCTTTCACTAGGGAGTTGCCCCAATCATAACACGCGTACACCCACGACAGATAGTCATGGCAAGCAGGAATCCAAGTTCCATATTCATTCAGTCATTTCCACAAACACTTGGGCCACACATTTTAGCATATATAGTGTATATTGGCCGTGGCGTGACTTAGGGAAAATCCTTTCGTCAAAGGGGTATCGCCAATACATCAATCATGAATCCATGACAATTAGTCATGGCGAGCACGAATGAGAATTCTATACTCATTCAATCATTTTCACAGACACTTAGAATACACTATTACAACATACATGGTGTATGTTAGCAAAACATGTATGAGGGCTATCCTTTAGCCAAGCGAGTATTTTATCCATGTATAATATATTCATACAACAAATAATCATGGCAAATACATCTCCAAAATTTATACGTATACGGCACTTTCTAGAATACACTATTTCAACATACATAGTGTATATAAGCAAAACATGTATAGGGCGAGTCCTTTCGCCAAACAAGTAATTTATCCACATATAATATATTCATACAACAATTAATCATGTCAAACACATTTCCAAAATTTGTACGTATACGATACTTTCTACAAATACCTAGAGTATGTAGAATTCCATATTTTTCATCTTTAATCGAAACGAAAAACAGACAACACTTTGTACATGTGCAATTGCATGCAGATCATGAATCTATCATTATCTGACATTGAAAGCGTTGAAAACCATAACCTATACACCTAAAGTCCGCACCTTTTGTCGTAGAATCGTAACGGAGTCGATAGATTTGCTAAGCTTCCGTATTCGGCAGTTTGGCAACCTATAGAACGAAATAGGTTAGCTATTTCACAACCTACAACTTCTAAACCCCAAAACAGATTAGGGTTAAGGTTTCATACCTAGAAATGACGCCGGAAACGTCGGGAAAGCGATGAGAATCAGGCGGTGGAGCCCGAATAACAGCTGGGAAGTGTGGCAGGGAGATTCTCCCACTGCTCCCACCCTTTCTCTCTCTTTTCTCTCTCCCAATGTCAAATTCGTATGGCTGCCATGAGAGAGGGTTTAAGGTCCTTATATAGCATAAAAATTCACCAAAATAGACTTATGTTCAAGGTATACTTACATTATAATCAAATCGGCATTGTTTCAGCTCAAAAGAGGGTTTCTAGCGGCCCTCCTTGAGCCAGAGGTCGGACTTAAGCTCACTAACGCTGGATCTACGTTTTATTAAGTTTTCATTTCAGTGTGATTTCCAGATCATGCGTGGCGGACCAGTTTCAGTTCAACGGTCAGCGGATCTCGATCGGAGATTCCGAGTACATGTAAATGTGTATGAAATTTCTCCTGATCCGAGGGTGTAATTTGGTCTGATTTTGACGGTCTGGTTGCTTAATACTGATCCGCAAGCGAGTGGTGCCAGATTACTATTCAAGATATTTTATTTTAAATTAATTTTACATTTCTCACACTCTTCACTCTGAGCTCAAGCGAATATCGCTAGGACATTATTTGGATTTGATTTCTGAGATAGTTGTCAAGCCCAGCGAGGCGGTCCTAGTTCCTTAACTTCGTGTTAATCGGACTTCCGACGTGCGGTCCAGATCCGATACGGAGTTTCGAGATGCTCCAGTGAGCAGCCGGGTAATAAGATTGATCCTAGGTTTTAGGGTAACCTAGCGTCGATGATTCTACAAGTTTTGGGTCTTGCAGATCGTCTTTAAAGCGATTCTAGCCGATTTTATAGCTAATCTAGTTTTGCACTTAGTTACTTTGTCTCATTTCTAAAGGATTTAGTCCTATAAGATTTCTATCTGAGGTGGTACCTGGGCCTTTGTAGTTTGTATATAAAGTGATCCAAGTTATACTACTTAGCTAGTTTAAGATAGCGTCTAGGGTGAAAGTACTTTGAAAAATTGAAAAATCAAGGTGGTGAAGGGTGGAATTTGTGAAGAAAATGGTTCACAAGCGATTTTAGCCTTTGGGACTGAGTTTTGACAAGTTGATAAGGTGTTAGGGTCGACTCATTGCTTAAGGACGTCTAATCCCTGGTTGGCAAAAATCCGGGATGTTACAGCGCATCATGCATATGCGCACATATTGATATATGTGCACATGCATTGCACCCATGGTAGATCCACACTGTCCATCACACAAAGCCAAAGCATAATAACATATTTAAAATAAAAATCTAAAATAAAATAAGTACTAACCTTTACAAGCTGTTCTTCCATTAATCTCCCTTCTTTTATCTTTTCTCTTATTTTTATTTTTCTCTTTTTGATCGGCGAGAAATGTACGTTCTTATAAAGAAAAGTGAGTTAATTGGATAAGAAAGATAAGAAAATAATGAGGGAGGTTTCAGCCGATTTGATCCCTTTTTAAAAAAATGAAATTTAAAATTTTTTTAAATTTAAGGAACCGAAAAATTTTAGAGTTGTTACAGATTTATTTTCCATTGATATGTGGGGTCCATCCTGTTCCTTATGAGTAATCTATTCCGCTAATCCGCTTTATTATATCATGTTAGGTTATGGACTAACATATGTAGCAATGTATGAGTAAGTAGTTATGATAGATGGTTGGTTGGATTGAATTGATAGTGACTAGGGTCATGTAGTTGGGACGGTGAAAACCACTAGGAAAATCCTCCACGTTCGTGCAACTTCTCGGATCTTGTTAACTTATGAAAAAAATGGAGCTTATTTGGTAATTATGTATGCCATAAAGTTTATAAATCAGCTTAAACTTGTCTATTATTGAAAATTTCCATGTGGCCAGATCTGATGATCGTTTAGATCTTCTCAGTAGGTCCTACTCGTATGAAAGAGTGATGTGTTTGACTGGTCAAGATCCACTTCCGTTTCGCAATTAAATGAGTTGAGAGATAACATGTGATACCAAAACACATTGGTGTTATCTTTACTCCCTTTTAAATATATATATATATATATATATATATATATATATATATATATATATATATATATTATATTAAGATACGGTTAAGTTGCATAGACCCGAAGTCCCACATTCTTTAGTTTTTTGAATTTTTATAAAAATGTAAATAACATTCATTCACACCGTTAGTTTCAGGTGAAACTTTACCATGGCCCATCATTTCATCTGCTCCATCAACAGGTAAAGTTTAAGCCTTGATCTCACCAAGATGGCCAAAATGCCTCTTTAATGACTCACATCTACCTATAATTCAAATCAACATGTATTAATGTCCCATGTGAAAACATACCAGTAATTGTAATGTATGTCCTATAATTTTTCAAATGAATAGTTTATTTTGATATTTTGATTGTCCGTTTGGTGGATACAAACATGATAGACGGGATAATAAAGTACAAAAATTTAAGAAATTGGATTGTTAGGATATTAATTGTACTTACGAGTTATTGTATGATGAGTTTTGTAAATGGATACATAAAAAGTAGTTTTTGGATGTGATCTATGTTAGAAATGTACACCGTTGGATTTAAGTGAATGGTTCATCGATGCAAAATGCTTAGATCATAATTTTGACAGTAAGTTAAGCATATTTATAAATGACGAACAAAATGAGCGGATTCAAATTTTAATTTGATGTGCGAACAAGTGGATGTGAAAATTTGGTAATTAGTTTACTTTGATCAAGTGGTCCAAATTCAAAGTGAATGGTCGGATATCTTCATCTGATGGTGATAGGTTATATCAATGGTTAGTTTTAATTTACCGGTAAGAATATTAATGTATTTAATGATTCATCCTATCAATCAACGGTTGAAAAATGCTCCCTAAGTATAGATTTAAATTAAACTACATATATATTAATGGATCTATAAGTATACAGTTGAACAAGTGTAAAAGCGCACAAGTAATCTCACACCAAAAATTTTGGGTTGTTACATGTCATGAATGAACGGGGACTTGTCCCGTCAAATCTTGGGTTGCATTGTGCATGTAGCACAGCCCAAAAATCCGGCAAAGTAAATATCTTGACCATCTGATTTTGGCCATTGAGTTTGGAATGCTGATTTTTTTGTGTTTAAACATCCAGTTGATGGTCACTAATTGGGTGGTAGGGGTTCTTGATCATTGTGATTTCATTGCCATACTTGCTTTCGGTTGCAATTTTAGAAGTTTCAAAGAGTTTGGAATTTCTCTGGGTGGACTTTTAGTTCGACATATGAAATCCCCTTCTGTTTTCAGGAAACCATCACAATGCCTCTCTCTCTCTCTCTCTCTCTCTCTCTCTGTCTCAAATAGTCCAGCCCATCTGATCTTCTTGATCAATGAAGCAAATTATTGTAGTATTTCTAATTTGCAATGTTTCTAGATCGACTTGCTAGTTGTTCTACTTTGATCCGCTCATGTCAATGAAAACTTGCCTTATCTTACAAAAGATATAAAATTGGAATTTAGGTTCTGTGCCTAATGCCCCACAAAAACAAATTGACTCCTCTAATGCAACACATCCTAATGGGACACGTAGAAACATGTATGGCGATCGATGTTGGTGTGATGGAGCACCATATGGTTTGTTTATGGGGTAAATATTGCAATGGTGGAAAATCTGATATTCCAGTTCTGATATTTGCCAGTTGAAAATGGACAATCCCTCTGTTTTGAGTGATCTTCACCATTTGGAGTCCACTAATGAGATGGCTACTAGCCAACCAGACTTCAACCCTCATCATGTCCACTTGTTGGATGATCCTGATAATTCACACCATTGCCTCGTGTGAAATCGATATATTTTGGTATGTGCATCATAGCAGCAATGCCCTTTAAGGTTTTAGAGGTTTGGTAATAGTCCTTTCAAGATACAATTTGTTCTACAAGTAACCAGTGCATGGATAGGTAGATGTTTCAACTTGGCTTATTTTCCCGAGTACATCGTCATCTATTCCAAACTATATATTGGATGGTCGCATGCCCAATACTTGATGCTCTTTTGTTATGTTATGTTGAACGTTCTATATACTGCTGGTTGTATTCAATATCCATCAATCAAATACGTCAAAGGCTGCTTTTAGTGCTTTTATATTGTTGAAAACTTTTGGAGGCACTCTTCACAAACTTCAAAAATCAGTGATCCTTTCACTACAACAAATGGCATTTTTAGCGGTGCTCGAAAGCGCCGCTAAAATCCCCTAAAAGCGCCGGCAATTATAATAGTAGCGCTAACCAAGCGCCGAGTAATGGGTATGTCGGGAAAAGTATTGGCGGCGCTAGGTGAGTCTTAGTGGCGCTTGTCTGAGCGCCAATAATGATAGTTTCTACCTACGCGAATAAGCGCCGCTAAAATTCGATCCGAGCGCCGGGAGAGTTGGTTACTGAACACTTTTTCTCATGGAAAAGTGCCATAAATTTTCTACACAAACGCCGGTAAAATCTTTTGTATAGATTTGAAAGGCCCTGGCATTCCAGTAATTTATTATTATTATATATAATTCAATCGAAACCTTTATTTTTTAAATATTTGAAACATAAAAATGATGTTACACAAATAAAACTGAATATTAAAAAATATTTATATTACTAGACAATAAAAAATATGTATAATATTTATTACAATAAATTGAAAATGGTTTTGAATATAAATAAATAAATAAAAACAAATCCATCCATTTGCCCTCTCCTGGACTTTCAAGCTCCTGTACGGCACTGAAAATTGGGAGGACCTTCCATCCACATGGAATTGAATAATCTGGACCACAGAAATTTAGTTTCTTAATACAAATTGTGGGAACATTATAATAAATGTGCTCTTACATGCATGATTCTATAAACATATATACAAAAAAGGTCCACCATAAGTGGACGGTGTACCTTTAAATCTGACATCCTTGAGGGCCTTTCGGTGCACAAACTTGACTATGTTTCCACATCTGAGAGCTTCATTAATGACCTTCAATTAAAAAAACATCAAAAATCATGCACATCATTGGAAACAGGCTAGAAAGTGAGAAAAATAATAATACAAAGAACAAGGAGGACAGAGAGAAAAAAAAATAAACAAAAGTGTTAATCTAGCATGTGTGCTTTGCACCATGCTACAATACAAGCAGATCTATGGATCTACATAGCCAGTGAAGAAGCAATTCTCTTTTCATCTTTATAATCTCAGAACAAAGGAAGTCAAGGAATGATGGAACAAATATCATGAATGTGAAGAACGCCTCATGGTATATCAGATTTCAGGTTCTGTGCCACACATTACTAAATCAGATTTCTAAGTTCCTGCTCCCTCAATCTCATGTATGTGAAGAACGCCCCCATGGTATGATCTTGACCAGTGGCATACGCACAAGGCAGCTCATGTACATGTCAGACATCTGCCAGCGTTGTTACTTAAGGAGAGCAACACATGCTTTCTCCACACCTCCAAATCTAGATGTAGGTTGACTTCAACAAATACTTTGAGCCAGTTGTGTAATCAAAAGAATCCAACAAGTATCCCTGCTACCAAAAAGAATAAAATAAATAAATAAACATATATTGGAGTAGTAGGAACATTGTATCAAAGAAATTGAATGGTCAAGAGAAAAAACGATACTATGATTTGGGACATGAAATCTCTTTCCATTGGTTCGGGTGCCTCCGCAACATTCGTAAACCTCGGTCAGAAGAAATTGGTACAGAAAGAGAAAACAAATTACAAGTGTAACCATGAAGGGGACCTTGCAATTACAAACCTACAGAAACCAATAATACAAGCCAAAAGTTCACCAATTTCAATTGGGTTTTGCTCGTGTTAGAAGCAGTAAAGGAGTTAACCGAATCAACAAAAAGATGATACCAAACAAAATGCCAACAATTCTCAAAAGAAACTGAAAGTTTCAGTTCATTTTCAACAATCTAGAAACATGTTGGGTTGAAACTACTAATACTCCAAGTAAATCATCAACTTGGAATGTTTTGCCAGCTTTTTAAATAGGTCAACTCAGCCAAGCTCAGGCCACAAGTTTTTTAAACAATGTACAAAAGAAAATCTACACAACAATATGCCAGGACTACAACACTTCTTGTTTGAATATCATACCTTTCAAATTTTCTATTGAACAACTTATCAGTGGTGTGGCAATGCTTATATCCTTCCAGCCCATCTGTCTCTGCTAATTCTGAATTATCTCTCTTTGTTCACAAAAAGGGCAGGCTGTTATTATAGAAAAATATGGCTCAGCTGGATACAATGTTAGTGATGATATACATGGATCAAGAAGGAAAACTTGCACTTACATATCTTATTAAATTTTGTGAAGGATCATCCCTAAAACAGTTGTTGTTCCTCTTGCCATTAATGATCTCCAGCAGTAAGACCCCAAAGATAAAGACATCTGATTTCACTGAGAAAAACTCACCTAGGCCATGGAATCTGCATGGTAAGGTCCACTTGATGAGTGGCTTGGATCTTGTACATGATGACACATTTGCAATTTCCTACAAACAGAAAAAAATTGCAAAATCATGTCATCATAAAAAGCCACCTAAAGAATCCATTAATAAACCCTCGACTCTGTTAGCATGAATGGGCGGAACACGCAAAATTCAAATCAGAGTCAGTCAATTGCCATCGGCAACATAGGAAAGAAAATCAAGAGGAGAGATTAATCGTTTGGTCCCAACAAATGTAAGAAACAATCACATGAATTCAATTAACAGAATTTAGGGAAATCAAAAGTTCCTGAGTTTTTCACTAATGTGTTAAGACTGCTCGAAGGGAGAAGAGAAACAAAAAAAAAAAAGGAAAGAAGAAGAAGAAAATTCAACAAAACCAGTATACTTATTTAAGGCAACATCAGGCCATGTGATCTTGAGCCAACAACCATACAATGGTGTGTGCTAACTAGTGAATGAGTTGGATTCATGAATGAATGGCATTTCTAAATTAGCATGCTTGTGAAATTTGGTGATTAGAATTTCTCCAAGGCTATCTTCCTACAATGGGCCCACATTCAAGTCTCCTATTCATATTCTCCATTTAACAGAAGATAGTGAGTTTCCTGCAACCCTTGTAACAGGGCTCCTTTGCATTGCCCCGAGGGCGTGCAGAATGAGAATTAATTAATGATAAACAATTCTCTAGATTTTTCTTTATGAATGAGTGAATATTATTAGGGGGGAAAAAAAGCAGCCAATTTGACACAAGGCCCCATCTTTTGCCAATTTGTTTACCCATTCATTAGCAAACCATTATGTGGTTGACAACAACAGTCAGTGATTCAGATAAGCCTTTTGCTTCTTCTTAGATGGGTGACAACGTCCAGTGATTCAGTAAGTCTTTTGCTTCTTCTAAGATGTTATTGAGAAATGCTTATGCCAACAAAAGAAAATTGTTTTGTAAACATACATGAAAGAAAAAATTTCCTACAGTGAATTGTTTTCACAGTCAGAATTGTCTAATCACCACTCTTCATTTTCTTGAAAATTTTCTCAACAGGTCCTATTGACTCTACAGTTGGCACATTTGTACATCTATTTCAACTTTTTAAAACAGTGGTTCACACTAGATGAGTCATAGCTCATAACCAAAATTTAAAACTGGATTTCCTTGCAATGCTATTTTTTTAGATAATCAATGCATCAAAAGCTAGAAACAATAGTTGATTTCTACTTTCTAGAGAAGTTTGTAACAACATAAATGCAAAATCAAATGTAATAGACATACTCCCATGGCAAATTGCCGACAAGCATTCGATCTCCTTCATTGTCTTCATAAATAAGAACATAGTTGGGAGTTACTACCTTGCCTTCTTCATTTTGTACCTGCTTCTTGAAGTAATTTACTAAAAAAGAAAAAACACAACGCAAAAAACTCATTCACTTGTGTTTAAATGTGGTTAAATTACTAAGAATTACACCAAAAACTCAGCACAACCTATACAAAATTTCAGCATAGCAGTACTTAGTATATGTACACTAAATAATCAAACAGGAAAGATAGCCTGAGTAAAACCACAGAGATTAAAAATAAGCAAGAGGAAAATATCACAGTGGGACCACTGCATTGGTTCATAAAAAAGATAAGAGTGGATTAATGTAACCCGAGATCAAAGGTAATTCTTATTGAATACAACTTGACTTTAATTTGCCCCAGCATACAGGGAGTACCCCTATGTAGAATCACTGTGGGACCATTGCATTGGTTCATAAAAAAATTAACTCTGCAAATGAATTTTGCCAAATCACATTAGGATAATAGCCCAACCACAAGGCAGTTACAAAACTCAAGTGAACCACAATGTTGAAACCGTGCTAACATGAACTGAAAAATCTAAAAATGTTGACATTTTACCCTGAATGATAAGTGGCTGAATGATAGGTTCTAATGAGTCTATCAGTCATTTTACCCTGCTATTTTACTCTGTGGGTTATGTGGGACTGGATCATTAGATTCAAACCTAAACATACAAAGTAGAATTTATGATCTAACAAAGAAGATTAGAATATGTATATATGTATTTGTGTGTATGCACGCATGCATGTAAGTATCCTTCCTAACATTCAAGCCCTTCTACTTCCCAAACAGAAAATTGCGCATGAAAAGAAAAGTTGATCAGCATGGATTTGTTGTTGTGTGAAAAGCACCTTACGATTTTAGCTCTAGCAAGAATGTCACTTCCAGTTAAAGCAATAGGGATACTTTCTTCATGGAGAGGAGAAGGCCTTTCAAATCCTTTCTAGTATATCCCCATAAGAAGCTCTCGTTTCAGAAAATAGTCCTCAAATTCATTTTCTTTGGTTGCAGTAACATCCTAGATAGAAGAAATGGAATGATTAAATGGTAATGCACATATCAAGAAAAAAGCAACACCAACACCATTGGCCCAATGTCCAAACATTGTATCCAAGTACATTTAGTAAATACATATATTTTTTAAAAATGCATCCATCAGCACTGCAAGCATCACCACATGTGCATTAGAAGACTGCACCAAGTAAATATACATATATACTAGATTCAAAACAGTAAAATTGACAATTGAAATATTAAAGAAAAAAAAACCATTATCGATTATCGACCACTGACCAACAAGCTCTTGATCCACTGAAATCCCATATTCCCATATCGGAAGAAACTATGGTCACAAGAAATTCAGAGGGACCAAGTACAATATCAGGTAAAAACCACCTTTTGAAAGATCTAGAGTGGAGAAGGGCCCACTATATTAGGACTTCATAAAATATTGGGATATTAATATGCCCATGACCCCAAGGTAGCAAAAGGAAGGAAGCAGAGTCAAGGCAGTCAGACCCTGTGAAGTGACATGTACAAACCTCAAGAAGGATGGGCATAATCTAAATGAAAATAACTATAACAAAAAAGGAGAAAAAATAAAAAGGTAAAAGGGAACAACCTTGCAAAATAAACCAAATGATTTAAACATGAAAATTTGGATAAGGTGTCAACGAGTAGTTAATGTGAAAGTAATGAACAACTAAAAGGTTTTATCATAGCGATCATAGAATAGTTGACATTTTAGCTATCCACGGTATATCAAGTTACCAACTACCAAGTAGGCAAGTAATCCCACAAAAAAGCAATTTAACAAGTAAAACAGAAGAAAAACAACTGGGCTAGTTAGGAAACCAACAAGCAAAAAAGTAAAAACTAACAAATGGGAAAGAGTCAAGATCTGAGACTCAAACAGGAGAGAAATACAACAAAAAATAAAGTCCTAGTGGCCACTGCCAAATTATGATTTAGAAGAGTTTAAATACATGTTTGCAATGGAAACACAGTGCACATCAAAAGTAAATATATTATGATCAAAAGTGAGGCATATATTGTAGATCAAAAATTACACAGCCAGTACCAGATCTCTAACACATGCGTGGTAGAAGCATTAGATAATAGATTTTTCTTTCAGATAATTTGGCAATGCACATGACCTCAATGTGAGAAAGAAAAACAGCAAGGAACCACCTTGGACGAGGGCGACTACCACTCCATTGTCAATTTTGGTCACCCTCCCCATGGAAGGGAGATCACAGTGAGCATAGGTCCTATTCGGGTTTCGATTCCACCTAAATCAGCAGGAACTTGGAACCCCAAAGAAGTAAATAAAAAAAAAATAAAATTAAAACTAAGAAAGAACCATCTCAACGTCATAATGGGGTTGATTTAGAAGTTAGCCAAATCAACGTCATAATTTTGATTTCAACCAGTCCACTCTAATTTGTTGGAAGAAAATCTTCTAAATTTCTCCGAAATCGCAATCGAAAGCTTCTTGGGAGGTTTCACCAAAAATTAGACAGCTTCAATTTGGAAAAAAATGTCAAACTAAAAAATAAACTATACACATACAAGTCAAAACCAACAACTCCTTTTTTCCTCAGTTTTTTTCTTCATGGAACAACCAAGTCAAAACCAAGCAATGAGTTTTAGCAGAGGAGTAAACCCGAATTTGCAACAACAGCAACATTGAAATTTTCAACAAGTAGTAGACAAGGGAAAAGGAAAAGGAAAAGCAAAAGATTCCAGAAATTACCTAGTTGGGTTATGCGATGGGGCCCAAAGGATACATATTACAACGAGTAATAAGTATACAAGGATGTTCCAAAAAGATGGGATGATCCAAGCTCTTTCCTACAGCTCGCTCAAGGGATCTGATGCATTGAAGTACAGCTGCATTTTCACAAGTACAAGAAGCTAGGATCATTAGCACTCATGAATGTTAAAAATAATAACAAAACAGAATCTAAAACCCCAGATCTGCATTGAAAATCTGTTGTAGCTTGAGAGAAAAATCCAAATCTGTTTTGGAAAGATCGAGAGAGAAAAACCTAGATCTGGTCAGTAAAAGACACACACACACACACACAGAGAGAGAGAGAGAGAGAGAGAGAGAGAGAGAGAGAGAGAGAGAAACCCTAGAGGCATAGAGATGGATTGAGAAAGGGGAAACAAAGAGAGATGGTCGATTTAGAGAGGGAAAAGGGGAAATAGAGAGAGAGGGTCGATTGAGAAAGGGGAAATAAGTGGAGATGGCAATGGAGAGAGAGAGAGAGAGAGAGAGAGAGAGAGAGAGAGAGAGAGAGAGAGAGAGAGAGTTGGGAGAGGGGAGCAAAAGAAGCAAAAGACGCTTTAGGGCTTTTCGCACGGTATTTATACCCACTCACAAATCGACGCCCCGTTTTAATTAGCGCCGCTGATTAGATAAATACATCTTTGGCTAATCCTCCTTTTGTTGTAGTGTTTGATTTTTTCTCAGTGTCAGTGGTTGCCTACCTGACAATGTTGGGGATGTATCCTCCATGAAAAAAGTCACAACAACCTGCACCACATTAGTTTTCTTCTTAGTCACCATGTGCTGGATGAGTGGTATGAAAATTCCAAACATACCCCATGAGTTGGGTGATGTGTTGATTGATTGTTGCTTTCTTCTTGGAGTGGCACGTAGGATGTTGTCACCCAAAAAGGAATATTTTATGGCGTTTATCTATGCCCGCTCGCTTGTAGTTGATATGGACGTAATGTAACAATAGAACGTTTTATAACTCAGCAAGAGCGTCGGAGGAGGTGTTCCTTGGAGCAGGAATGGTAGTTGGATGGTCCAAATCTTCAAGCTTATATGAAAAATGTCCTATGGAGCTTCTGAGAAGTATTGGGGCATAGCTTCTATTCTTTCACTGGAATCGATGATCTTTCATCGTTGTCTCCCTCTTGTAGCTTTCTCGGTTTCAGAAAAGTTAATTTTACCATTCGGAAAACCAAGTACTGAGATTTCACTGGGGATTAGTCAGCACTTTCAGAGTCATATTGTACCAGCGCTGAGCAAAACAGGGTGCTGCTAAATGAAGTGTATAAATACAAAAAAAAAACCCTATTCATTCCTATCCCAGCCTCCGACTCTCTCCTTCTCCCCACCCCGACTCTCTCTCTCTCTCTCTCTCTCTCTCTCTCTCTCTCTCTCTCTCTCTCTCTCCCCTTCTACGAAGCAAGAGCTCTCTCTTAATCGGCCGGCGAAGAAACCTCCATACGTGGCACAATCACTCTCAATTTCCCTCTCTTAGGTCTCTCTCTATCTCTCTCTATGCATCAATGTCGCCCTTAATCTCTCTCTTGAGATTGAGTATCTTTAATGTTGAAACCCTAATTAGGATTTTACAATGGTGAATTCCTAATTAGGGATTTATAATGTTGAAACCCTAATTAGGGGTTTTCTATGTTGAAACCAAACACTTGAATCTTCATGCTATCGTATTGCGGGTACGAAACATTTGAATCTCCGTGCATGTCATATGCCTTATTTTATAGAGCATATACCTTTCTTCTCTTTTCTTATTCCATATATACTCACCCTGATTTTGCCCATGTTAGTTAGTTCTCAAGTGCTCAAGGATATGTTCATTTAGCTAATGTTGTGTACATGATGTTTGAAACACTCATGATTTGTGCATTGTCTTTAACTTACCTGCCTAATCTTTACTCCTACATCGGCTCTAATTTTGCAGCATTGATTTTGATTGGAAGTTTGTTACTAGATTTTGCATTTTTTTCTTTGTATTGTCTATTTTATGGTAAAACAAGAAGCAAAAATATCTTGCTTTACCATACAGGTTGGGTAATGCCCCGGATTCCGAGGGTCAAGCAAAGCTCAACTCCCGAGATCTAGCACATCACTTATGCAACATGGATAATGATGTTTAAATTTTGTCAATATCAATGCATTAAACATGAGTGAGATTATACTAAAACAACATATCATACTCCAGATATAATTTAATTAAGCAAGCAGAAGACTGAAACATATATATATCTGGACAGGTAAATGTTTTACAACCTCCAGAGTATGATTATGCAGCCGGGCTGAATGTGTACATGCATTGTTTCAAAATAGGCATAATATCAAAACGTAAGTGTCCAACTAATCCATGTGACCCTGCAATCCCATCGAATCAGTACAAGGTCTACATAGACCCGCTTGATAGCTGAACATAGGAGAATGTTTCTTCATCCATGAATTCCGGCTTTGTCGCATAGACTTTGCCATCACCTGTACCTAAATCATAGTCTGGTTGGTGTTTTAAAACACCGTCCCAGGGTGGGAGTGAGTGGTCAACTCAGTGGTACTACAAGGCAAAGGTTAACATAATATCAATTCAGTCAAGCAGTAATGATAAAGCAGGACAACACTCATTCCCTAATTACTATAGTTAATGCAGGAATGGTATGCAAGTACGATGCATGACCTCGCACAAAGCTCTCTCAAAGAGACTCCGTCAACCGTTCGTGCATGACAACTCCCTAAACGTGTAACTTCCTCGCCAAAGCACATGCAATGCGGTGCATGGTCATGTTAACCAAATACTTAATTAGGCTTATTCATACAACTGATTCAGGAAGCGAAGATACCTCCCTTTATATCATTAACCTAAACCGAAGGATCCATCTAAGGTCGTCAATCCTAGTTAATCATATACGATAGGAAAGTTATAGGGCATCACCCCTAATGAAAAGCAGTGAATAGGCAAATTCAGGCATTTATACTCAAGGTCACTACTGGGAGGCTCGTCACCTCAGCGTAGGCTGACAGCTCGAACACAGTGTCCCATACCACCGTATTCAACTCACGAGTTTGGGTTGCTCACTGGTCACTATGGGGAGGCTCGTCACCCCAACATACGCCGACAGCTCGAGCATGGTGTCCCATAACACCATGCCTGGCTCATGAGTCTTAACGGATCGTGGTACCATGGTTGAAACAGGTCTTTACATTGGTAAGTGGTACCTTAGATTCAACTAGTGATGTTCATACATGGTAAACACACAATAGGCCCATCGGTTTATTAGATAAGTTCGATTGGTACGAACGCATACTGAATTAATCGACATGGAGCGCATACGCACTCCACGTGGCCTAACCACTATCAACAATCATCATACGACCCGGATTCACTGAACGTATCAAATGTGGCAAGATTAATTCGGCCACTCAACGGAAATCATTACCGATTGCCTAGATTACGTTGCAATCCCAATCTTACTCGGATGTATCATATAAATACATGTGAAAGTTATATCATCTTTTGACAAATAATTCAAATCAATATCTCATTTGAGCATTTCATCAAACATATTGAACATGTTACCAGACATTACATTTCATCCATAAATTACGTAGTTGAAATTAAGATTACATGAAGGAAACTATACACATAGATAAGGTAATTGAGAATCTTATCTCAATACCCTTATTAAATCCAATTCATCAATAATTTCTCATTCAGACATTTTATCAAACACTTATACTACACATAACTAAATACATAAACTAGATTAGTTACGACATGAACTATAACAATTCATTACACAAAGGGATGGTGATACATGCAACAAACATGAATCTTATATTTATAGTCATGACAAGCATAAATCACATTTTCATATTCATTCAAACATTTCAACAAACACATGGAATGCATCATATATTCAACACAGTTCACACATGTATAATTTGTTGAAAACCTCGTAACTAAGATCATATGATAGCAAACAAGTCAGGCATAAATTATTATCTGACATTGAAAGCCTTGAAAACCATAACCTAAACGTTTATAGTCTGCACCTTTAATTGGAATACACGATTCGAACTCGGTTCGAACACAACGTTCCCGAAAACGGAACGACGGGCACCTAAACAATGAAATAGGTTAGCTATTTTGTTGATTACTCTATTTGGATTTTTAAATCAAGATTAGAGTTATGATTTCTTACCCAAATCGTAACCGAAAACAATTTTGTAGCGAAGTGGGGAGGTGAATCGAGGCGTGGAGTTGTGGGAAGAAATCTCAGCAACGATCTCTCACTCTTTCTCTTCTCTCCTCACCCTTTTCTCTTATTTTCTCTCTTCTCTCTCCTAGGGTTAGAGAAATTCGTATGGAATAGGAATGGGGTAGGTGTTTAATGGCTATATATTGGCCCAGATGTTATGTAAATGGCCCGAGGGCCATGGTATACTTAGGTTATAACCAAAGGGTGCCTGTTTTGGGCAAACAGGGCTCATTCGGAGGTCCATTACTCACCTACATCGTATATAAGTTATTTGACAATGGATCTATGCTAGGATGTGATTTCAGCGTGTTTGAATAGGCTGATCGACCGTGGAAGACCCGTGTCAGATCAACGGTCGTACTTGCACGATCGGGACCGTAAGTTACGGATATGAGCAGCGAAATTTCCTTTTCCCTTGGGTGAAGTTTGGTCAGGAACTGAAGGTATGAAACCTTCAATTTTGCCTGTGTATGAATGACCCAATTCACTTAAGTTCTGGTTCATTTTCTAAAGATATTCGCATTTCTCACACACTTTACTTAGGGTTTAGGTTGTACGTTTCTGGATACTATTTGGCTCGATTCTAATGATGGTTGTCAAGCCCAATAAGACAGACATCCCTATAGTTTCGCGGTCATCGAACTTTCGACGTGCGGTCCAGGTCCGATACGGAGTTTCAATGTGCTCTTGAGAGCAACAGGGTTTTGGGATTTTTCCTAGATTTTTAAGTAGTGCTGAGTTAACAATTTTGATGGTTTTAGGTCTTGCCATTTGTATGAATAGTGGTTCAGCTAAATCCACCGATTAATTTAGTTTGGTACTTCATTAATTTTTGCCTAAATTTCTAAAGAGTACGGTTCTTAGGGATTTCTGCCTGAGGTGGTACTTGGGCCTTTGTACAGATTTTTCTAAGACGTTATAGATTGTATGGTGCTTCATAGGGCACTTTGGTATTTCTTGTCATTCGTACTACGCCTGTTCTATTATTTTGTGATTACAAAAGTGCCATCTAGATAGCTAAAAATCTGAAGTCCAATGAGTGTCCCAAACGTAATTGGACTGCCATGGATGGTTGTAATATTTCACAAATGATACTCTGCTATATGAATGTGGACTCTACTACTTGAAAAGGAAAACACCTCTAGCCGTTTGCATTATGAATATATTGCTCAACGTCCGACATGAAACAAGATGTCCCCGTTTACATGAACATAACAGTTTAGGCCCTGACCTAGGGATTAAGATGGTCCACTCAACAAGTGAGGCACAACTTGTTGATTTTGAGCAGCCTACATAATAGACTATTACATAACTCTCATGGGAGTTTGTGCTCTCATTGTCGGTCACAAATCGAATTTATCATTGCTGGTCCCGTGCAGTTCCAAGGAATTGAGTGGCAGCTAGCTGAAACATTTGCTGCAACTTTCATCGTAATTGAATTATGGCCCTTGGTAGAGTGGAATGACGGAACAAGATATTGATAGCTGAATTCTGTCTGTTGGGATAAGGTTTACATGATGGTGATGACGATTCAACTGGTGGGATGTGTAAGTTTAACCTGTATTTTCAGCCAAATCAATTCAACTGGTGAGACGTGTAAGTAGACTCTTCCTCAGTGTGGTCAGTCCACAATACCTTCACGAGTGGGATCACTTTGCTGTGTAGCACTTGTTCCTTCCTATCGAGAATACGTGTTGGTCGCAGTACATAGGTAGCATCTTCACTTAACTACACTTGCTCCCATTTGATAATGTGGGTAGGGTCAGGAAAATATTTCTTCAACATTGATACATGAAATACGTTGTGCACCCCTGCGAGTGGTGTGGGCAAAGCAAGGCGGTATGCTACCACACCCACTCGGTCTAGAATCTGGAATGGGCCAATGAATCTCGACGTAAGCTTCCCTTTCTTGCCAAAATGAGGACACCCTTCATTTGAGAAACCTTTAGGAATACATGGTCCCCAACTTTGAATTTCAGCTGCCTTCGTCTTATATCGTCGTAACTCATCTGTCTTATCTGGGCTGTAAGAAGTTGACGCCTGATAATGTTAATCTTTTCTGAGGTTGCCTAAACCAGGTCTGGGTTAACCAAACTCTTCTTGTCAACTTCTGCCCAATAATGTGGAGCTCGACATGGGCGCCCATACAAAGCTTCATAGGAAGCCATGCCAATGCTTGCTTGGAAGTTGTTATTATAAACAAACTTGGCATAGGGGAGACAGTCATCCCAACTGTCCTTGAAATCGAGAACACACGCTCGCAATATATATTCTAATATCTGATTTACCCGTTCCGTCTACCCATCAATCTGCAAGTGGAACACGGTTCTAAACTTCAATTTCACTCCCATTGCTTCTTGGATTCGAGTCCAGAAAATAAACTTGAATCACATGTCTCGATCTGACACAATCTCCATAGAAACTCCATGCAGACGTACTATCTCCTTGATGTACAGCTTGGTTAAATCATCTACTGAGTTTGAAACTCTAATCGGGAGAAAATGAGTCGATTTCGTTAATTGGTCCATAATCACCCAAATGGAGCCATGCCCCTTTCTTGTCTTCGGTAAACCGGAAATGAAATTCATAGATATGAAATCCCATTTCCACTCAGCTATAGGCATGGGATGAAGTAAACCAGGAGGTCGGCAATGCTTGGCCTTGACCTGCTGGTACGTGAGACAACGAGTGTCACGCTCAAGACTCGGTAATCGGACACACAATGAACACGATGGCTGGTTTTGGCAGCAAAAGCCTCCGTAGTACCCCATTCTCGACTCCTGAGGCAGGTTCCGATCATGGGATCCTACAAGGAGGATTTGCATAACAATATAATCATTTCCAATACGAGCATACCTAAGATCACAACAAGTACATCTAAGAATAATAAGGGGCACACATAAAAAAATCCACTAAGAATATGAATTTTTATAAGTTTCCATAAGTTCCAAAAGGACATACATAAGATAACAGAAGAAAAAAGGAAGAGGATCTACAACACTGGGTCCTCGGCTTGCACACCTATCCAAGCTCCGCCGTTAAGACACCAACTTAGGATCTCCTGCATGCATCAATCATGTATAAGCTTATAGAAAGCTTAGAGGGTGGTGAAAGTGTGTGACAATGGTGCTTAGAAGAAGATAGGGAATGCAGAAGGGAGTCATGATCAATACCAATACCACTAGCCTTACCAAGGCTACCATGAACGCAAGAAGATATACCAAGGCAGTACAATACTGCAGGAAGCCGTACAATGCAATGAGTACTGTAATGCAATGTGTACCGGACGCCATGTCAAGGTGATGCAATATGAGGATTATACAACTGATGCAAATGCAATACGAAATAATGCTAGTGCTCATATCTAATCCATAAGTCAAGTACATTTCCATCATAAGGAAATCACCGGGGTCCATTACACTGCCGGAAGACTGCCGCTCTACAGACCCCACATAGTCAAATGAGCGTAAGAGACCTCACTACCCACTTGTGGACAACCAATCACCAGCAAGGCCTGACGGTAGCGGACCCATTTCACGAGTTGGTCAGACTCAGCATAGTAATGCCCTCTTACATTAGGCGAGTAAGGCCACACCCCTATCCAACTGACTACACAGCAGTGAGAGTCGCGGCTTAATGGTATAAGGCCGTCGTGCGCTCATATATTCCACCTGGTCAAGGCGCTGGAGCAGATCCTTGGTACCATGGAAGTTTTGAGAATTTCACCCATGGGCATCCTATGCGCCTGGTATGCTCAAGTAACATTTTCCGTGTCCAAACATGGCCATCCACGATGTATCTGTAGAGGCTACAGCCTGATGAAGCAAGGGTGATAATGTTCATATGCAATGCCAGATGCATGAATCACATAATCAACCATGCATTAATTCTAAGCATCCAACGTGCTTAAGAGGGGAACTACGTCCTTCAAAGAAGGTGACATGCAATGCCCAATGATACAATATGACCACAAACACACAGAGTGTCAACCAAGCACACAATGATGTACATGGGTCATGAGGATGAATTTAATCACACTATATGGCGATATACAATGTAGTACACTCCTCCTATCCAATAAGGGATCAAGACTAGGTATTTAGACAATATTTATAAGGAATCCAACTTCTAGTGGGGGCGATTTACCTGGGGTATCCCACAAGACTAAGTATACAAGCTACGGGTCTAAGTAATATAGAAATGAGCCTAGCAAGAGTCTAAGATGATTATCTAATCACTGTTAAATACAACTGGGCCTAGAGGATCCATAGTGGGGATATTTAACCACCATTCCCCAAGAAGGCATATCAACCATGAACTATATGGACAGAAGGCCCAAGGCCTACATTTAAGATAAAAATAAAGGTAACCACATACATATATTTCTCATAATAGGCCATAAAAAGATATAATACTACTTTTAACAACATGGGCTTTAAGAGAGAAATTAAGGCCCAAGGCTCAATTTCCAATGGTCATAGAATCCGTGCATTAAGTTGGACTTGGTGGCAGCCCGCGTACACAATATATGGCGCAAAAATAAGTTTAAGTTTGGATGAAATGGGCCCAACCACATCAGCCCAATAACTAGCAATTTAAGTGGACAACCAAGGGCCCAATATTATCCTTATCTTAGCCCACAAGTCCATCAAAATGGTGGAAGTCGGCCCAATATATGGTTGAGCCAAGCTGGGATATACCATCCCACTCTGGGCCCATGGGATGCCCTAAGAATCTGATCTAAGATGGGGTCCTCATGTGATCACTAAGGGTGACCCAAAAGAATACACTGATTAAGCCCAAAGATTATAAGAAAACATAAGCATGTAACATGTACACAAGTTCTCAATATGGTGGGCTTCACAACTAAATAAAGTTTTAACTATAAAATTGTACATTTTAGGCCCTTTGATAAACTTTTGGCCCGTTTGACTTCCTGGACTTGCTAAGGTCCAGAAATTAGTTAAATATGTGGAAATAATCTCATGAAGGCCAACTATACTCACTAAGGAACCCCCACCAGATGGAGAGTGTGTATATATCATGGAAAGATCAAGTGGGCCTGCTACTGGATTGTGAGTCCAGCAGCAACTCAAGGCAAAAAGTGCTTCCATGATCAGGTGATCCAAGGCTTGAATGGCCTGGACCAAACATACGTTAAGGTAGGCTCCACATACATTCACATTGAGCCTCAAACAAATGGCCTAGGGCCTATGGTGGGCCTTTAACCATCCATAGAAGAACCCATGGTCCTACCTTAGGACCAAGCAGGAGGACATCCAACCTCAACTAGTTCCCAAGAGGTAGTCAACCACTACTCGAACATGAACTAAGGCCCAAGGCCTAAGGCAATCCATGGCCAAGTGGGCATATACTCAAAGCCTAACACATAGCCAATAAGGTGGGCCCTCAAGCAAGGTTGGGCCCAACCGTAAAGATCATGAGTCTACTCATTGTGGTGGGCCTAATGGGTAGCCCATTATTCCAACATATGGGTGATCCTTATATTTAAAACAAGTTGGGCCTCACATCTCGGCCCATGTATGGTTTACTTTAATGGGCAAGTAAGGGCCCAACTACCTGAGTATTTTGGCCCATAAAACCCATCACAATAGTGTATTAAATATAGGCCCAAAGGTCAGGGGTCTATCAAGGAAGTTTCAAGACATTGGGCTTAAGAAACCCAACAGCCAACTATGAATATTGTTCTAATAAAACCCATTTAAGGTGGGCCTTAAGAGTGTACTAATTAAGCTTAAAAATCCAATCAAGATAGGGTAAGATATGTGTAATAATATTCCCAAATCTGGTGGGCCATGCTTCCCGAAAACTTATATTTATGGGTAGCAACCTTGGGCCAAATGCTGAAATTCCAGCCCACCCATTATCTGGGCTTGCTGGAAATTCAATAAAATTTATTTATAGTATATTTATTTCCCTGATGGCCCTCACACATCACTGTGGGCCCCATTAGATGAGAGAGGAAATATATAACACATATATTTAAGTGTGCCATGCCGTTGCAATGCAAGCCTAGCAGCCCAAGGTAGGGGCGTCCGATGGTAGGTAGTCATATGGGCCCGGGTATTTGGCCCAAAACTGACCCAAATTGCAGGCCGCATCACGGTCAGTACAGGGGCCCGTTGGCCCAAAAAATTTTCAAGGTGGTCCTTCCATGGGTGGGAAACACCTCCACAAAATTTTTGATTTTTGGATAACTAGAAGTATTTTAATTTATTTTTAGAAGATAGTTTGTCCAGAAAATCGGACAGACCTGGACGTCCTAATGTGGTGGGCCAGTCTAGCCCTTGTCACGGTATGCACAATGGTCCATTGGTCCCAAAATTTAGTAGGTTAGTCCCACCATGGGTGGACCACATTCCTGCAAATTTTCATGATTTTTGGATAGTCAGAAGTATTTTAATAAATTCCAGAGTTACAATCTGTCCAGGGTGAAATGTTGCTGGAAATAACTGTCCTGAATTTGGGCCATCCAAATGGGTGGGTTTTGGGCCTCCAAAATTCCTAAAATTTGGGCCCAATGCCCCTAATCAAGTATGAAATAAGGTGGCACCTAGAAATATAACCCACCTTCTGAGAAAATATTTTTTAAAAATTTATTTTTTTGAAACTATGTTGCTAGACTGCATAACAGAAATTTCTAGCAGCCCACTATGTTGGCCCACCCTTATGGATACCCAAATGGGATCCATTGGCCCTAAAATTTTGCAGGTAGGTCCTAGCATGGGTGGGACACCTCTCTACAAAATTTTAAAATTTTTGAGGTAGTATAATTATTTTATTTAATCCATACAAATTATGGTCAGCAATGAATATCTGAAAAAAATCTGTTGGTGCAGAAAATATTGTTGTCCCATGTTTGGCACCACATGGGGTGGGCCTATACTTGCCCAAATTACTGAAAAATTAGTGGGTTTGATGGTTCCACATATGTACAGAAAGTGGGGTCCACTGGAGTGGCCCACTTACTCCCAAATCAAGATAGAAAATGAGCATTTCTAACATGCAATGTCGTTGGACTGTCCAGAAATTTCTGGACAGTCAGCCTACTTTGGCCCATCCCATAGGCCTCAAGCATGGGAGGAATGATGTGGGACTCATTCCATATCAATGTGGGGTCCACACTCTAGAAAACCCCCCAAGAAATTTGGGAGAAAAAGACATGCAAACAGATCCAAACATTAGCTGAAAAGTCATGCTCAAACTGGGCCTGAAATTTGGACAGCAACATATGTTGTCCATATTTCAGCCCATATAAATTAATTAAAGGGCTTTATGCTCCTGATTCAACATGTGGGGTCCACCTTGATGGTTTGACAAAATTCTAGACCTAGGAGCTCACTCCTACCTCCATGAAAAAGCCATTTTGGAGGGCACCCAAACCATGCATGCTTGGTGGGTTTGGACATCTAGTCAAAGTGGGCTTGGACTTCCCATTTAGCTAAGGGTCTGAGATGTTGCCGACCTCTTCTTGGTGGGCCACACATCATCAGAGTACACAAGAGAAAAATAGAGAGAAAGGGAGAAGGAAGAAGTAAATTGGCCATTGGTGGAAGGTCCCGCTACTAATGGACCTTCCACTCCACAACCCACATCATCCACTATGTATACACTTACATGCAAGCTATTATGCATCAAGATAATTTGCTGGAGGGTAGGGACACCGTCCCTTCATGCATTCAAAGGCCTACGTGGCCTATGAGATGCAAGAATAAAGGAGAAGGCATCATGGTGGGTCCACCATGGAAGGAAATGAGTAGGATCTAAGCCCATGGCCTTCATCTTAGGAACCATGTAGGACCTCCACCATGGATTGTGGGTCCTACATGCTACCATGCATGCAAGGAAAAGAAAGAAAAGAGAAGAAACTAAGGAGAGCACCCACTTGTCGAGATGGCTACAAAACTCCACCACTATGATCTAGGCTTGAAGGAGAAGAGGTTTGAAGGTAAGAGATAGGCTTTTAGTGGTTGGATTGTGGAGGGAAGAAGGAAGAAGGGGCTGGAAATGGAGAAAGGAAGAAAGAAAGAAAATAGGAACTGAAGAAATGAGAGGGAGAGAAGAGAGAGGGAGAGTTGTAGAAATCTCATCATATCTAGGTGTCTTGGGAAGAGAGATTTCATAATTTCTTTCTAGAAAAAGAGTGTGTGGGATAGAGAAATCTGAAAAAGAGTATATGGGATAGAGAAATCTCATCAGGGCTAGGGCTAAATGGTGGCTATAGGGTAGGGGTGGGTGTTGTATTGGTGGTGGGTAGTGTCGGTTATGAGATTTTGGGTAGTGTTGGGTAGTGTGTGTTGAAACTTGTGAATTAGGGATGAGACAATCTAGAAAAACGTGCACACCACTCCTAGGTGGGCCATGCAATCATGATCAAGGGCTATAACGTGAGATACACATAACTTATGATCTATACATCGGATGGACGCATAAGATGCATCATTAGAACCGTAACAACGATGCAATCGCAATGGCATAGTTTTTGGGTCGATCCGAGTCGGGTCTATGTGACTGAACTCAAGGATGACCACAAACACTACCTGAAGGTCGCGAGTCACCAGAATTTGACGGGTATGACCGCGGGACCAAAATGAACAAAATGTATACTCACACACACACATACACACATGCGAACTCAGGTCAGGTCTCACAACAAGATACAAAATCTATTATGTGGGCCTTCATGTTGTCCCACCAGTACGAATGATTCATGTCCCGATACATCTTCGTACTGCCTGGATGCATCGCTATCTTTGAATTGTGGGCGGCTTCTACGACTTCCTTTCTCAAGTCATGGAGATTCGGAATGCATTGGCGGTCGCGATATCTCAAACCTTCATCTAAGCCAATCCTCCATTTGGAGTCTTCACTGTCACTCGCGCATTCTCTCATTTTCACCAACAATTCATCTTCTTTCTGAGCCACAATGATTATGTCATCAATAAGTGGTTGTACGTAAATGTGTGCAACACTCTCGAATGGCTCCTCCACTGTCAGCTTCTGATAGAAATCCCACACAAACTCCACCATATTCCATTCTTCTATCATCAGCGGAGCTGCAAATTCTATTGTCTTCTTCCGACTCAATACATCGGCCATAAGGTTGGCCTTACCAGGCTGGTAGGAGACCTCAAACTTGAAGTCTTTTAAGGTTTCCATCCAATGTCATTGCCTCATGTTCAGGTCTCTCTGAGTAGATATGTACTTGAGGCCTTCGTGGTCGCAAAAGAGCTCGAACTCCTCTTCGCAGAGGCAATGTCTCCAAAGCATTAATGCGAAAATGACAGCCGCTAGTTCCAGGTCATGCATGGGGTAGTTTTCTTCGTGTTTCCTTAATTATCGAGTGGTATAGGCGATCACCCAATCCTTCTGCATCAGTACACATCCCAAACCGACACGAGAGGCGTTGGTGTATATAGTATATTTGACCCCTTTCTCTTGCAATACTAGTACGGGTACAGACATGAGCTTGTCCTTTAATTCCTAAAAGGCTGCTTCTGCTTTCTCGTTCCAAGCAAAATTGAGATCTTTCTGAGTTGGGACAACGATAGTAGCCGACAAGTCTGAGGAAACTCCTCACTTCAGTAACTGAACCGAGCTGCCCCCAGTCCTGTACCGCGGTCACCTTGGCAAGGTGCATGACGATTCTTTCCTTGTAAACCACGTGTCTTAAGAACTTGACCTCTTCTTTCTAGAAGTCGCACTTTCTGTACTGCACAAATAACTGATTATTCCTGAGAGTATCAAAGACTGCTCGTAGGTGTTCTTCGTGATCCTCCAGACTCTTGGAGTATATCAAAATGTCATTTATAAACACGATGACGAATCGGTACAGATACGGTTGAAAAACCCGGTTCATGAGGTCCATGAACACAGCAGGTGCATTTGTAAGCCAAAAAGACATCACGAGGAATTCATAGTGCCCGAAACTGGTTCTGAATGCTGTTTTTTGCATGTCTTCATTCCTGACGCACAACTGATGATACCCAGACTGTATGTTAGTTTTTAAAAAATATTGTGCCCCTTTCAACTGATCAAATAGATCATCTATCCTGGGCAGAGGATACTTGTTCTTCACCGTGACATGATTTAACCTGCGATAATCAATACACAATCGTAGCGATCCGTCCTTCTTCTTTACAAATAACACAGGAGCCCCCCAAGGAGATACGCTCGATTGTATAAAACCTACATCCAACAGATCATCTATCTGCCTCCTCAATTCCTCCATTTCACATGGAGGCATGCGATATGTCGACAAAGACATAGGCGTCGCACCCGGCATAAGGTCAATGGCAAAGTCAATCTCGCACTGAGGAGGTAGTCCAAGGATCATTCTGAACACGTCTATGAAATCTCGGACTATTGGCATGCCCCTAAGAGACGGAGCATCAACATTTTCCATCAAGGAAGCGTAACAACTAATGCGGTAGGGCTAACTGACCTGAATTGGGAAAGTGAAGGTCGTGCCCTCGGGCCCATGGGCCGTCACCAATCTGGTTTCGTATTGATCTCGACCTTCATTTTAGTGAGTCAATCGGTACCGAGGATGATGTCATAATGATACAGTGGGTTGACAATCAGGTCATTGTGCACCGTTCTACTCCCTATGTCTATTGGGCAATCCTTAAAGAGCTTAGTAACATCGGAGAAGGTCCTTGTTGCGGTGAGGACTCTCACCCCAACCATAGGGGTAGTGCTCAGCCCTAATCACTTGACTGTAGAGTATGATATTATGGAAACAGTGGACCCGGTGTTCACTAACAGAAACACAGGTGTACCTTGAATGTGGGCAGTGACTTCAAAGGCTAATGGTACTGCAGTTGCTGAGTCAGATGCTTTAGCTGCAAGTGTATGTACACAAGCTTACTGTGGACTATTTCAAGGTACAGGAGGTCGGACGTATGGCTATGCTGGTAGTGCCGATCGTAGAGGTGGAGGCGAAATGACTTGTGGTGGTTGGCAGTTGATCTTCTAAGGCGGTGTGAAACCATTGTCCCTCATCTTAGTAAAACAAAAGGGCTCTTTATGGTCCGTCTTGTTACAGTAGGCATACCACAGATCTGATCGCCTCTGCTGGGTTGGTGGAACCATTAGCCTGGTAGGCGAAATCGCACGTAGCCTCGTACCGAGAAACGGTCGGTTAGGCAACTCAGGCCGAGGCCTCAGGCCCATTGGCATACGTGTCTGAGATACTCTCTCATCATCCTTCTCATCTCGCAAGGACATGTTCACTAGCTCAACATAATTGGGAATGCTAGCATAACACATCTTAGTGTGGATATCAGGCCGCAGACCCTCTGAAAACTACCGCATTCTCATCGGCTCATTTGATAGGATCAATAGAGCATATCTGGCCAGCTCTGTGAAACGGTTCTCATATTCAACTACAATCATTCCTCCCTATTGGAGGCGAAGAAATTCACCCTCCTTTTCATTACGGTAAGTGAGGGGGAAGTACTTTTCATGGAAACGAACTTCGAACGCGTCCCATGTCTACATGTATCCTGCGAGAATGGTTCGTAGGATGCTGTCCCACCAAAAACTAGCCTCCTTCTTCAGCATATAAGTAACCAGCTCAACTTGCTCTGCCTCAATACAGTGCAGCGGCTTCAACATTTTGGATATGCGATCCAACCAGTACTCAGCTCCTCAGGTCTGTGAGTACCCGCAAAAGTGGGAGGCGAAGGCACTGAAAGCGCTAAAAAAGGCCACTGGTAGTCATAGTCCCACCAAGATGCATAGGTGGCACAAGCGGGGCTACATTCATGTTCTGGGCAATGGCCCCCCCTATCGTGGCCAAGACTTGTTGTTGTTGGTGTTTAAGAACATCATCTTATCCAACCTATCAGGGGGAGGAGCCGCCTGAGGCATGTGTGGCATCGATGTAGACGCATGGTTCTGTTAAGAAACTGGTGGTGCACAAGGTGTTGGCCCATTCACAAGGTCAGTGGTCGACTGTGAATCCGGCATGGTCTCGATATCCAGGCCCAAACTAGGGTCCATATGTTTATCTCTTAAGGGAGGTGCCCCGGCAATCGATCCACCAAGTGCGAGACGTGCTATGTTCCGAGTGTTTTAGGAGGCATCCCCTATATACAACATAAGGTGCAACTTGTATAAGATTTAGAATAATATTGCTCACTTTTCCAAATATTCTACACAATTCAATTCAAAGAAGCTTCATGCATTTCAATTAACCAAAATTGTTACGATACATATGATGTAACATTACATGAATCATGATAGAGACTGCATGTGAGCTATGTTTAACAAAAGTTTCAACACTAACTATTCTAACATCCAACTAAGCCGACAAAGGCTATTACATAGAAAAGAAAGAAATAAAACAAACCAACAGACGACTGCAACATATGACTAGTTCGCTGACTCTGGCGAAGGTGGAGAACCACCCTTGTCCTGCATACAACACAAGAGGGTATTCAAGGTGCGTGACATTCTTTTGAATTTCTGTTTCAGATAGGCCTGACTCTCCTTGAACTCCTGTTTCAGGGCGGCCTGGTTCTCTTCAATCTTGGCCATGCAGGCTTCTAGGGCGGCCCGATCATGACGGTCCCCAAGAGTAGTAGTAGGAGGTCCCCCATCAAAGTCTTAGGCCTCTTCGTCTTCGTCTTGCTCTTCCTCCTCACTTCCTTCTTCCCCACTGCCTTCTTCCCCACTACCTTCATCCTCACTACCTTCCTCTATTTCATTTCCTTCCTCATCTTCACTACTTTCTTCCTCTTCAATTTCTTCTTCTATTTCATCCCCATACTCATCGAGTCGAGCTTGGCGTTGTCTTGGGCCAATTCCCATATTATTGAGTGTAGTATCATTAATGAAGTGGATCGGCATAAGATCATCCATGTTTAGTTGGAAACCAAAATTACGAGCAATCTTGCATATAAGTCAGCCGAATGGGAGTGAGGCGCCACCCCGAGTAGAGCGTACAATCCTGATTATCTGTAACAAGGTGAAAGTAGGCTGACACAACTTGTTTCCCTGTCCAACTCTGTAGAGGAAGTCCACCATCAAACGAGTGCATTCTGTACAGTTGCTCCACTTAGGATACATGTTGTATGTGCATATGTGGTGGAGTAGGCGGAAGTTTGCCATCATTTTAGTCGATGGGAGGCTATTGCCTCTCCTCCAATGAGCCAGTTAACCACAAAGAAAATGCATGCGACAATCTCCCTCTCGTACACTAGTGAGACGAGATGCACTAGCATGTACCATACCACGCTCAATTCCCATGATACGGGCCATCACATCTACATCGAGTATGGCTTCCTGCCTTCCCAAAGGAATTGTAAATGGAAGAGGCTCCATTAGTGGGTTCCTTATGTGGGCATAGAAGGCTCGGACAGTGCCTTCACTTGCATGAGACTTGCCTTCAAATATGGGACCCCACCTGGTCTCCAACAGGAGGTCAATTGCTGTATACAGTCCAAATAATTTCTCATCAACATGTGCTTCAAATACAACTTTGCGGTTACGGAACCTACCTAGTTCGGCGCCCGCCGATAGCGATCTTTCCAACGGGATTTGAGGATCGAGGTCCTATTTCAATCTTCGCTCTCGCTCGACACTTGTCCTAGCCCCGGCATCCATCTTCTTCCTCGATCGGCTTGGATGACTGGGCCCGGCCTCATCCGGGGCCACTCTTGTCTTTCCCATAAGGGAAAGGAGCGTCGAGAGCGAGAATATGGCGGCAATTAGCTCGAAGAGTGCCATGGAAGTGGAAAAACTTGGAGATTAAAGTGGGTGGGAGAGTTTAGGAGTTATGAGACACAAAAGATGGGTTTTGTGCTCAAATGTAGGGAAACGAGGAAGATGGAGAGTTGCGAGAGATGGGTTTGAGAGAATGGTGGAGGATGGGTGTGGAATGTAGAAGAAGAAGAAGCTTGAGTGTATGGAATGGGGATTTGAGAGAGAAAATGGAGTTTTAGGGGGTTTACAGGGTTAGAAAAAATGAAATGGGAGGGAAATGGAGCAAAGGGGGTGAAATAGAGTGGCCCCACACGTGGACTGGCCCCACATGAGTGGGTGGAGGGCGGTGGGCCGCCTGGACCGCGGGCCTGCCGCAGCTAGCTATAGAGTCGAGCGGCCGCCTCCGCCCGGGCGGTGCCACCGCGCATCCTTAGGCTGTCTGGCGGTGGCTCCACCCTGGGGTAGTGGCCACCCCATCTCGGGGTGCCAAAAACATGTGGGGGACCCCCTGGGTCCCACGGTATTTCATGATACAGGCCCCTATGCCCCTATGACGTGTTTTCTCTGTCCGTCAAGCGCTTATTCACGCCTTTTAACTCGTTTCTGGTTTGGGATTTGTCGAATTATAGTCCAAACCCGTCAATTGATGGTCTGAAAGGGGCTGAGATCATTTCACATGATCTCGGTCGTGTACGACTACACTACAACAGTCGGTTTCGCCCGTCGACAAAACCTTGGGATCCTATGATCATTTCTACATTTCATCGCCCCGTCCTAAATCAGAGTGCGTCGTGTTACCTATAACCCAGGTCCAGTTTAATCCAAATCATGCTCTGATACCAACTTGTAACGCCCCAGATTCCGAGGGTCGAGTAAAGCTCAACTCCTGAGATCCAGCACGTCACTTATGCAACATGGATAATGATGTTTAAATGTTATCCATATCAATGCATTAAACATGAGTGAGATTATACTAAAACAACATATCATACTCCAGATGTAATTTAATTAAGCAAGCGAAAGATTGAAACATATATATATATATATATATATATATATATATATATATATATCTGGACAGGTAAATGTTTTACAACCTCTAGAGTATGATTATATAGGCGGGCTGAATGTGTACATGTATTGTTTCAAAATAGGCATAATAAAAAATGTAAGTGTCTAACTAATCCATGTGACCCTGTAATCCCGTCGAATCAGTACAAAGTCTACGTAGACCCGACTGATAATTGAACATAGGAGAACTCCTCCTCTTCGTCCATGAAATTTGCCTCTGTCTCGTAGACTTCACCGTCACCTGCACCTAAACCATAGTTTGGTTGGTGTTTTAAAACACCGTCCCAGGGTGGGAGTGAGTGATCAACTTAGTGGTACTATAAGGCAAAGGTTAACATGTTATCATTTCAGTCAAGTAGTAATGATAAAGCAATACAACACTCATTCCCTAATTACTCTTGTTAATGCAGGAATGGTATGCAAGTACGATGCATGACCTCGCACAAAGCTCCGTCAAAAGCGACTCTGTCAACCGTTCGTGCATGACAAACTCCCTAAACGTGCAACTTCCTCGCTAAAGCACACGCAATGCGGTGCATGGTCGTGTTACCCAAGTACTTAATTAGGCTTATTCATACAGCTGATTCGGGAAGCTAAGGTACCTCCCTTTATATCATTAACCCAAACCGAAGGATCAATCTAGGGTCGTCAATCCTAGTTAATCACATACAATAGGCAAGTTATAGGGCATCACCCTAATGAAAAGCAGTGGATAGGCAAATTCAGGCGTTTATACTTAAGGTCACTACGGGGAGGCTTGTCACCTCAGCATAGGCCAACAAGTCGAACACAATGTCTCATACCACCGTATTCGGTTCACGAGATTGGGTTGCTCACTGGTCACTACGAGGAGGCTCGTCACCCTAGCGTAGGCTGACAGCTTGACCACGGTGTCCCATACCACCATGCCCGGGTCATGAGTCTTAGCGAATCATGGTACCATGGTTGAAACGAGTCTTTACATTGGTAAGTGGTACCTTAGATTCAAGCAGTGATGTTCATACATGGTAAACACACAATAGGACCATCGGGTTATTAAATAAGTTCGATTGGTACGAGCGCATGCCGAATTAATCAACATGGAGCACATAAGCACTCCACGTGGCTTAACCACTGTGACAATTGTCGTATGACCCGAATTCACCGAACGTATCAAATGTGACGAGACTAATTCGACTAATTAACGAAAATGTTACCGAATGCTTGGACTATGTTGCAGTACCAATCTTACTCGGATGTAGCATGTAAATACATGTGAAAGTCTTATCAGCATTTGACAAATAATTCAAATCAATATCTCATTTGAGCATTTCATCAAACATATTGAACAAGTTACCAGACATTGCATTTCATCCATAAATTGCATAGTCGAAATTAAGATTACATGAAAGAAACTATACACATAGATAAGGTAATTGAGAATCCTATCTCAATACCCCTATTAAATCCAATTCATCAACAATTTCTCATTCAGACATTTTATCAAACACTTAGACTACACATAACTAAATACATAAACTAGATTAGTTACGACATGAACTATGACAATTCATTACACAAAGAGATCGTGATATACACAACAAACATGAATCCTAGATTTATAGTCATGACAAGCACAAATCACAATTTCATATTCATTCAAACATTTCAACAAACACATGGAATGCATCATATATTCAACACAGTTCACACATGTATAATTTGTTGAAAACGTTGTAACTAAGATTATATGGCAGCAAACAAGTCAGGCATAAATCATTAACTGACATTGAAAGCCTTGAAAACCATAAACTAAACGTTTATAGTCGGCACCTTTCGTCGGAATACACAATTTGAACTCAGTTCAAACACAACGTTCCCAAAAATGAAATGACGGGCACCTAAACAATGACATAGGCTAGATATTTCATCGATTACTCTATTTGCATTTCTAAATCAAGATTAGGGTTAGGATTTCTTACCCAAATCGTAACCGGAAATGATTTTATAGCGAAGTGGGGAGGTGAATCAAGGCATGGAGTTATGGGAAGGAATCCCAACAACAATCTCCCAGTTCGCTAGGGTTAGAGAAATTCGTATGGAATAGGAATGGAGTGGTTTAAGGGCTATATATAGGCCCAGATGTGATGTAAATGGCCCCATGGCGATGGTATACTTAGGTTATAACCAAAGGGTGCCTATTTCGGGCAAATGGGGCTCATTTGGAGGACCATTACTCACCTACGTCGTAGTATAAGTTCTTTGACAATGAATCTATGCCACGATGTGATTTCGGCGCGTTTAGATAGACTAATCGACCGTGGAAGACTCGTGTCAGATCAACGGTCGTACTTGCACGATCAGGGCTGTAAGTATACAGATATGAGCAGTGAAATTTTCTTTTCCCCTGGGTGAAGTTTGGTCAGAAACTGACGGTCTGAAACCTTCAATTTCGCCTGTGTGTGAATGGCCCAATTCACTTAAGTTCCGGTTCATTTTCTAAAGATATTCATGTTTCTCACACACTTTACCCAGGGCTTAAGTTGTGCGTTTCTGGATACTATTTGGGCTCGATTCCTGCTATGGTTGTCAAGCCCAATAAGACGGACATATCCCTATAGTTTTGCAGTCGTCGGACTTTTTCCTAGGTTTTAAGTAGTGCTGAGTTAGCGATTTTGATGGTTTTGGGTCTTGCTATTTGTATGAATAGTGGTTCAGATAAATCCACCAATTAATTTAGTTTGGTAAATAATTAATTTTCACCTAAATTTCTACAGAGTACGGTCCTTAGGGATTTTTGCCTGAGGTGGTACTCGGGCCTTTGTACGGATTTTTCTGAGATGTTACAGATTATCTGGAGCTTCATAGGGCGCTTTAGTATTTCTTGTCATTCTTGCTACGCCTATTCTGTTATTTTGTGATTACAAAAGTGCCATCTAGATAGCTAAAAATTCGAAGTCCAATGAGTGTCCCAAACATAATTGGACAACCATGGATGGTTATAATATTTCACAAATGATACTCTATTATATGAATGTGGACTCTATTACATGAAAAGGAAAACAACTCTAGCCGCTTCCATTATGAATATAATGCTCAGCGTCCGACATGAAACAGGATGTGCCCGTTTGCATGAACACAACAGTTTGGGCCCTGACCTAGGGATTAAGATGGTCCATTCAACAAGTGGGGTACAACTTGTTGATTTCGAGCAGCCTACATAATAGACTATTACATAACTCTCATGGGAGTTTGTGCTCTCGTTGTCAGTCACAAGCTGAATTTATCATTGCTGGTCCCGTGCGGTTCAAAGGAATTGAGTGGCAGTTAGCTGAAACATTTGCTGTAACTTTCATCGTAATTGAATTATGGCCCTTGGTAGAGTGGAATGACGGAACAAGATACTGATAGCTGAATTCTGTTTGTTGGGATAAGGTTTACATGATGGTGATGACGATTCAACTGGTGGGACGTGTAAGTTTAACCTGTATTGTCAGCCAAATCGATTTAACTGTTAGTGGGTTTTCTGGATAGCTATTGGGAATTTCAGCCTGATTCTTGGGCTAGGACAACTAACCACTGGGTCCCACCTAAGGGTCTGAACCATCCAAATCATCACCTCGCGCATGGTCTAAAATTAGTATGTGATCCTGACCTCTCAATTGGTGGCCACTGAATTGATAGCCAAAAAATAAAATCGTCAGAAACCAAATTCAAGTGGCAAAATCAGACAGAAACCAAAATGGATGCTGAGTACATCCCCCTTTTTTTTCAGAAAGGTTGGAGCACACTGCCAATAACTTTGTTGATAATGAAAAAAAAGCGCATATTCATATGGGTGGGCTCCACAAAAAGACTAGGCCACGACTATACATGATTAATTTAGTGAAAATTTGCATTAATGTAGTGAAAATTTTATAAGTTTCTTCTTCTCCTTTAATGAAGTTTAATCACTACATTAAAAATTAAAATGCTTTTGGCAAGCTGGTTACATCAATTCCTGCCACTTAGACCACCCTAATGTTGTATTTTATGCTCTACAGCAAATGAGTGCGTTTGAGTAGTTTTGTTCTATGATTTTAGTGTTAATCACAGTCAGTTTTAGAGCATTATTGGTAGCAGATTTTTGTTTTCCTGCTACTCAACTGTTAATTGATTATATAGCTTCGTGGTTGTTTGAGTAGTTTTTGTTGTGCAACACGCCAACAACGCTAGTGAACTGAGATCCAATCTCTAATCTCGCCCACAAACGATAAACAAGAAGAAATATAATCTAGAAGTAGAATCAAAGCATACCAAACAAACCACCAAGAAATATAATATACGTGGAAAAACCCCAAATGAGGGTAAAAAACCACGGGTGCAAACTTCCACTATGAAGAAAATGAGATTACAAGCACTATACTAACCTTTTCCCCATGGATGTATAGAAAAACCCTTTGCATACACCTTAGAATAACTCCCCTAACCACTACCAGAAAAGGGGGCAAAGGCTACAGATAAAAACAGTAACTAAAGGCCTATTGCTACGGATCTAGTCCGTAGCACGTCCGTAGCGATTGGTGGTGTAGCTAAAGGTCGAAAACGTATGACTAAAGATTAAATCTGTAGCAATAGAGATCACTAGCTACGAATAAAAGCTGTAACTATAATTTCTATAGCGAAATGTACCTACGCCTATAGATTAAATCCGTAGCAATAGATATCACTAACTACGAATAAAAGCCATAGCTATAATTTCTGTAGCAAAATGTACCTACGGCTACGGATAATATCTGTAGCTAAAAGTAGAATGAAATCCGTAATAATATGTTGAAGTTAGCAATAGCTACGGTTTTCAGAACAAGAGCTACAGCTAAAATCCGTAGCTATTTTATATATATATATAAATTATAATAATGGTGCATATTTCCATTGCAAGAACCTGCTATGATTGATAACTTATCTAAGTTAATACAATTAATGCTGATAGGAATAGTACATAAAATGCAATCAGGAAAAAAAAATGATGCTTCGACTTTAGCTTCGACTCCATCTCCAAATACTTCCTATGAAGTTCTTCCATATCCCACTGCATTTGAGTAACTCTTTCCCTTTCAATTAAGATGGCTTGTTGCAGGTTTTGTTTACTTTCCTGCTTAGTACTTTTAAGTTCCACATCCAAATCTTTCACCTTGGTAGGCATGTTGCCATTTACGAGAGTTATAAACACAACAATAACCATGTAAAAGGGTTTGAATGACATGGCAAGGAGTCTTGGAATCCAGTGGATAACATATGTAAAGTTTTAATTAATTACAAGGCCTAGATTCTGGAGTTATATATGTCAAAGAAGCCCAATTTACAAGAAACTTTGAAGCTAATTAACCTAGGAGCTTGTAATCATGAAAGAAAATACAACGCGCCCCTGTTCTATAATTCGTCATACGTTTTACTTGTCCAGATGTTGATGAAAAGGACATCTTCAAATTCCCAGGTCCAACCTCCAATGTCTCATTTTGTGAAGTATCCGTAATTGACATGTGCCCATTACCTGCTCCTGTATTGTTTAAAGGAGAATTACAATATGTGAATATTGTTATTGCTCATGGTGCTTTTGAATGCAGTATGTAACAAATGACCAGAAAAGCCAAAAAGTATTTAATGAGAAGAATATTGAAAATCCACGTTGTCCCCTAGCTTTAGAAATAAAAGATCATTCGTTATCACAATTTAACCAAGATACCTCCTTGCTTTTGCAGTCAGCACATTCCCTGTTCCCTGGGTATTTAAGAAGTCCTTCCAATATCTGCAAATGATGCATCAAATGAAGGAAAAAAAAAAAATCAATCCCAAATTATAACAGAGAGAAAGTAGTACATATCTATAGAAGTGAATAAGAAGAGGAACCCAATTAGAAGAGGTTAAGATGCTTATAAAACTCCATGAACAGGATATGATGCTATAGTTCCTCTATCCCATTCAGAAACAAGAATGCAAACAAATGGAGCCTAAAAAATCAGGCCAAAATGTGAATATGATATTTTTAAAAAAAAAAAAAAAAAAAAAAAAAAAAAAAAACTGAGAAGCCCTTCTTCCTGACACATGACAAAGTTTTGACTTAAGCTGAGTGAGTCTAAGTCTAAAGCAGTATTGACTCGATACAATAACAAAAAACTTAGAACACAACATACACATTAGGTTTTCCCATTGCCAATCTCAAAGTCGTAATTGAAAATTTTCAGTTTTGTGGAAAATAAATAAGGTTTTTTGAGTTATTTTTCTTTTTCTTTCTTTCTTCTTCTTCTTCTTTTTTTTTTTTTTTTTTTCCCTTTTTAATACTTTTTTTTCTTTTTTTGGTGATAGGAAGAGCAAAAGGAAATAATCCTTAGTCTAGTTTTTTCTTCTAAATTTCCTTCCTTTAAAATGTTTCTCATATATATATATATATATATATATATATATATATATATATATATATATATATATATATATATATCAGGTTATATTTATAGGTTTAGGAATTGGGGTTGAGTTCGGGCTTAGGTTTAGGTTCTCAAGTTTAAGTTAAGGTTGAAAGTTCACCTGCTAGTGCCCTAGTTTGTCAAGTTACGTGTGTGGTGAGTTAGACTGGCTGCAGAACTCGATAAGAAGATTATTTCAAGCGTCTGCCTCAACCGAATGTGTGGAAGCTCGCAATAGGTAAATCATAGCGTCACATCCCATGTCCCAAAACACCAGGTGATTAAAACCCTTAAAACAAGATAGACATCTTAGGGTTTTTAAGGTGAGAAAACTTTTTGCAAAATAGGAAAATCTCTAAGTTTTTCTCGCCTTGTCGATTTTATCAAAGCACCCTCAATATGATCGACCTGCACTGTCGATGTCCTCGATATCTTAACGATATTATTGATAAGAGGACCAAAAAAGTCGAGCAACTAAATATTCATTTAGACGGATTTATCGATGTATCGATATCATCGATAAAAGTACTAAATATGTCCAACAACTTCACAACATATCTGGACGAATTATCGATGTATCGATACACATATCAATATCACCGATATTCAAATCTTGAGATCATCGAGAGTGGCTCGATAAGATCGACAGACAGATTTCCGGTGCCCCTGTTTTTTAATAAAAATCTCAAAATTCTTCGATATATCAATGACCGTCCGATATGATCTGAATTCAAATATCGATAAGATCGGTGGTCCATCGATGATATCGATAGTGGGCGCGCATTTCTTACAGCAGATATTTAAGGTTATTTTTTAACTATGATCGGGGGCACTTCGATTTAATCGATATTCAAATATCGATGATATCGACACCAGATCGATTGCATCGAACAAACTCATAAACTGTCCAATAAGTTCATAGATAAATCAGCTGGATTTATCGACGCCTCGACTCTGATCTCGATATCATCGACATTCAAATTCCGATGATCTCGACGGTTCCCCCAATCATTCATGAAAACAAGAAATATCTCAAAGTCAAGTCTCTCTCATTTTTCAAGTGTCGATGGATTGAACCTGTCATCGATGGAATCAGAGTTCGAAATCCGATGACATCGACAATAACTTCAATTCATCGACCAATTGGCAAAGAGTTTCAAAAGCGTATGACATCGAGTTCGAGTCATCAAGCAGACCATCGATGCTATCGAGAGTATACACTCGATGATATCGAACCTGCTCGATGATATCGAACTCTGTCAAAAATGTGACCATTTTATATCCGTTAGAACTTTTTACATATATATAGAGGGCTTGTCTTTTGTTGTTGTGAGAGAAAGAAGAGAGCTTTTGAGTGTTTCAACTTATATCATATATCTAAAGCCCTTTCTCTCATAGGAGTTCATCCTCCAATCCACCCTCACCATTGATATTCAATAGAGTGGATTAGGGAACGAACTTCCGCATTCAAGGGTACTCCAGCTACTACCTTAATGACAAATCATTATACTGGGATGCCTTAAATGCATAAGATTGGAACTACTCTACCTTCTTATAGAAAACCTTTAGAGAGTAGGATTCGATCTTAACCTTGACCCAACCCTAAGCTTAGTCTTGGTATATCTTTTGTGTTACGGATCAAGGAAGCAGAAGACTCTTCGTCAACAAGGAGGAGGAGATCTTCGGCGTTGTGCTTAACGGGACTCATCAACTTATCTATAAGTATCTAGAGTCCTGGAGGACACTTACGATCATTCCTTTATAGGATTGGGTCTTAAGTGGTTCTCACCCTTTGAAGTCCTCAAGGAAGCCTCCAGCGGGAGTGAACGTTGTGGGTGCATTGTGTGGACCCTTGCTTTGTGGAAAGCATAAACATCTTGTTAAGAGTGAACCAGTAAAACTCCACGGTTAGAGGTGAACCGAGTAGAAACCTCTGGGCGCGTTGTGTGGACCCTTGCTTTATGGAGAGCATAAACATCTGGTTAGGAGTAAACCAGTAAAACTCCAGGGTTAGAGGTGAACCGAGTAGAAACCTCTAGGTGCGTTGTGTGGACCCTTGCTCTATGGAGAGCATAAACATCTAGTTAGGAGTGAACCAGTAAAACTCTAGGGTTAGAGGTGAATCGAGGAGAATCCTCTGGGTGCGTTGTGTGGACCCTTGTTCTCTGAAGAGCATAAACATCTGGTTAGGAGTGAACCAGTAAAACTCTAGGGTTAGAGGTGAACCGAGTAGAAACCTCCCTGTAAAGGTTGAAGGTGAACCTGATTTAAAACCTTAGGTTAGAGGTGAACCCAGGGAAACCTCCTTAGTGAATTCCGGTACACTCAAGGGTTGAGTGCAGCAGCCGGGAGTGGAGTAGACTTATCGTCAAACCACTATAAAATGACTGTGTTTGTGATTCTTTTCTATATATGTGATTCATGACAATGCATTCATATTCATATATTTGATCACATCTCACAGACATACACAGTCACATCCAACATAGACTAAGTTGCATATTGTTATATCTTGATTAGTTTTTGATTGGATCCTCTACCTGGCTTGGAAGCTAGTAGAGTTACATTTGAGTAATCCTGAAAATTGCATACATGATAGGATTAGAGTGATAGGATTTTTAATATAACTCATAAATCTTTAAAAGTCCTATTCACCCCCCTCTAGGAGATATTGGCATATTCCGACTTCAACTCAAGCGGTCTTCATCGCTATTTCAATTGGTATCAAAGCGGGTCTCTCTTTGAGGGCTTCACTGCCTCGAGAGTGATCTTGACTAAAGTTGGGAATATGGCCAAAGGAGAGGGCTGATCAGTCACTAGACCTCCAGTATTTGACGGCTTAAACTATGCATACTGGAAGGCTAGGATGCACTACTTTCTGAGATCTTTGGATCATGACGTTTGAGAAATAGTTGAAAGCGGATATGTACCACCAACTGAACGAATCATACTTGACAATGGCACAACAATCACAAAGCCCAAACCCAAAGAAAAGTGGACAGCATTCGACAAAGAACGACAAACATCTGAAGCTAAGGCTATGAATGCTATCTACTGTGGCATCTCCCAGGATATATTTAATCAGATAAGTTTGTGTGGGACGTCCAAGGAAGCATGGGATTTATTGGAAGCAACCCATGAAGGCACAAGCACTGTGAAGTGATCCAAACTTCAACTTCTGACTTCACAGTTCGAAAATCTTAGAATGAAAGAGCATGAGACATTTATGGAGTTCTTTACAAAGTTAAACGTCATTTGCAACTCCATGGGTGGATTGGGAGAAAAAGTTTCGATACCAAAAATTTGTAGGAAAATTCTAAGATCCCTACCGGAACGGTTTAATCCCAAGGTTACAACAATAGAGGAGTGTAGACATATTGATGAGATGAAATTAAAAGAACTGGTAGGTTCCCTACAAACTTTTGAACTACACTTCACACAAACCCAACAATCCAAAAATACTGTCCTAAAAACTTCAAAGAAAATAACTCATGAGGATAGTGGAAGTGAAAGAGAGGATGAAGATGAGGAAGTGGCTTTGCTGGCACAAAAATTCAGGAGATTCTTTCAAAAGAATCGTGGCCGTCCCTCTAGAGGGAGAAAGGTGAACAACAAACTTCCTGCATACAAATTTGGTAGAAGAACCAAAGAACCATAATGCTATGCCTGTCAGGAATATGGACACCTATCAACCGAATGCCCAAACAGAAAGAATAAGGGCAAGGCAATGGCTGCCATGTGGGATGATACAGATGAGTCAAATTCAGAATCTAGTGACTCAGAAAGCAATGAAGATCAGAAATCATTGAAATTCTCATGGTCTCCACTAGTACGATCATTCCCACTGAATCTGAGAACGAAAAAGAACAGCAAGCCACGGAATCATTTCCATCTGATGATGAAGAAATTGGGAATGAAGAAGAAATAGAAAAAGAAAAGTTACAAGATGTTTACAATCAACTCTATACTCATAACATCAACATTCTTAAGAGACTTGGAATCTCAAAAAACAAGAAGATACTACTACAAAAAGACCTGGATAAACCACTAGAGATAAATTCACACTTAATTAATGATCTGAAACAATATTATGCAGATAATGACAAATTGGAAAGAACCAACCTATCCCTAAAAACTGAATCATCTAAACTTACCAAACAAATTGAATTGTTAGAAGATGAAAATAGGCATCTCAAGAATGAGAATCACACACTCCGCTATGACTTAGAGAAATCTAGAAAATTTGCTAAAATAAACTATAAATTTTCTCAGAGTGGTGAAAAACTTGAAAGGATATTAGGGATGGGAAGGTCCGAAAAGGACAAGATTGGCCTAGGGTATGAGAAAACTAAGAAGAAAACAGGAAATGCAGCACTAACAACTACATCATCGGCTGCTTCAGGAAGTAATGTAAGAATCTCTCCAGTATGTTATTTATGTGGTGATTCGGGTCATTATGAGGTTGAATGCCTAACATCTAGATGGACTTCACATAACTCTGGACAAAATCACATTGAAAAATTCAAACCAATCAGAGAAACACAGAATGTCAAGAGTCCACCTAGGGGAAACACTCATCTATCACCACCTAAGATGAAAGACAGGAGAAAGAAGTCTGTTTCAAAATGGATAGAAAAAGAATAACAAAATTGTCTTATGACTAATCTTCACATACCCTAAAATACCAAGCATAAAAGGACAAGCCCAAGTCATGCATCTAAACCTGGATATTTGCTGAAATGATGCAAATTTTGCTGGGCTTTAAATGATACATCTGAGGTTCCTGACCTCAAATTTTTGTATATAAACATTTTATATGTTTATAATTTTTCTGTGTACAGTGATTGTACATAATTTTGCTAAGAATACTGTTGTTTCATAGAAATATTAAGAGCATACTTGAAGAATCGTCTGAAAACATAGAATCATTCATCGGCGATTGGACTATTGATAGGATATTTTGCGATTAAATCGATAGAGAATCGATGCTATCGATGACTCCTTAGAATATGAAAGGTCACATGATCATGAACGACATCCGGTACACACTCGATAGAATCGATCGGCAACCTCTCGATAACATCGAAACGATGATCGATATGATCGACAGATGACGCCCGATAAAAGTCTGCAGAGCGAAAAAGAGGTTATTTTTTTTAGTCTGTCAGTCGTCTTCTCTACTCGATCCACTCGACGAAAATACTAGAAGCCACGACGGACCAACCGACATCCCTCCACAAATCAGGTAATACCTTTCCATACTACAAAAGGTCAATTCCTCTTTTAGGTATTTTTGATTTTGTCAAGATTTTTGTCGTATCTTCCAAAGTCTTTCAAACCATCTTTTGTCTATATGGGAAAAGACAAAGGGATAGCGTCCGAACAGGGGGAATCCTCCAGAGCTACCCGACAAAAGGTTCTTGCCTCCAGAGAAAGGGCAAGAGCACCAGTTCGTGGGACTCCCACTCGGCAAAGATCTAGACAAACCTCAAGTGGCGAGTCCTAGTCTGACCCACCGGCACCTCCTCCGGCGAGGCAACCCACACGACCAGCAAAATACACCGGTAGGAAGCTAATCCATGAGAGAAAAGTGGACAGGGACTGTTTAGCACCGTACAATCTATAACCCTTATTCGCTGCAGTTGGTTGGCTGCCCATCCTAGATTTTGGAGGGCCTTGTCAACTCGAACAAACACGCAACTTCCTTGCAGCGTGTCACTCTCGTGTATCGAATCCTCCTTCGTTCATGGTCTCTCTGGATGGTGATGATGCGTTCATCACTCCTGCCACACTAGCTGACATTCTCAATCTACAAATGACACCAGAAGGCCTTTCTTACTTAGATCTCGATCTTCCTAAGGTCTGTTCCATTGTAACCAAGTACCTGTGCAATAATAGAGATATTCCCTGGCACCAGGGGAACACCTTAAAATCTAGGTACATGGAACCCCGCTTTCGGGTGATGCATGGGATCTTCACGACAAATCTGTATCCACGGAGTACAAATCGATCCGATCTCACGAGTCTTATGGTCATGATTGTATACTCCATTGCAAATGGGACAAAGGTTTGCCTTCCATCACTGATTGTCAACCAGTTGGTAAATGCTATACATACATCCAGAGATTTGCATTTGCCATATCTATGGATCATAAGCAAGATATGTTAAAAGATTGGTTTTCCATCTACCGCTGATCCTTTACTTCTAGTTTAAGTCTTTAATATAAAGAACACTTGCAAAATGGACCTGGAGTACCACGAGTACAAAGAAGAAGGCATTCAAGGAAGTGAAGTTGAAGGTGTTGGTGATCCTCGTGGGGAGGAACCTGAGAGGACAGAAGATGAATCCTTTAGACCCGATCCAGCCCCATCTAAGTCAATACCAGGACATGCAAAAAGATACAAGCTGGACAGGATCGGGGCAATTCAGCGGGATGTTCAATCAGTGCAAGAGCGACTCACAGTCTTGGAGAGGCTCGTCAACAAAATACAGCAGTCTGTGCAACAATTGGTAGATTTAATGACCTGCCGACGGGATGACACAACACAATCTCACTCTGCTCCATAGCACTGATCTCTGCATACTATCTCACATACATTTCATTCTTAACTCAGCGCATGAACACTAGTATCTTTTTGAATGTTCTGCGCCTTCTCGGATGTACGTGACAGTTCTTTAACCTAATAGGATGTTCTCTTCTGTGGTTGTATATGCCCATGAATGGGCCAATTACTTTTTGTTTGTGCCCTCAATTGTGCTTGGTAATTTTTAGTTAGGTAACTGTTATGCTACTACTGTCTGTGGCAGTATACTTTTGGAAATATGGATATAACTGCCAATCTTGGGCAGTTCATTTTGGTTCTTTTATGGCTAAATAGAATGATCAATTTGTTTTGCCATATTTGTCTTAAGTTCCCTTGGTTTATCAAAGTTCTGATATGAATTGCATATGGCTTTATTGCTTATTTTATTTGCATTCATATCTTCTGAAAATGATGTATGTTTTGAAATGATTTCATTCTTATACATCAATATCTGATGGTTCTCCCATGCACTTCATTCTTCAGTCAACATCACTTGCTATACCTTTGCCAATGACTGACAAAAAGGGGGAGAACAATCCAAAACACCCCGAGCGGAAAATTATGTATTTATCTATGTTGTTGCAGGTGATAGGGGGAGCAGCTGCAAGAAAGGGGGAGTTTTGAAGAAAGGGTGAGCAGATACTTCTAGAATGTGTACATGTGATAGAAAAATTGTAAAATTGTGTAAATGCATGTACACACAATTTAGGGTGTTTCTAGAAGTGTTTTAGGGTGTTTTGGGTATTTTGTCACGTAATTGACAAAGGGGGAGATTGAAAGTGCACCTGTTAGTGCCCTGGTTTGTCAAATTACGTGTGTGGTGAGTCAGACTGACTACAGAACTCGATAGGAAGATTATTTCAAGCGTCTGCCTTAACTGGATGTGTGGAAGCTCGCAATAGGTAAATCTTAGCCTCACATCCCATGTCCCAAAACACCAGGTGATTAAAACCCTTAAAATAAGATAGACATCTCGGGGTTTTTAAGGTGAGAAAACTTTTTGCAAAATAAGAAAATCTCTGAGTTTTTCTCGCCTTGTCGATTTTATCGAAGCACCTTCGATATGATCGACTTGCACTGTCGATGTCCTCGATACCTTAATGATATTATCGATAAGAGGACGAAAAATGTCCAACAACTAGATATTCATCTGGACGGATTTATCGATGTATCGATACACCCATCGATATCATCAATAAAAGCACTAAATATGTGCAACAACTTCACAACATATCTGGACGAATTATAGATGTATCGATACACATATCGATATCATCGATATTCAAATCTCGAGACCATCGAGAGTGGCTCGATAAGATTGACAGGCAGATTTCTGACGCCCTTGTTTTTTTAATGAAAATCTCAAAATTCTTCGATATATCGATGACCGTTTGATATGATCTGAATTCAAATATCGATAAGATTGGAGGCTCATCGATGATATCGATAGTGGCGCGCATTTCTTACAGCAGATATTTCAGGTTGTTTTTTAACTATGATCGGGGACCCTTCGATTTAATCGATATTCAAATATCGATGATATCGACACCAGATCGATCGCATCAAACAAAGCCATAAACTGTCTAGTAAGTTCAAAGATAAATCAGCTGGATTTATCGATGCCTCGACTCTGATCTTGGTATCATCGACATTCAAATTTCGATGATCTCGACAGTTCCCCTGATCATTCATGAAAACCTGAAATATTTCAAAGTCAAGTCTCTCTCATTTTTCAAGTGTCGATGAATTGAACCTGTCATCGATGGAATCGGAGTTCGAAATCTGATGACATCGACAATAGCTTCGATTTATCGACCAGTTGGCAAAGAGTCTCAAAAGCGTATGACATCGAGTCTGACTCATCGAGCAGACCATCGATGCTATCGAGAGTATACGCTTGATGATATCGAACCTGCTCGATGATATCGAACTCTGTCATAAATGTGACCGTTTTATATCCGTTGGAACTTTTTCCCTATATATAGAGGACTTGTCTTTTGTTGCTGTGAGAGAAAGAAGAGAGAGCTTTTGAGTGTTTCAACTTACATTATATATCTAAAGCCCTTTCTCTCATGGGAGTTCATCCTCCAATCCACCCTCACCATTGATATTCGATAGAGTGGATTGGGGAATGAACTTCCACATTCAAGGATCCTTCAACTACTACCATAATGGCAAATCATTATGCTGGGATGCCTTAAATGCATAAGATTGGAACTACTCTACCTTCTTATAAGAAAACCTTTAGAGAGTAGGATTCCAACTTAACCTTGACCCAACCCTAAGCCTAGTCTTGGTATATCTTTTGTGTTGCGGAAGGAAGCAGAAGACTCTTCGTCAACAAGGAGGAGGAGATCTTCGGCGTAGTGTTTAACGGGACTCATCAACTTATCTGTAAGTATCTGAGTCCAGGAGGACACTTGCGATCATTCCTTTATTGGATTGGGTCTTAAGTGGTTCTCACCCTTTGAAGTCCTCAAGGAGGCCTCCGGCAGGAGTGAACGTGGTTGGTGCGTTGTGTGGACCCTTACTCTGTGGAGAGCATAAACATCTGGTTAGGAGTGAACCAGTAAAACTCCAGGGTTAGATGTGAACCAAGTAGAAACCTCTGGGTGTGTTGTGTGGACCCTTGCTCCGTGGAGAGCATAAACATCTGGTTAGGAGTGAACTTGTAAAGCTCCAGGATTAGAGGTGAACCGAGTAGAAACCTCTGGGTGCGTTGTGTGGACCCTTGCTCTATGGAGAGCATAAACATCGGGTTATGAGTGAACCAGTAAAACTCCAGGGTTAGAGGTGAACCGAGTAGAAACTTCCGTGTAAAGGTTGAAGGTGAACCTGATTTAAAACCTTAGGTTAGAGGTGAACCCTGGGAAACCTCCTTAGTGAATTTCGGTACACTTAAGGGTTGAGTGCAACAGCCGGGAGTGGAGTAGACTTATCATCGAACCACTATAAAATGAATGTGTTTGTGATTGCTTTCTATATGTATGATTCATGACAATGCATTCATATTCATATATCTGATCACATCTCACAGACATACACAGTCACATCCAACATAGACTAAGTTGCATATTGCTATATCTTGATTAGTTTGTGATTGGATCCTCTACCTGGCTTGGAAGCTAGTAGAGTTACATTTGAGTAATCCTGAAAATTGCATACATGATAGGATTAGAGTGATAGGATTTTTAATATAACTCATAAATCTTTAAAAAGTCTTATTCACCCCCTCTAGGAGATATTGGCATATTCCGACTTCAACTCAATCGGTCTTCACCGCTATTTCAAAGGTTAAGGTTAAGGTTATAGGTCAATGGTTTAGCTTTAGGTTATAGGTTTAAGTTTAGGTTATAGCTTATAGGTTTAGATTATAGGTTATAAGTTTAGGTTTAGGTTTTGGTTTAGGTTATAGGTTATAGGTTTTAGGTTTAGGTTTAGGTTTAGGTTTAGGTTAAGGTTATAGGTTATAGGTTTAGGTTTAGGTTAAGGTTAAGGTTATAGGTTATAGGTTATAGGTTTAGGTTATAGGTTTAGGTTTAGGTTATAGGTTTAGGTTTAGGTGCGGGTTATAGGTAGGTTATAGGTTTGGGTTTAGGTTTAAGTTTAGGTTTAGGTTATAAGTTATAGGTTTAGGGTTAGGAAATCATTGTACCCACTATAAATATATGTAGTTTATCTACACCGTCCATCTACTTTTCCAGATCATTTAAGGGGTTGAAAGCAAAATTGAGTCATATCCAAAACTCAGGTGGACCATACCCCAAGAAACAGTGGGTATAATAATTTCCATCATTGAAACCTTTTTAAGGCCTGTAGTGATGTTTATTTATCATTTAGCCTATTCACAAGATTAGAGAGACAGTGATGAAGGGGAAAAATAAATATCAGCGGTTCCCACCTTCTAGGGACCCCGTTCAACATCCGGATAAATCCGGCGTAGATCTAGATTTTCTTTATTAATTTCGAGATAATACATAAACATGATCCTGTCCAAATGGCCAGGCTACCCATATTGTTGTCCATAGGAAGTGGACAACTTCATCATGGTCATAATAGCGGTTCCTACCTTCCAGGGACCCCCGCTCAACATCCGGATAGCTCCGACGCAATACATAAACAAACTAATTAGGAACTTACTACAACAAAAGGTACCAGGTCTTTGGTCCAGGGGTGATCCACAATACAAGGTACCATTTACCATAAACTAAAACCATGTATTATCCATACCTTGATTGGACTCATTATAAGGGTAATCTTTCAATGATGGCCCACTACTTCTGATAATCACTACAGGGGTAAGAAAATTACAAAAAGTAAGACTCATGAGATGACATATGTGCAAATAGTGACAAAACTAGCTGGTAATACAGGAGGCTAAGACATCAAATTATTTATGAAGAACAGGAAAAAATAAAGATAAAATAAATAGTTAAAACTTCACAATTTCAATATTGAACCTTTTAGTGGCAACATTGATCTGTGGGGCTAAAAATACATAAGCCTACATATAAAAATCTCAAGTTAGTTGGGCCTTTGAGGTTCTCAAATGATAGTAGAAGAAGCCGGAAAACTCTCAAAATTAACCATTGATCATTTTAAAAATGCCTCTCAGAAAATGAATGAAAAGTACACAACTCACCTTGATGCCCATTCTCCTTCCTCCTTTACCCGAGCTTGGGACCAGCAATGAAAGGAGTTGCATTGGCGGAGTTAAAAAGGGGCTTAGGCTCCATTTGGTTTGTGACAACCAAATGGAGTCTAATATGTTTAAATATAAAGCACAAAATTCATTTAAAATTACAAATACCAAACCAAACAACATATAGAGTAACTAGAAAAAACATGTAGACCATCAATATGTTGAACTATAAAGTGACAAATTAGTTCAAAATTAAGGAAAAAATAAGCGAAACATCATATAAAGTACCTAAAAAAATCATCCACACTAAGTTCAATTATAGAGTACTAAATTTGTTCATGTAACATCTCGGATTTTTGCCAACCTGGGATTAGACGTCCTTAGGCAATGGGTCGATCCTAACACCTTATTAACTTGTCAGAACTGAATCCCACAGTCTAAAATGACTCCTTAACCCATTTCCTTCACAAATCCCACCCTTCGCCACCTTGTTCTTTAATTTTTCTAAGTACTTTCACATTAGATACTATCTTAAAGTTTAAGTAATGAAGAACAATACTTAAACTAAACATTGCTACAAAGGACTAAGTACCACCTCAGACAGAAATCATATAGGACTAAATCCTTTAGAAATTAGGTGAGAATTAGCCAGTGTTAAACTAGAGTACCTGTGAAATTAGCACCAATTACTTTAAATACGAACTGCAAGACCCAAAACTTGTAAAATCGTTGACGCTATATTACCCTAAAATCTAGGATCAATCTCATTACCCATCTGCTCTCGAGAGCATCTCGAAACTCCGTATCAGATCTGGACTGCACGTCGGAAGTCCGATTAATACGAAGTTAAGGAATTAAGACCGCCTTGCTGGGCTTGACAACCATCTCGAAAATTAAATCCAGATAGTGTCCCAACGCTATTCGCTTGAGCTCGGAGTGAAGAGTGTGAGAAATGTGAAATTAATTCAAAATAAAATATCTCAAATAGTAATATAGCACCTCTCGCTTGCGGATCAGTTTTAAGTAACCGGACCGTCAGAATCAGACCAAATTACACCCTCGGATCAAGAGAAATTTCATACACATATCCATGTACTCGGAATCTCCGATCGAGATCCGCTGACTGCTGAACTGAAACTAGTCTGCCACGCGTGATCTGGAATCCCGACTGAAATGAAAACTTAACTAAATGTAGATCCGGTGTTGGTGAGCTTAAGTCCGACCTTTGGCTCAAGGAGGCCCGGCAGAAGTCCTCCGTTGAGCTGAAACTGACCTGCTTTGGTTATAACCTAAGTATACTTTGACCTGAAGTCTATTTCGATGAGTTTTTAGGCTATATAAGGACCCTAAACCTTCTCTCATTGCAGCCATACGAATTTGAGAGAAACCTTAGAGAGAGAAGAGAGAAAAGAGAGAGAAAGTGAGAGAGGAGTGGGAGAATCTCCCTGCCTTGCTTCCCTGCTGTTATCCATGCTCAACCGCACGATTCTAATCGCTTTCCCGGTGATTCCGGCTTCGTTTCTATGTAAGAAACCCTAACGCTAATATGTTTTGGGGTTGTATAGGTTGTAGGTTATGAAATAGCTGACCTATGTCGATCTATAGGTGGCCAAACTACCGTATACAGAAGCTTAGCAATTCCATCGACTCCGTTATGATTCTACGACAAAAGGTGCGGACTTTAGGTGTATAGGTTATGGTTTTCAACGCTTTCAATGTCAGATAATGATAGATTCATGATCTGTATGCAATTGCACATGTACAAAGTGCTGTCTGTTTTCCGTTTCGATTAAAGATGAAAAATATGGAATTTTACATACTCTAGATATTTGTAGAAAGTACCGTATATGTAACAGCCCGGATTTTCCCAACCTGGAATTAGACGTCCTTAGGTGATGGGCCAATCCTAACACAGGTTTAACTTCTCAAACACTCAATTAAAGCCTCAAATCCCTTTTCAAACATTTTCTTCACAAATTCCACCCTTTACCACCTTGATCTTTTAATTTTTCAAAGTACTTTCACCCTAAACACTATCTTAAACTAGCTAAGTAGTATAACTTGGATCACTTTATATACAAACTACAAAGGACTAAGTACCACCTCAGACAGAAATCTTACTAGACTAAATCCTTTAGAAATTAGGCGAGATTTAGCTAGTGTTAAACTAGAGTGCCTGTGAAATTAACACCAATCACTTTAAATACGATCTGCAAGACTCAAAACTTGTAGAATCATTGACGCTGGGTTATCCTAAAATTTAGGATCAATCTCATTACCCGGCTGCTCTCGGGAGCATCTCGAAACTCCGTATCAGATCAGGATCGCACGTCGGAAGTCCGATGAACACGAAGTTAAGGAATTAGGACCGCCTTGCTGGGCTTGACAACCATCTCGGAAATCAAATCCAGCCAGTGTCCCAGCGCTATTCGCTTGAGCTCGGAGTGAAGAGTGTGAGAAATGTGAAATTAATTCAAAATAAAATATCTTGAATAGTAATCTGGTACCTCTTGCTTGCGGATCAGTTTTAAGCAACCAGACCGTCAGAATCAGACCAAATTACACCCTCAGATCAGGAGAAATTTCATACACATTTACATGTACTCGGAATCTCCGATCGAGATCCGCTGACCGTTGAACTGAAACTGGTCCGCCACGTGTGATCTGGAATCCCGACCGAAACGAAAACTTAACTCCACCTAGATCCGGTGTCAGTGAGCTTAAGTCCGACCTTTGGCTTAAGGTGGCCCGCCAGAAGTCTTCCCTTGAGCTGAAACCAACTCACTTTGGTTATAACCTAAGTATACTTTGACCTAGAGTCTATTTCGGTGAGTTTTTAGGCTATATAAGGACCTTAAAGCCTCTCTCATTACAGCCATACAAATTTGAGATTTGAGAGAGAGAAAAGAGAGAGAAAGTGTGGGAGTTGTGGGAGGATCTCCCTGTCATGCCTCCCTGCCGTTATGCAAGCACAACCACTCCTTTCTAATCACTTTCTCGGCGATTCTGGCGTCGTTTCTAGGTAAGAAACCCTAACCCTAGTCTGTTTTGGGGTTTTGATAGTTGTAGGTTATGAAATAGCTAACCTATTCCGTTCTATAGGTCGCCAAACTGCCGTATACGGAAGCTTGTCAAACCTATCGACTCCGTTACGATTCTACGACAAAAGGTGCGGACTTTAGGTGTATAGGTTATGGTTTTCAACGCCTTCAATGTTAGATAATGATAGATTCATGATCTGCATGCAATTGCACATGTACAAAGTGCTGTCTGTTTTCCGTTTCGATTAAAGATGAAAAATATGGAATTCTATATACTCTAGGTATTTGTAGAAAGTACGGTATACGTATAAATTTTGGAAATGTGTTTGACATGATTAGTTGTTGTATGAATATATTATATATGGATAAATTACTTGTTTGGCGAAAGGACTCGCCCTAATACATGTTTTGCTTATATACACTATGTATGTTGAAATTGTGTATTCTAGAAAGTACAGTATACGTATAAATATTGGAGATGTGTTTGCCATGATTATTTGTTGTATGAATATACTATATATGGATAAAATACTTGCTTGGCGAAAGGTTAACCCTAATACATGTTTTGCTAACATACATCATGTATGTTGAAATAGTTTATGCTAAGTGTTTGTGAAAAGGACTGAATGAGTATAGAATTCTCATTCGTGCTCGCCATGACTAATTGTCATGGATACATGATTGTTGTATTGGCGATACCCCCTTTGACGAAAGGATTTGCCCTAAATCACGCCACGACCAATATACACTATATATGCTAAAATGTGTAGCCCAAGTGTTTGTGGAAATGACTGAATGAATATGGAACTTGGATTCTTGCTTGCCATGACTATCCGTCGTGGGTGTATGCGTGTTATGATTGGGGTAACTCCCCAGTGAAAGGATTTGGCCTTATACCTATGTGATCAACATATGTCATGTATGTTGGTGTATGTAGTCTAAGTGTTTGTTAAAAAGTTTGAATTAGTAGTACTTAGTAAATTGTAATGTATAAGGGTGTTGAGATATGATTCTCAACTCCTTTACCTATGTGTATGATTTCCTTGTATAGCTGTGTGATTAGGAATTGAAATGTACAAACTCATGCTTGTGTTGTGCTTCATAACATGCTCAACTGATTGTATGATTTTATCTATGTAATGCATATGTTTAAATTCATGTTTATGATGTATGATCCGTCATGGGTGATGGGGGAGTGGTGTAACGATTCCATGTAAAAGCCCTGACAGCCCTAAACGGATAATATCAGACTTTGATTGTATGATTTGAAATCTTGATCCATTACTGCTTTAACTGTTCTGAAATTGATTGTGTTTGGGGCTATGATTATAGTCTAGGCAATCGGTAACGGGATTGAATTCATGGCTGGGATTCATTTGCCAAGTGAGGTGTGTTCGACGAACTCGAATCGTACTTCGGTTGGCGATAGTGGTTGGCCACACGAAGTGCTTATGCGCTTCATATCGTTTAACTTGTTGTGCGCTCAAGCTAGCTGAGCTCGTCAAGCAGCCTGATCTGTCTTATGTATGTTCACGATGTTTGGACGCTACTGCTTGAACCTAGGGTACCAAACTTACCAGTGAAATCCATTTTAACCATGGTACCTCGATCCGCTAAGACTCATGAGCCGGGCATGGTGGTATGGGACACCGTGGTCGAGCTGTCGGCCTACGCTGGGGCCATGTGCCTCCCCGTAGTGACCATTGAGCAACCAAACTCATGAGTCGATTATGGTGGTATGGGACACTATATTCGAGCTGTCGGCCTACACTGGCGTAGCCTGGCTGTGGTCCTCAGTCGGGTTGCATTCGAGTCCCATTCTCAATAAGTGGACTGGTCGGGCTTCAAAAATAAACTGCCAAGTGGTAGGACATTAGTGGAGTGACCTCGAGCATACTCTGAATCTGCGGTGAGGCAATGAGCTTTCCCGTAGTAACAGAGTATAAACTAGGCCTGTATTGATAAGGTGATGGGGGAGTGGTGCAACGATTCCGTGTAACAGTACTGGCAGCCCTTATAGTGACCTAGAAACACACCATCGTATGAGATTCTCTAGGACTGATGACCCTGGAATGGATCATGTTTGGGAATGATACAAGGGAGGTACCGTAGTTTCGTAATCCTGCTATTTGAAATGGACTAATAACAACTCGGTAATCATGCTCATCATGCATTGCATGTGCCTGGAAGATGTGGAGCACTGGGGGATGAAAACATGCCGCGAACGAAAAGGGTGTCGCATGAGGGAGTATGTCAGTGAGGGCATCCATCATGACTACATTCATACTTGCATTAATAAGAGTAGTTAGGAATGTTTGATTTTAATGCTTTATCATTACTACTCGACTGAATTGATAACACGATAACTTATGCCTTATTGTTCCACTGAGTTAGCTACTCACTCCCACGTTACGGGATGGTGTTGTACACACCAACCAGATTTGTTGAGTTTCAGGCGATGGCGATGCTTATGAAGCAGAGCAGGACTATTGTGATGTGGAGGAGGAGCTCTCCTACATATAGTTCTCTGTCAGGTTTATGAAGACCTGGTATTGTATTGACGAGGTTATAGTACTTGGGATAGAAGTCATTACACTTACACATTTGGTATATTTTGGAACTATACTTGTAATTATTTAACCTGGTAATGTTATCACACTCTGGAGACTCACCACAGTTTTTATATATTTTATATATCTATCACAGTCTTCCGCTTATAATTTAACTGTCTCTAGAGTATAATATGTTGTTTTGGCTTAATCTCACTCATGTTCACCACATTAATGCAGACAACATTTAATCATCATTATCTATGTTGCATAAGTGATGTTCTGGAAACTCGAGAGTTGAGTTACTTCTCGACCCTCGATTTTTCGGGATGTTACAGTATACGTATAAATTTTGGAAATGTGTTGCCATGATTATTTGTTGTATTAGTATATTATATATGGATAAAATACTTGTTTGGCGAAAGGGTTCGCCCTAATACATGTTTTTGCTAATATACACTATGTATGTTAAAATAGTGTATTCTAAGTGTTTGTGAAAATGACCGAATGAGTATAGAATTCTCATTCGTGCTCACCATGACTAATTGTCATGGATTTATGATTGTTGTATTGGCGATGCCCCTTTGACGAAAGGATTTGCCCTAAATCACGCCACGACCAAAATACACTATATATGCTAAAATGTGTGGCCCAAGTGTTTGTGGAAATGACTGAATGAACATGGAACTTGGATTCCTGCTTGCCATGACTATCCGTCGTGGGTGTATGCGTGTTATGATTGGGGTAACTCCCTAGTGAAAAGATTTGGCCTAATACCTATGTGATCAACATATGTCATGTATGTTGATGTATGTAGTCTAAAGTGTTTGTTGAAATGTCGGAATGAGTAGTAGTTAGTAAATTGTAATATATAAGGGTGTTAAGATATGATTCTCAACTCCTTTAACTATGTTTATGATTTCCTTAGATAACTGTGTGATTAGGAATTGAATATGTATAAACTCATGCTTGTGTTGTGCTTCATAACATGCTTAACTGATTGCATAATTTTATCTATGTAATGCATATGTTTAAATTCATGTTTATGTTGTATGATCCATCATGGGTGATGGGGGAGTGGAGCAACGATTCCGTGCAACAGCTCTGGCAGCCCTAAATGAATAATACCAGACCTTGATTGTATGATTTGAATCTTAATCCATTACTGCTTTACTTATCTGCAATTGAATGCGATTGAGGCTATTGTATAGTCCAGGCAAACGGTAACGAGATTGAATTCATGGCTAAGATTCATTCGCCACGTGAGATGTGTTCGACGAACCCGAGTCGTACTTCCGTTGGCGATAGTGGTTAGCCACACGAAGTGCTTATGCTCTTCATATCGTTCAACTTGTTGTGCACTCAAGCTAGTCGAGCTCGTCAAGTAACCCGATCTGTCTTATGTATGTTCGTCATGTTTGGACGCCTCTGCTTGAACCTAGGGTATCAAACTTACCAGTGGAATCCCGTCAACCATGGTACCTCGATCCGCTAAGACTCATGAGCCGGGCATGGTGGTATGGGACACCGTGGTTGAGCTGTCGGCCTACGCTGGGGCCACGTGTCTCCCCGTAGTGACCATTGAGCAACTAGACTCTTGAGCCGATTATAGTGGTATGGGACACTATATTCGAGCTGTCAGCCTACACTGGCGTAGCCTGGCTGTGGTCCTCAGTCTGGTTGCATCCGGGTCCCATTCTCAATAAGTGGACTGGTCGGGCTTCGAAAATAGACTGCCAGTTGGTAGGACGTTAGTGGAGTGACCTCGAGCATACTCTGAATCTACGGTGAGGCGATGAGCCTTCCCGTAGTAACATAGTATAAACTAGGCCTGTATTGATAAGGTGATGGGGGAGTGGTGCAACGATTCCGTGTAACAGCCTTGGTAGCCCTTACAGCGACCTAGAAACACACCATCGTATGAGAATGTCTAGGACTGACGACCATAGAATGGATCATGTTTGGGAATGATACAAGGAAGGTACCTTAGTTTCCAAATCCTGCTGTTTGAAATGGACTAATAACAACTCGGTAATCAAGCTTATCATGCATTGCATGTGCCTGGAAGATGTGGAGCACCGAGGAAAGCAAGCATGCCGCGAACGTAAGATGGTGTCGCATGAGGGAGTATTTCGGTGAGGGCATACATCATGACAGCATTCATACTTGCATTAATAAGAATAGTTAGGAGTGTTTGATTGTACTGCTTTATCATTACTGCTTGACTGAGTTGATAACATGTTAACCTATACTTTATTGTTCCACTGAGTTGGCCACTCATTCCCACGTTACGGGACGGTGTTCCGAACACCCACCAGACTTTGTCTAATTGCAGATGGCGACGCTACTCTTGAGGCGGAGCCGGACCTTTATGATGACAATGATGCTTGTTCGTATATGCTATGCTGACAGCTTCACGTGAGCCGTGTCTTGATTGACGGGATTATAGGGATGTTGACTAGATGACACTACCCGTTTGGTATAATTTGAATTGTACTTGTAATTCATTAACCTGGTAACTTTATCACACCCTGGAGACTCACCATAGTTTATATATTTTATCTATCTATCACAGTCTTCCGCTTGCAATTTAACTGTCTCTGGAGTATGATATGCTGTTTTGGCTTAATCTCACTCATGTTCAATGTACTAATGCAGACAACATTCAATCATCATTCATTTTGTTGCATAAGCGATGTTTTGAAACTCGAGTGTTGAATTACTACTCGACCCTCGATTTTTCGGGATGTTACAGTTCAAATTATTGAAATCTCAAAGATTCATTCCCCCTTTGCACAAATGATCCCGAACCGGCCTCTCAAAGTGTAGATGCGAACCCATCTTCTTTCCACAAACGAGTGCCAGGATGTATAATCTCATTTAGGATAATAACAAAAGCTCCCTCCTCCAATGGTCCACAATGGACAACTGCATTTGGATTAACTTTGTGTACTTGACCATGAGCAACTACATCGCGATTTCCCCAACCAAGCAAGTCGCATCTCTTACCAATATATATAATATCCAGGTACATGTACACATATAAAATGACATTGGTATTGTTTTCGTTTATAAAATAACTATAAGTTCAACATAGTAGAAAATTTACACTTGCATATCGACAATGCCTGAGCAGATCTAGTGAGTGTTGGTGACGAGATGTTTTGAGTAGATTATGCGTGTTGCTGCATCTCCATCTAAGCCTTCATCTCGGCCAATGTTTTCTTTATATCAGATATCTTCTGCACTAGGCTCTCTCTTTCTTTTATCAAATTCCTTACCTTTAAACGGGCAGGGGCTGACATCTTCAGTCCTGTCTTGTTTATTAAGCAACCCAGACCCCGCATTCGCCCTCTACTATCAGAACCAACCAACTGTAAAACATTGTAAATCAAGTTATTAGAAAATTCTTAATTACCATGAATCTCACTGTAATTTTTTAATTTTATTATTACCCATGAAAGGGCATCGTTAACGTCGGTAATCTTAGAAGCAAGATTACTATAATAAAGCTCATCTAATTTTTCCTGTGACAAAATACAAATGAATGTAAAATAATTCAAAGTTATACATTGGCATCTCATAAAGGTACTGGTTAGTGGTAGAAGGGGATGCACTTACAACAAGGTCAGGATACTGGACAACTTTGTCCTTGCTTGTATGGTCTCTTAAGTAAACATCACCTCTACCTATCTCGGCATCAGAGGTAAGATTCCTCTCCTTCGCCTTTGGCACATTACGTATTAACGGAGTTAGATGAGTGATAATTTAAAAGTAAATTCAATATTATAAATAAATAATACATACCATCTGATGGCGAATAATAGCCATGTTGTTCCTCCCTAGACACATAGGTCCTTTTAGCTTGGACCAATTGACTTTATTCCTTTCGCTTCCTCTCTTTAATTCCTCAGTGCTATGTTGACTCACGAAGACCAACCAATCCTCCATAAAGATACCGGGGGGGGGGGGGGGGGGGGGGCAGGACTATCTCTCACAACTGTAGGATCCTTGTCTTTAATATATTTTCCAGTCAACCCTTTCTTGTAATTTTGCTATGTTTCCTTGATGCGTTTTGTTACAATGGATTTGAGATATTATCTTATTCAAATATAACAAATAGAGAGTATTTAGAGACAATCATCATAACTTATTAATACTGAGTTCATTTACATCTTCAAATATCCCTTAATTCTAAGATAGATTATTTAGAATGTACAAATTGACAAAGTTCAAATATCCAGATCAGATATTAAATCTGTCAGCATTTCATCTTGTGATTTGATCATCTCTTTAAGAGGAGTATGACATAGATCTCTTCTACTGATTTCCTGCTCTTGAAGCTTGAACAGAAGAAATCTGGAGTTTAGCAATTTCAGCAGCATGTCGGACCCTTAGCTTCACAGACTACAGATCGGTCTGGTTGAGCGGACCCGCGTAAACCACCGAAAGTTTCTCTCCTACCTTCAGTCTTCCTCCTCACTTTACTTCCTATTCAAAATCTTTAATCTGTCCAAATGAAGGAGTAGAAGGGGTATTTATAGGCCCTCGCACGTGTGGAACCTTGATTTTGGTGCCATGAGACCCACCTTTCAATGCTTTAGATCTTTTTACAAAGAACAACTTCTCTATTTCGTTGTACGAACCCGCGTAACTATTATTTCGGTTGCACAGTCCCGCGCAACGGACATCGGTTGCGTGGACTCGCGCAAACCACCCTTAAACTATTTCATTCTCCTTCTCTTCCAATTTTCTTTCTATCTCTCAATCTCCTTTTACTTCAATCCTTCTTTCATCATTTTTTTATACCTCAACAGATGTCCCCTTGATCCTTTCTTTGTTTCCCCAAAATCAAAGAAAAAGATAAAAAATAATTACCCTGACAGGGTTTGCGCGGACCCGCGCAACGTAAACCCACGTACCGCACTCAATCACAAGTCTTATAAATACTCCAGCATTCCCTTACTCTGCACTTCTTATTCAGCCTGTAGTAAACCCTTTGCTCTCCCGCAATTTTCCTCGTGCAATTAATATCGATTGCGCGTTTTCGCGCAATAAATTTGTTGTTCGAGTAAAGTTTCTGGGAGTTGCGCTGTTCCGCACAACAGACTTTGGTTGTGCGGTCCCACATAACCAGGACTTAGCTGATTTCTCTTACACTTGGTCCTTTTTCCAAAACTTAGCCAATTTCTCAGTTGTTCTTTAAACCTTTTCTTCAATTACCTTCAAGCCCTTAACTCCCTGTCTATCATGGCTCGTATTAACCGAACCTATTATCTAGTAGACCCTCCTACTGACCAACCTTCTCACCCTGATTTGCCTGATCCATCTTCTTACCGCCCTTCCCCTTCTTCCGATCAACCGCCAACTAAACGAACCAAAACCACTACCCGCAACCTTGCATATTTCAAAGAACCTGTACTTCCAACTTTTGACTTCACCCACCGTATTGAATCACTGTCATCTCCCATTCATCGAGCAATTGCACCGGGAGACCTAAAATGTCCTCCAAAGCACGGTAGAGAGTATGAATGGGATGAGTGGTTGAAAGCAACTGCTCATATCCACATAGATAGTCAAAGACCCCCTCTTCGAGAAGACACTCCTCCCGCTTCTCGCTCAAAGAAGACTCGCCGAAACAAGGCAAAGGAGTTTGAGGAGAAGATTAAGGAGCACAATAAGAAGAATCTCTAGAATTCGTGGGAATCAGTTTGAGTCATTAAGGGTATCATGAAGTTTGATAACCCTCATTCAGAAGGTATGACGGTAATTCTCATCAATATCCATCGCCACCAATCCATGCTCGACTGCGAGTCAAAGGATTACATAGATGGAGAAAAGCTGATGTATATTGCCTTGTGGGTGACGAGAGAGCCACGCATCCTCAAGGGGATATTACAAGTGCACAAACCGTGTCAAAGCATTAGGGAAGTCCACTCCATGATCTTCCTTACCCCTTTCCACAGTCCGTAAAACCTCTTCCCCACGTATTTCTATGAGACCATCAAGCAGCGCTTCAGTGATCGCGAGCAGCTCTGAAGATTTCCGAACAAGGGGTCTGTTAACTTCGTGGGCCATTATTCCGACTAGACAGAAGCTATCTTACTGAAGCATGCAGGTACACTCGCTAAGATCGGCCTATACGACGCTATAGAAGTTACATCTAAATACTTCTATAAGGAGCCCACTGTGCTGAAAGGTTTTATTGAGTACTGGTCACCCACTACCAACTCTTTCCACCTGCCATTTGGTGAGATGAGTATCACACTTTGGGATGTACATCGAATAACGGGTCTTCCATTAACAGGCAAGTTCTATGATGAATTCGTTCCGCCCAATAGAGAGTTGGCCTTCGTATCTTCTCCCGATCGCAAGCCTTCCATTTCTGAGACCACCATTGAGCTCTTTAGAGAGATGGGGAAATTTTCAAACATCCACAAGCTTTCTCCTCTATAGTAGCTAGCACATTTCTTTAAAACTCTCAGGTATTTCCAAGTATAGGAGTCAACCTTCCTCTTTTTTTTTTTCTTCTTTTTTTTTTCTTTCTTTCCTTTTATCATAGATTTCTTCATACTAATCTTTTACCTTTCTTTGCAAATTTCGCGATTGTCATTCCAAGGAATTAACAAAGCTTCATGATGATATGAAGGAGAGAGCATATTACAGTTCATTTGGAGAACCTGCAGCTTTCCTAGCTTATTGGTTGAGCATCGTGGTACTTCCAAGCTCCAAATGGGCAGATGTTATTCGCCCTACAGTTTTTGTCATTACTGGCGCTTTGGCAGAAGGACAAAATATTCTATCACCCCTCCAGCGCTGTGTTCTATTTACAGAGCCCTTGTAGAAATAGCCACCCATGTTAAGAACCCTACCATCGGATCTTCATCAGCGTACGCTCCATGGCACTATATCACGGGCTGGCTGGGAGTCTACTTCCCCTGGACTATCAAAGTGCCAGAGAAGGCGTATGTTCATCCTGCACATCTCCCACTTTGGTTCTTCCAACAAAGGGCCATGGCTAAAAGGGCATACGACTGGGTGGCCAACAAAATCCAGGATACTGACCAAGTGGACTTCTTCCAATTTCGTCTCCATCGCTATATTGAAGATACCAACATGATAGACCAGGCAACACTCACCATAGCAGAAAGAGTTTTCTTTCTCTCTATTCGTTCCTGTAGTCTGCCTCTTCGGGAAGGAATAGAATTCTAGCGAGAACCCTATTATCCCAGCTGCTTCACTCACCAATTTGGCTACGACCAAGCCGTGCCAGAAGACTGTGGATTGGTCACTAAAAGAATGCATTGCTATGGAACCAACCCTATTAATTGGGCCATGATATGGAAGCAATTACTAGGTGGCCGTGTCGATTCTTCCTTCATAATCCCTAGTTAGTTCGTACTTCTTATAGTTGGATGTGGTGGTGGGATCACCAGTGATTATTGGTTAATAATTGCTTACCAGTGGATTCACCCATCTTTCTTCATCCGCCTAGGCTGAGGGGTAGAAAACTTGAAGGCAGAATTGGTTAAATACCAGAGAAGAGCCATGCATCTCATCATGGTGAAATTTGCAAGAAGATATCAATAGAAGATCCAATCCATGAGACAAAGCCCATTAATACTTTGGATGGCTGGTTTGCCCACAAAGTCTTGACAGAATTTGAGCAAATCCCTCTTAACTTTGGTGGTCGAATCACAGATGATGTTGAAGGCACATCTTCTCCTATTCTTGCAGAAACTACGACAACTCAAGAGAACCAGCTCGGGATGAACTACCTCCTCCTTCACAACCTACTCCTCCTGGTTCATCATCTCATATGACCAGATCTCGAGCGTGCTTGCAAGCGTCGTCACCTGTTCCTCAGGAAGGAGGTAGACAGGTATCTACATCCCCTTCAGTCCAAACTAGCAGGGAACCTCCACCAGAAAGTAGCTGAGCTGCTTCTTTTAAAGGAAAGCAAGTCATGATTGAAGAAGTATATAAAGAAAGCTTAGGGGATGAAAGTTTAACTTCTTCATTAGAGGGTATTGCTTCTATGGAATATGAAGATGATGAGGATGACAGAAGTGGCAAGGATAGAGATGATTAATTTGAGGAAGGAGAAGTTGATGTAGATGGAGAGAAGGATGTAGTTGATAAAAATATTAAAAAAGAACATCCTCCTGTGGCTTCTGAAACTCTTCCTATTGCCAATATTCCTGCAAAGTTTCCTGTGATAATAGAGGAGGAAGAAGAACCTTTAGATTACAGAGAATACGGATATTCACCTGGTAAGGGGAATTGAATTTCATATGCATTTATATGCGTATTTAGTGATAGTTATCTCATTAGCATCGTCATGTCTCTATTTCTGGTGCTCATGTTGATAATATCGAGATAGCTGATACTCCTCTTCTAAATCCTCCTGCAACTATATCAGTAATTTTGCCAAGAGCTCCTCTGGTTCCATTGGCGGCACCGAAAGTGGTAGCCCGTGAAATTATATTTCCAGTAGAGACCACTAACTTGCCCACTCCGACCACTAGAGACTCAAGTACAGAGGCCAGGGCGCCTTCCTTCGCTAACATAGCAGGGGCTGGCCCTTATACAGTTCAGGAAATTCCTCATCCTATTAGTCATACTTCTGTGGCAGGTATATATATTGATTGCTTTATCAAGGGTTGCACATCTTATAACTTTCTATCACTATCTTTGAATTCTTTCCTTCTTTATACTATAGGAACCCCTCCTCGTAGTGGAGCGGCAAGTTCTGAGTCTGTGGCCACTACATCTGAACTGCGTCCTTCACAAAGGTCCCTGCCCACAAGATGCTCTTGATGAAGAAGTCTTTGTGAGTGATAGTCCATATCTTCAAAGACCCTGAACAGTGGTTGGACCTGGATATTGCTATCAAAAATCTAGAAAGTTCCGCAAGAATGGCGAAAATCAGTATCTCCACTTTACATGATTTCCTTCTCAAATTCTGCAATTCAATAATCTCTTTAGCATCATCGGAGAATGTTACAATTGCTCCTCAAATCCTGGGGTATGGGAAGCAGTTGACTCTGTCCAAGGAAAAGGCTTCTCTTATTGCTTCTAGTATCTCTGAATTTGACCAGGAACAATTTGTTCTTCAAGAACAATTGAAGGCCTATACTGATGGCAGAGTGGTTATTCAAGATCGTATCGCTATTTTGAGAGAGGAGATTTCGCAACTGGAGTTGAAAGATCGCGAGAAGGAATCATCCATGAAGGAGAATGAGGAAAGGATACAAGCCAATATTCGGTCGGCTAATGCTGAGAAGTCTGAACTGCTCAAGAGCAAAGTGATGATCGCATCATTGGAAGATAAGCTGGCTAGAATTCCTGATCAAGCAAGGATCATTCTCGAAGAAAAGTCAAAGCATACCGCAGCTTAGATGCAATTAAAAGAGGACTTGTAAAAGTACATGGGGATAGTAGGAATTGTAGAGGAACTTTAAGCATGTATTTTCTTTTATGTATATGCTTTTTTGAATAAGTAATTTCTTTTGACTTTTAACATATGAATTCTTAACAATATTTTGAGATATTTCATTCTTCTATACACTTCTTCATTGTAGATCATTTTAAGCATACTCATCTATGCAATAATCTTGACATAATTTTTAATAAGGCACTAATATAAAACACCAACATTTTATGCTTGTTAGTGCGAGATTTCCTATATGATTTTTATTTTAATTGGCGGTACTAAGTTTCAATTTAGTCGGTTACACACAGTTTAAGATCTTGAGTAGTGGAGCCCACGTAGTTTTTTAGACTCTTGAGTAGTGGAGTCGGGTCTCACGTGATGGTCTCTGTAACTCTTAGGAGTTCACTGGACTTCTCACAACCTGGGGAGTTCATAAACCGCGATCCATCAGGGGGGCCTAGTGAAGCTACCGGGGCCATGAACTCGGTTGGAATTACGCACAGGGTTGGCCGTGGTAACACTCTAGAGTTCATAGAGCTCGCAAGGAGACCTTTGCGGTACCAAATCTAGGGCCGCCAGTCCGTCAATGAGTAGGTTTAATCCCTTCCTCATGAGTTAGTACTGAAATCAAGCCAAAGATCTAGGGGGTCTTACGCATGGTTGGCCTATCCATGGACATGGCCAAAGAGCTCACACTGCGGCCTGCTTTTCCTTCGTCTACAAGGTCGAGCCCATTCACGGGAGGGCATTTTCCTCCATTCCCCGTGACGCTGCTGAAAAGCTATACAGACGGCATTGGTCTTACGCGTGACTGCCCGTTGAGGACTTTTTGGCCTTTTAGGCTTTTAATTACTGGCTCCGTCAGCTGCCCGCATGGGTATATATATAATGGCCTTCACGGGCTTTTTAGGGCCACTGCCTTCTCATTGTGCCCGAATGGGGAAAATAATAGGTCTTATGCGTAGCTGGCCCTCTTTAGGGCTTGTGTAAACTACCTTAAAATGCCTTAAAAGACAATAATAGGTGTGATCATCATTGTTGCGAGAGTGATAGACATCTCTGATTGAGATTGATACGTCACCACTTCTGATAATATCTTCAAGAGGATCCGTCTATGTTGTTCATAATATATCAGCTTGGTGACGATACCAATTTCGACAGAATTTCACAGAGCTCGCTTGATGACGACGATGGTCACTTTCTTTTCACAATACTTGTTGATACATAGTTTTAATACGCTCACGAATTTCTTCTTTAATCATTCATCTAACGATACATGGACGTAGTCTTGTTTATTCTTGCCCCCTTTTGATATAGAATCATTATGCTTGATAATATTCTGGATCAAAATCAGTAGCATCTTCAGGGACGATAGCTCTTGATGAAGCGAGCATTAACCAATATACTTATATCTTGCCCATTGAAGCATACTTCTTTTATTATGTACAACCCATCCTATTTAGGCTCAAATTTTCCCCCTATCTTCTATCTGTTTTGGAACCATTTCAGGATGTTCGATTGTCTTAGGATCCTCTTCTAATGATTGTGCGGCTATAACCATGTTCACTGATGACCCTGCCCCTAATCCTTGAAATTCCTTTCGCTTTTCCTGACCAATCCCAATAGGGATTTGAATTCCTCTCCCATGATTCAGACCGGTGGGTTCTTCGTAATCAAAACCCATTTTTCTCATGATTTTCGTACTTCCAAACTATATTTTCTAAGATCTTGCGGCGTCAGCCTTCCCTGGTTCACATTATTCTCGGTTCTTCTCCTGCCTCTGTTTCTACTGTGCTGTAAAATTCTATTAGTTCTGGGTACTTTATGCTAGCCTTGACTTGAAATCTTTCTGGATCGACCGGAAATGGCTTATTTCTTTCAACATATGGTAGTGGCACTGTATAATTAGACTGTAAAATTTTCAATTGCTTGGGCGACAATAGGGTCAGTGGCGGCTGTCTTGGTTGTCTCAAATGCTTCGGCACAAAATAGAATTTCTTCTTGGTTTCGATGATTCTCGATGATTCTGCATTCTCGGTTTCTTTACTGTCCTTTAGGACTTTGTTTTCATCATTCTTTCTTTCTTCTTTAGTGAACCCTTTATAGTAACTGGCGTCCACAAAGAAGGACTCGACCTCCGTATATGGCTTTGCATCGGCCATCACTTTATACTGTATTCCATTCTTGCAGTATTTGAAGCATTGATGTAGTGTAGAGGGTACAATACTATATTGATGAATCCCTAGCCTTTCTAAGAGAAAATTGTACGTTGTCACGACATTTATAACGTGGCACACGACATCAGTAGCCAGCTCTCATATTTCCAACGTTAATGTAATTTTACCGAGTGCACGCTGCCCATCCTGATTGAAGCCCTGTATCATCATTTCACTAGGGCATAGATCTGAACGACGATAACCCAGTTTACTCAACATCGAGAGTGGCAAGAGGTTCACCGCAAACCCATTGTCTATCATAATTCGCTTAACCTTCTTTCCACGGAGATGACCTTCTATCGTTAGCGGTCTGTTATGCTTTGCCTCGCAGATCAAATCATCATTGGAGAAGGAAACGACTGGTAAGCAGTTTTCTTGCTCACCATGCTCTTCATGTTCCAACTCTGTCAGTAAAGCTTCTCTATCCTCATGATTGGATAATGCCTGGACCAAGCTCTGCCGAAATTCTTCTGACAACTTAAGCGCATGATAGACGCTTAACCGAGCCGGTATACCCTTCAAATGACTTACTACATCATACGACACCTTTTGTTGTTTCTCTCATCTTTTCTTTCCCGCTGTCATTCTGCCTTTTAAAGACCTTTTTCCTTGTAATCCCTATTTCTGGTTCGCAGGACATGTTGTCTTCCTTCCTGATAGCAACGTAATCACTGCTACCTTCTTCGTTGCCTCACAGTCCTCTTTCTCTTTCACCTCTTGGGCCTTTCCCCATATCGTAAACATGTTCACCGTTGCCATCGTACCCCTCTCTCTCTTTGTCAATTACTATTTCACCCCTGTCTATCATTCATTGTATTATATATTTAAATGTATAACAATTCTCCGTTGGATGTCCCACTAGGCGATGATAGTGGTAAAAATCTCTCTCTCTGGTTCTTGTTATATCCTCAGGGCGTTTAGGTTCTGGTAACTCTATTGTGCCGGCTTTTAGCAGTTGGTTCATCATAGGAATAACATCTTCCCTGTCGAATGCGAATCCCTCATGAGAATTGAGCATCCTAGGCCTCTTTCCACTGTACCTATTTCTTGATTGGTTCCATTCTTCTTTTCGTTCCGGCCTCTTTTCCCTGGAGTCCCTAGTATCTTTGCTTCTCTTAACATGATCGATGGTATTTATAGACATCTTGTTGGGTGCTCTCCTAGCTGTCTCATGGTGAAATACTGGCATCCTACGAGTCATTAATTTCAAAGCATGAGCTTTATTGGCCAGGTCACGGTAAGTTCTAATGTTGGTGCCAGTGAGTCCAAATGTGATTCCCATTTCCATAGAGTTTAAACACATCTTAAACTGTTCCCTTTCTTCCGGCAACTGCATACACGAGCCTCCCAATGTCTTCTATCTATAAACTTTTCTACCGTTTCTCCCTCTCTCTGCAGCACGGAAGCCAATTCTGTAATACTAACATCATGCTCCGAAGAGAAGAAGTTTGACATAAAGGCATCCTGCATTTGTTCTCAAGTATATATCGACCCTAGATCCATGCTAGGATACCATCGGAATGCTTTGTGTGTCAAGGATGATCTAAACAATCACAAGCAATACTGCGGTATTGTAGAAAAATTCTCCATGCTAGTTATGAAGTGCATTAGATGTTCTTCTAGCGATCCCTCCCCATTAAACTTCTAAAAATCTGGATGCTTGAAGTTGGTTGTAAAGGGGATATCTTCTACCTCCCTTGGATACGGTGTTCAGTATCTGAAACGGTCAGCATTTTCACGTTCACTTTCTAATCTAATAGCTTCTTCAATGTCTTGTCTCACTTCATCTTGTGTTACAGTTCTTACAGCTAGAATAGACCCTCGCGATCTTGCCCCCTATGGCTGAGAATTTTCAGGCTGATTTTCTTGTCCATTATTATGCCCATCATCGGAGGAGCTGCTATCTGGGCTACATTATGCGTAAGAGTCGCTAAGACTTCTCTGAGGTTTCTACACTCATCTATTAGTGCTCTTTGTGCTTCTACCATCTCATTGAAACGATCCTCTGCAGTAGGCGTATTGTCTTGATTTGTCCCGGCCATTTGTACCGCAACTTCTCCACTCTTTAACGAAGTCGTGGTTGGAGTGGGGCAGGAATATGTCGATGTAATAGGACTTAGGAAGAGAGGGAAGTATGGAGTTCCATTCGACTTCCGCATGCTTCCGTTACTATTGATCAATTGGGGTGATACAGACATCAGTGAACTTGTCTGGGGCGCTACAGATATGGGTGTACTTGCCATTAACGCTTTACCTTTCTGCTATCAAGTCCAATTGACCCTTGGTGCGATCGAAACTGGGAAGTCACGCGATCCTAACTGCAAAACTACTCGCTCAGGATATATCGCAGGAGGAGAAAGTTCAGGATTCTTCCTTGCTATATTACGTGTTATCGGCCCCCTAACTCTTGGCGAGGGAAGATCCATCCTGGGGCTTCTCGCATTTCGTACTCTTATTATGCGAGACATTACGATAGTCTAACCTTCCTCGCCTTCTAGCGGTTGCGGCGAAGTAGAAATAACCCCAGCTGTCGTTCAAATCACATTGTTTTTATTTGCAGGAAGTCGAGTCATGTATGCGGGGGCTTGATTTGGTGTGTACTCTATTGTGAATCCAGTTAGAGTGAAACAGAAGTTCACTTTTCTTGCAGAAGTTGCCATTGGTTGTAATTTGTGGTTGAATTCAGAAAGCTTTAAACATGAAACATAACCATAGTTAGCATTTGAAGAATAAAATAATCTAACTTAGAGATGAAGGGGAGGACGTTCCCATAGAGAGTCGCCATTTTGGCGTCGGAAAGATGCCAAACTTATGATAAAAGTTTTGTAACTATCTCGATGTTAATATTAAATAAGATAATCTCCCCAACAGAGTCACCATTTTGTCTCGAATAAGAAACAAATGTATTGGATTTGGGATATTATCTTATTCAAATATAATAAAGAGGGAGTATTTAGAGACAACCATCATAACTTATTAATACGGAGTTCATTTACATCCTCAAACATCCCTTGATTCTAAGATAGATTATTTAGAATGTACAAATTGACAAAGTTCAAATATCCATATCAGATATCAAATCTGGCAGTATTTTGTCTTGTGATTTGATCATCTCTTTAAGAGGAGTATGACATAGATCTCTTCTACTGATTTCCTGCTTTTAAAGCTTGAACAGAAGAAATCTGGAGTCTAGCCATTTCAGCAGCATGTTGGCCCCTTAGCTTCACATACCGCAGAGCAGTCTGGTTGCGCGGACCCGCGCAAACCACCAGAACTTCTTCTCTTACCTTCAATCTTTCTCCTCGCGCTGCTTCCTCTTTAAAATCTTCAATCTGTCCAATTGAAGGAGGGGAAGGGCTATTTATAGGCCCTCGCACTTATGGAACCTCGATTTTGGGGCCATGCGACCCACCTTTCGATACTTTAGATCTTTTTACAAAGAACCACTTCTGTATTTCGTTGTGTAAACCCGCGCAACTGTTATTTCAGTTGCGCGGTCCAGCACAACAGACATCGGTTGCGCGGAGCCGTGCAAACCACACTTAAACTATTCCATTCTCCTTCTCTTCCAATTTTCTTTCTATCTCCTCTTCCAATTTTCTTTCTATCTCTCAATCTCATTTTACTTCAATCCTATCTTCATCATTTTTTTATGCCTCAACAGGCCTCGACCGGTCGAGCACCTCAGACCCAAAAAATTGCTGCTCACTGGACTTTGAGTCGAGCCAGCCCTTGGCTGGTCAAGCGAGCCACTCAACCAGTCGAGCAAGGCACTCGACTGGTCGAGCAGCCCTGTCCAGACGTGGCTCCACATCTCAACAATCTCCCACTTGGAGACACATCACCATAAATCTTCGTCTTTTATATCCGGAGTGCACCACCTCTCCGTCTTCAAGCCTGAAGACCAATCAAAGCTGAACAGAGCTTCAGCATCTCCCGTGTGACCACCTTGGTCAGCGTATCCGCACGATTCTGACTTGTATGAATCTTCTCTAGAGCAATCGATCATCTTCTAGTAACGAACGTATAAAGTGACATTTGATGTCAATATGCTTCGTCCTTGAATGAAAGGCTGAATTCTTAGCCAAGTGTATTGCACTCTGACTGTCACTTACAGCTTGCAATCTGCTTGCTTCTTACCTAACTCTTCCATGAAACCTTACATCACACCATCTCCTTGCACGCTTCTGTAGCTGCAACATATTCTGCTTCCGTTGTACTGATAGATACTATCTTCTGTAACTAAGAGACCCAACTGACTGTAGCACTACCCAGAGTAAAGACATAACCTGTATGATTCTTCTACTATTGATATCTCCTGCCAAATCTGAATCCACGTAGCCTCGTAGCTTGATTTCTGATCCTCCATAACATAGCCCTACATCCTTAGTACCTACTAGGTATCTAAAAATCCACTTCACAGCTTCCCAATGTTCCTTCCCGGGGTTGTTTATAAGCCTGCTAACAACTCCCACTGCTTGAACAATATCTGGCCTTGTGCTCACCATAACATACATGAGACTCCCAATGGCTGACACATATGGGACTTTAGCCATGTAGTCTCATTCCTCTTGCGTCTTCGCATCTTGTTCATTAGAAAGCTTGAAGTGGTTGACTAATGGAGTGCTAATTGGTTTAACACCTCCCATACTAAATCGATCAAGTACCTTGGCTATGTACTCTACCTATGAAAAAATCAGTTTCTTATTTTTCCTGTCACGCTTTATCCTCATGCCTAGGATTTTTTTTTGCAGCTCCTAAATCCTTCATGGCAAATTCTCTAAACAGTTGTCTTTTGAGATCTGACATGTCCTTCATGCTTTATCCGGCCACAAGCATATCATCAACGTACAAAAGAAGGATGATATATGATATATCAAACTTCTTCAAATAACAACAATGGTCTGCATGATATCTCCAAAAATTGTTTCCCGACATGCAACTGTCGAACTTCTTGTACCACTACCTTAGAGCCTGCTTCAAGCCATATAGACTTTTCTTCACTCCACACACCTTGTTCTCCGTTCCTAGTGCCACATATCCTGTTAGCTGATGCATATATATCTCTTTTTCAAGATCCCCATGAAGAAAGGTTGTCTTAACATCTAGCTACTCTAGATGTAAGTCCTCTGTACCCATTATGGTCAAGACCATGCGAATCGTAGACATTTTCACCATAGGTGAAAATATTTCAGTGAAGTCGATACCTGCCTTTTGTTGGAACTCTTTCACAACCAATCTAGCCTTGTACCGTTTTGAACCATCGTGCTCCTCTTTCAGTCTGTAAACCCACTTGTTATGAAGAGCTTTCTTACCCTTAGTCGGAGTGACTAGCTCCCATGTACGATTAGACTCAAGAGAGTCCATCTCATCATCCATAGCCTACTCCCACTTAACCCGTATATCTGACAGTAATGCCTCTTCAAAAAAATTTGGTTCTCCATTATTTGTCAGCAATAGATAATGTAATAAGGATGAGTACCGGACCGTGGATCTCCTCTCTCGAGTAGACCATCTCATAATCGGTGTCTATGGCTCTGCCTCATTACGCTCCTGTTCATGATCATCCTGTGGAGCTGTAACACCCATGTTCGGTAACTCTTCCAACTCTACGAATTCTTTCTCATCGGCCTTATTTTGCTGCACATTGTCCTTATGAATCACTTTTTAATTGAAGACTACATCTTTTCTTTTGATGATTTTTCGGTTCTCTGTATCCCAAAACCTGTTGACGAAATCAGGCTGCCCGTAGCCTATAAACGTGCACTTTTTGGACTTCGCATCCAGCTTGTTTTTGCGCTCTGCATCAATGTGAACATATGAAGTGCAATAGAACACTTTGATATGTGCAAGGTTCACTTCTTTTCTAGTCCACGTTTCTTCTGGTAGCCCACCATCTAATGGTGTTGAGGGACTTCATTAATGAGATATGTGGCAGTATTCATAGCATGTACTCAAAACGTCTTAGGTAACCCTACATGTAACCTCATGATCCTACCGCGCTCAAGGATGGTCCTGTTAATGCGCTCAGCCACACCGTTTTGTTATGGTATCCCTGGAATCATTTTCTGATGTTTAATTCCATTTGTTGCACAATACTCGTCAAACCTCTTATCACAGTATTCTCTCACATTATCTGATCTGAGACATTTTACTATTTTACCTGTCTCGTTTTCTACCATTACTTTCCACTTCTTAAATACATCAAATATATCAGATTTATGCTTTAAGAAATAGACCCATGGTTTTCTACTGGCGTCATCAATAAAAGAAACAAATTAACGTGAGCCACCAAGAGATGATACCTATGCCGGTCCCCACACATTAGTGTATACAAGCTCCAACAGATGCATCATTAGAGCGCGTCCTATTTTCTTGAAGCTTACCCTCTTCTGCTTGCTATATATGCAGTCCTCGCAGAATTCTAAGTCAATAGACTTCAACCCTAGTAGCTTCCCTTTTGACAATAGCACTTTCATCCCTTTCTCACCCATATGTCCTAGCCTCTGATGTCATAACTACCCATTCACTCCAGTTGATGCGACTGCGAGTGAATTATATGATCCTAAAGTCATGTAAAAAGTACATTCCTTCTTGCCTCAAGATATCATCAAGGCACCTTTTGTGATCTTCCAAGAATCACTAGTGAAGGTCGTCACATATCCGGTATCGGCCAACTGCCCCACTGAGATCAAATTTCGTTTCAAAATCGATACATGTCTGAAATCCTTCAATTTCAAAGTCATTCCGTCTTTCTAATTTATATGAACGTCTCCCTTTCCACCAATACTGCACGGCTCATCATCACTCAGGTAGACTCTCCCGAAGTCACCTGACATATAATCACGCAAAACTTCCTTACACGAAGTGGAATGAAACGAAGCACCCGAGTCTATGACCCAAGACTCATTCCTCACATCAAGAGACAGGATCAACGTCTCTGTGTCACTCTCCTTAGATAGATTCACTGGATCCTTCCTGCCTTGAGAGCTTCTTACTTGTTTCTTAAGCGTCCTGCAATTACGTTTCATGTGCCCCTTCTTGCTGCAATGCTAACACCCGTCTTGGTCTTTCGGCCCCTTGGACTTCTTCCTCGACTTAGACCATCCGTGTTTATTGCCTCCTTTATTCAGCGATCTTCCTCTTCCTTCAACGTTTAAAGCATTCCCTGAATCCCCTGAAACTCCTAATGCCTTTCTTCTAAATTTTTCAAATTTCAGCTTTGTTGACCGGCCACATCATCAAATTTCAGCTTTGTTGACCGGCCACATAATTAAACCGGCCACATCATCAAATTTCAGCTTTGTTGATGTAACGCCCTGAAAATCGGGGGTCGAGCATAATCTCAACTCCCGAGTTCCAGAACATCACTTATGCAACAAAATGAATGATGATTGAATGTTGACTGTATTCGTGCATTGAACATGAGTGAGATTAAGCCAAAACAGCATATCATACTCTAGAGACAGTTAAATTTGCAAGCGGAAGACTGTGATAGATAGATAAAATATATAACTTATGATGAGTCTCCAGAGTGTGATAACATTACCAGGTTAAATAAATACAAGTGCAGTTCTAAAATGTACCAAATGTGAGGAAGTGTAATGCCTCCTATCCCATGTACCATAGCCCCGTCAATACAATATCAGGTCTTCATTGACCTGCCAGAGAGATACAGACAGGAGAATTCCTCCTATCATCGTAGAAGTAGTCCGGCTCTGCTTCACAAGCATCGCCACCACCTGAAACTCAACAAATCTGGTTGGTGTGTACAACACCGTCCCGTAACGTGGGAGTGAGTGATCAACTCAGTGGAACAGTAAAGCATAAGTTAACATGTTATCAAATCAATCAAGCAGTAATGATAAAGCAGTACAAATCAAGCATTTCTAACTACTCTTGTTAAGTGCAAAAATGATATGACATGATGCTGTATGCCCTTGCCAAACCACCCTCAAGCGACATCATCTTACGTTCGCGAATGCTTACTCCCTCAGTGCGCCACATCTACAAAGCACATGCGGTGCGATGATGCTCATGATTACCAAGTTTTTATTAGTCCATTTCAAACAGCAGTATTGGGAAACTAAGGTACCTCCCTTGTATCATTCCCAAACATGATCCATTCTAGGGTCGTCAATCCTAGTTATTCTCATACGATGTTATGGTTTGAGAAACGTAGTGAAGGCATCGCAAAGGGCTCATCACCCGTCAGCGCGGATACAGATCTCACCGTATGCGGCTCAATTGCTGGCCGTCAGCTCGAGTACAGGTCTCACCGTACTCGGCTCAATCACTAGCCGTCAGCTCAAGTACAGGTCTCACCGTACTCGGCTCAACTCACACTCTAGTTGCTGTGAAAGACTCGTGGCCAATCACAGACCCTTGGAGTGTACTCGATGATACCACGGAGGACTCGTCGCCCGTCAGCACGAGCACAGATCTCACCGTACTCGGCTCTCGCCGAAGTATCGACAGCTCGAATACAGTGTCCCATACCACCATATTCGGCTCACGAGTTGATTGCGCAATGGTCACTACGGGGAGGCACATGGCCCCAGCGTAGGCCGACAGCTCGACCACGGTGTCCCATACCACCATGCCCGGCTCATGCGTCTTAGCGGATCGAGGTACCATGGTTAAAAGGGGGTTTCACTAGTAAGTTTGGTACCCTAGGTTCAAGCAGTAGCGTCCAAACAGGGTGAGCATGCATAAGGCAGATCGGGTTACTTGACGAGCTCGACTAGCACGATCGCCCGTTGAGCTGCACGACATGAAGTGCATAAACAACTTCGTGTGGCCTAGCCACTGCCGACAGGCAACGCACGACTCGAGTTCGTCGAACACATCCCACGTGGCAAATGAATCTCAGCCACGAGTTCAATCCCGTTACCGATTGCCTGGACTATAATCATAGCCCCAAACACAATCAATTACAGAGATATAAAGCAGTAATAGATCAGGATTCAAATCATACAATCAGTCTGGTATTATCCGTTTAGGGCTGCCAGGGCTGTTGCACGCACTCGTTGCTCCGCTCCCCCATCACCCATGACGGATCATACAACATAAATATAAATTTAAACATATGCATTACATAGTTAAAATCATAAAACAGCTGAGCATGTTATGAAGCACAACACAAGCATGAGTTTGTACATGTTCAAATCCTAATCACACAACTATCAAAGGAGATCATACACATAGTGAAAAGAGGTTGAGAATCATATCTCAACACCCTTATATATTACAATTTGCCAACTACTACACATTCAGACATTTCAAGAAACACTTAAACAAACATACATCAACATACATGACATATGTCGATCACATAGGCATTAGGCCAAATCCTTTCGCTAGGGAGTTGCCCCAAACATAACACGCGTACACCCACGACGGATAGTCATGGCAAGCAGGAATCCAAGTTCCATATCCATTCAGTCATTTCCACAAACACTTGGGCCACACATTTTAGCATATATAGTGTATATTGGCCGTGGCGTGATTTAGGGCAAATCCTTTCGTCAAAGGGATATCGCCATTACAACAATCATATATCCATGACAATTAGTCATGGCGAGCACGAATGAGAATGCTATACTCATTCAGCCATTTTCACAAACACTTAGAATACACTATTCCAACATACCTAGTGTATGTTAGCAAACATGTATTAGGGCTATTCTTTCGCTAAGCGGTTATTTTATCCGCGTATACCATATTCATACAACAATTAATCATGACAATTATATTTCCAAAATCCGCACGTATGCGGTATTTCTAAAATACGCAATTTCAACATACATGACATTTACACATGAACATGTATTTTTGCGATTCTTTTCGCCAAACTAACATTTTATCCACACATGATATAATCAAACATTAAATAAACATGTCAAACATTTTCCAAGAAAAATACGTATACGGTATTTATACGTATATCTAGAGTATGTGAAAATCCATATTCTTTATCGCTAATCGAAACAGGAAACGGAAAGCACTTTGTACATGTGCATTTGCATACAGATCATGAATCTATCATTATCTGACATTGAAAGCGTTGAAAAACGTAACTTATACGCTTAAAGTCCTCACCTTTGGTCGTAGAATCGTAACGGAGACGATAGGTTTGCTAAGCTTCCGTATTCGGCAGTTTGGCAACCTAGAGAACGAAATAGGTTAGCTATTTCACAACCTACAACAGTCTAAACCCCAAAACAGATTAGGGTTAGGGTTTCTTACCTAGAAACGACGCCGGGAACGCTGGAAAAGCGTCAAGAAAAGGATGGTGCAGCCCGTGTGGTGGCAGGGAACGACGGCAGGGAAGATTCTCCCACTTCTCCCTCACTTTCTCTCTCTTTTCCCTCTCTCAAATCCAAATTCGTATGGCTGGAATGGGAGAGGGTTTAAGGTCCTTATATAGCCTCAAAACTCACCGAAATAGACTCCTGTTCAAAGGTTACTGCTAATATAGGTATTCCGTCACTTTCCAAGCTCAAAAGGGGTGTTCTGGTAGCCCTCTTTGAGCCAAACGTCAGACTTAAGCTCACCCTCTGCGGATCTACGTGGGATTACGTTTTCGGCTCGATCGGATTCCCAGATCGCACGTGGCGGACCACTTTCAGTTCAACGGTCCGTGGGCCACGATCAGAATTTCTGAGTACATGTAAATGTGTATGAAATTTTTCCTGATCCGAGGGTGTAATTTGGTCTGATTCTGACGGTCAGGTTGCTTAATACTGATGCGCAAGCGAAAGGTGCCAGATCACTATTCCAGATATTTTCTTTTCAAAAGGAATAGTGTTTTTCACACACCCTCGCTCCGGATCGAAATAAATGGCCGTGGGACATCGGAATCGCCTGATTTTTGAGATGATTGTCAAGCCCAGTGGGGCGGTCCTGGTTCTTTAGCTTCGTGTTAATCGAACTCCCGATGTGCGATCTAGCCCTCATACGAAGTTTCGTTTCAGTCCCGAGAGCAGACGGGTAATGAGTTCGGTTCTAAACTTTAGGGTAACCTAGAGTCACATGTTTTACAAGTTTTGGGTCTTGCAGATCGTATTTAAAGCGATCCCAACGGATTTCATGGCTAGTCGAGTTTGCACTTAGTTAACTTTGTTAAATTTCTAAAGGATTTAATCCTAATTGTTTTCTGGTTGAGATGGTACTTAGGCCTTTGTAGTTTGTATATAAAGTGATCCAAGTTTTACTACTTAGCTAGTTTAAGTTAGTGTCTAGGGCGAAAGTGCTTTGAAAAATTGAAAGCACAAGGTAGTAAAGGGGTGGGATTTGTGAAGGAAATGGGTTCAGGAGCGATTTTAGACTGTGGGATTTAGTTTTGACAAGTTGATAAGGTCTTAGGATCGACCCATTGCCCTAGAACGTCTAATCCCAGGTTGGCAAAAATCCGGGATGTTACAGTTGACCCTGAAGAATTGCTCACAACAATCACCAAACCATCCCAACTGTCTAGTAAACTGGACAAGACCAATAATGCCCCGGCCTCGTCCTTGAAAATAATGCCAACGGATTCCAATTGGCTCATGGCTGTATTGAACTCGTGTAGATGTTCAGCCACTCTCCCTCCATCTAACATCTTCACGTTGAATAGTTGTTTCATAAGATGAACCTTGTTGGATGCTGAGGGTTTTTCATGCATCGTAGATAAGGCTTCCATTAATTCTTTTGTGGTCTCTACCTTGGATATATTGAAGGCGACATTCTTAGACAAAGAGAGTCAGATCGTTTCTACAGCCTTCCGATCCAATAAAAACCATTCATTATCTGTCATCTTTTTTGGTATCTTCTCTTTTCCTCCTAGAGGAATATAGAGGTCCTTCTGATACAAATAATCATCCATCTGCATCTTCTAAAAGGCAAAGTTTGAACCATCAAACTTTTCAATTTTAGTCTTCCTTCTTCCGTCATCGCTCTCACTTGAACTAAACCAATAACTTTAATATCAGTTGTTGTGCAGCATGCCAACAACGCTAGTGAACTAAGATCCAATCTTCGGTCTTACCCACAAACGATAAACAAGAATAAATATAATCTAGAAGTAAAATCAAAGCATACCAAACAAACCACAAGACAGAATATACGTGAAAAAACTCCAAACAAGGGTAAAAAACCATGGGTGCAAACTTCCACTATAAAGAAAACGAGATTACAAGCAATATACTAACCTTTTCCCCTTAGATGTATAGAAAAAACCCTTTGCATACACCTTAGAATAACTCCCATAACCCTAGAAAAGCCTTAGGGACCCCTATTTATAGTTTAGGCAACTTTCCTTTCATACCTCTCCGAAAACTGCCTCAAAATTACGCAGTCCGTGGAAAATCTGAAAACGAATCTGCGTAACCTCAACTGGTCGAGCGGACCCTCGACAGATCGAGCATGGGCCTCGACTGGTCGAGCACCTAGGACCCAAAAAAATGCTGCTCGCTGGATTTTAAGTCGAGCCAGCCCTCGACTGGTCGAGTGGGCCACTGGACCGGTCGAGCAGGGCACTCGACTGGTTAACTCATCTTCCGTCATCTCAACAGTTTTGTTCTATGATTAACTCATCTGAACATTCTGGATTTATAGTTTTAACATCACTAGGTTGGTACAACTTGTCTATGGTTGTTGAAGGTATTTTAGTTCTTGAAGTTTGAGAATTCATAAGAATGTGATTTGTGATGTGCATTTGTTTATTCTTGTTTAGGAATGGCATTTTATTGCAGAACAAAAATTCTATTCAAAACTAGATAGCAACATGAACTTGTTGGGGTTATGATTCTATATGATGACTTCATGTTATCGATCTTTCTTTTGCCATTGCTAAATTTGCAATTGCTGAGTTTTCATCATTTTATATTGAGACTAATACTCCAGTCATTCATATTTGAGTTAGTAATGTTCCATCAGTTTTCGTTCTTCATTGAAATGCCAATGTTTGTTGCAAGAGAAACAAGAAGTTGTCATCGAAAAGGTTGTTTGAAATAAGCGCAAATGTGTCACAATTGTGAAAGGCCTTGAACTCTTTAGTGAGCAATGTCCATTGTCCACTGCAATTCTTTTTTCATTTTTAATTCAAAAGTTTGATGGAATCCCTTTATTTGCTGAAAGTTTCTAATTTTGTTTTATAACTCCACATGATGCATGGCTTATTGTTTCAGGTGTTAAACTGAGCGAAGCTTCAAAGAAGGTTGGAAAAAAATTCGCAACAGGAGCATCTGTTGTCAAGGTGAACTGAGAGCTTGTTGTGATATTATGAGATGATTTAGCTATAATATTACACCATTTGCAATATACAATGTTGCCTGAATAATTGGTTGTAGGGACCGACCAAAAAGGAGTAAATTGATGCACAAGGAGACATATTCTATGATATCGTGGAGTTCATTATTGAGACATTGCCGGATGTAATTCGTTCTCACTATCTCTTTTAATTCAGTGGATTAGTAGAATTCATCTTTTGTACATTACAAGCCAGAAAATGCTTGTTTATTTTGAAACTTCAGCTAAGATACATTATATGAACTACTCCATCTAAAAGAAAAAGAAAAAAGAAGAAGTTAATTTTAGGTTTAGATCCACAAATGAATCGAATTGAAAACATTTAGTTTAATTAAGAGGAACTTACTAGAGTTATGATTTTGTTTCCAGTATTCATAATGAGGAGCAATTTGAAGCAGTGTTTAGTTCCTTACCATTTGGGCTCTTCAAGCTAGATAAAAAACCTCTTTAGTTTGAAACTAGCTCAAGTTGAATGTTACAAAAGGACTTCAGTCGATCCAATCCTCTTGTTCTCTTGTAGATTCTTCCTTTCAAATCCAATTTGAAAAATGGTCCACCTTAAAAAAGGCAATTGCATTTTGGAGCCCGGGTCAATATGAACGCTGAGTTACAAAATTACAATTTGATTGCTGCCACTTTCTTAAACTGATAATCAATTCAATTCACTAGTGTCCAAATGCACCCTAAGTGGACTATTATTTTAATGAAATTTCTAGACATACCTGCGAGGCCCACATCTAGAGTCCGTTCTGTTCCATCAGGTCCCGCGGTCTTACCGGTTGAATTTCGGCAACCCATGACCTGTAGATTGTATTTACGATCATCCTTAAGTTTCATCTTATAAACCCAATCCGATCTGACCCGAAGCTTGAGCCATAGCGACCCCACCGTTGCCGCGGTTCCAACATCGCGTCTTGTGTGACAATCCAACGGGTAGATCAAAAGATGTACCATTTGTAATATTTGGCCTTTGATTGATGTGGGACCCACTTTAGAGGGGTATGCACGAATCCCGAGGTGGCATGACCCACCCTACAATCCCATCATTACCTAGCCTAACCTACAAGCTACCATCCTACTACCCTACACCTTTTTTTAGCTAGTTATGATGGATTTGCCTAACCTAGGCAATGATTGCTCTCTTTCTTAGAAAAGCTATGATGCATTTCTCTATCCTAAGCCCCTCTTTTCCAGAAAATTTTAAATTTTCTTCCCTTCTCTATGAGAAACTCATGATTCCCTTTCTTGTTTCTAGCAACTCATCATACCACTCTTACTTCTCCCTTTCCCTTCCCATTTTCTCTCATTTTCTCTCCATCCCCTCTCCCCTTGCAAGAGCCCTTGGACGTTCCACCATTCTCCCTATTTTCCAGCAACTTTCCACCTAATTTCCTCACCATCTTACCCTTAAGATCAGATCTTCACTATTAATCCACCTCCCTTGGAGCATAAGGAGCTTGGAGAAAGAGTTTTGTCAAGATCTTCTAGGTGGGTGATTATTTAGGATAGTTTTTCATTGTTTTTCTTTTCTTTTTTTAAAAAAAAAAAATCTTCTTTGCTTCATATGGAGAGGGTGTAGGACCCACCAATTAATAGTGAGGTCCTACACCACTCCTTGGATGTGGCCTTTAACCACCATTTGCATGCATATGATCTTGATGGGGCCATTCTCCATGGACCGCATCTTGATGAGTTTCCCTTTCATCTATGTATGTTCAGTCATCTAAACCTTAGGATCATGGTGGGGATGACATCCCCACCTTAGATTTGTATTTGTAGGGCCCATGCATGCATGGGACCCTTTTTGATCTTACATGTACACGTAAGTTTCTTTGTTGTGGAGGGCTCATAGTGGCGGAGCCCTCCCTATGGCTGGCATGTCTCCTTTCTCCTTCTCTTCTTCCATTTATATGGTTTGGATCAAATGATATGTGTGGCCCACCTGATGTGCCATGCAACCAGGCCCCTTCATATTTTTGGGATGTCCAGGCCCAAGTGGCTCGATGTCCAAGACCAAACATGCTACCTAGTTTTGTGGGTGGATTTGGAAGGCCTTTGGGCCTGATTTTTGGGCAGAATTTGAAGAGGCTTGGGCCCTAGAGTTGTGTGACCCATTAGGGTGGTCCCCACCTTATGGGATTTGTGATTTATTTTCCATTTATTTATCTTATGGGTGATCGGGACAGCAGCATGTTGCCTTCCAGATTGCTGAAATTTTATAGTGCTGTAATGTATGGATTGTAGGCCCTGTTTGTGGACCCTCTTTCTCTGATTTCATAGACTTTCCTTTGAGGTGTGGACCCCACCTTGATGTATGGCAATCCCACCTCATTTGGCCCTTGAATGGAGCTTATGGGGTAGGGCCAAGAGGGATGGACTGTCCAGTAGGCCCATATGTTGTGAAACATAAATTTCTTCATGTATTTTTGGGGAAGATGGGCCACTTAGTGGACCCCACTTATTGTCTAATCTAGGGTGCATGCAAATCACTCATTTCCATGGTGATTTGGAAGGCTTGGGCCCACCCCATTGGGTGTCCAAGTTGAGGACAGCCACATTTATTTTCTGCAGCAGAATTTTTTTATGCACCTTGCTGTCCACTTTTTGTAAATTGTTAAATCATGTGTTTATGGCTCCTTAATTACTTTTTTGTGGCCCACCTTGCTGGACCCACTCCATGTACAACAGGTCACCCAAACAACCCATTTTAGGGGTGTATGTTGCTGGGCCAGCAGCCCTGCAAGACGTCCCAAGCTGGGTTGACGTCCAGCAAGGGCTGGCCGTCCCCGCCCCTTTGGGCCCACCATAATGTGTTGTCACACCATGAACTCAGAAACCGGGCTCACAAAATTCCCGATCACCGAATCTGGTGCCGACAGCCTCCATAGTACCCCATTTTCGGCCACTAGCGTCCATACACTATATTCCAATCCTGGGATCCTACAAGGAAGATTTTCAATGTACATTTAACTCGTAATAAACATAACCACAAGTATAGCCAATTCACAAAGACAACATCATCATCACATATCCACTAATATAATCATTTAAGTACAATACTAAAATAGAAATACATGCATATAATAAAATCTCCAGAAGCTTTGCCACACGCTCCTGCCCCAGCTCGACTGCGTCCTATTGTCACCTGCACGCATCTATCGTGCATAAGCTTATAGAAAGCTCAGAGGGTTGTGTAAGTGTGTGCATAAGATAAGTGTCAAGTATTCAATGCAATGTCATAATCATACAATGTTAGGAATATTGAGAGGATCATGAATCATATAATAACAGAGTGAGCGGAAATATTGACAAGCTCATAATTTATACAATATTAGAGTAATGCGAAAACATACTGATAGGCCCATAAATACCATCAGCCCTATCCAGTTTATGCAATGCAGAAATATAATAAAAGCAATATCTATACTGATGAAGCAATGTAGATCAACTATGCAATGCAGAGACAATAAGTTAAACATTATATGCCAATGATGTAATGCAATATGCAAATCCTGATGAGTCCACGAATACTGTCAGTCGTATCTAGGTCGTATAAATGCAGAAACATAGTAACTCAAAATGCCATATGCTGTGGATGTAATGCGATATGTGGTGCGAATGGAATGATCATGCTGGAGTGTGAAGTAGGGATGATGGTACGTAGTATCGTAAGCTATGGGCCCACCACAAGGGACTTCTATCCAAACCAGTCCCATACCTAAATTTGGATAGTCAAACTCAATGTGGTAAACTCCTGATCTCAGGTTAGTTGGGCGCCCCAACCGTAATCCTGGCCATTACGAAGGTACACATAACAAATAGTTGCGCGTCACCAGCCCAAGTGGATAGTGAATGAATGAATGAATGAGTATGCAACTCCTGCTTCACAAATCAGTATTGTACATCTCTAGGATCATCAACGGGGTCTAGTACACTCCAAGCTGGCTATCGCCTCTACAGGCAGCGCAGGCCAGTGAGTGGAAAAGACATCACTACCCGCCTGCCAGCAGTATACTAATGCCTACCCAGCTCGTTGATAGCGGACCCATTTAGGAGCTGGTCAGACTCAGCCTAGCTATGCCTACTCCCTCAGGTGCGTAAGGCCATACCCCCTCCCAACCAACCTCGACACAGTGGGAGACGCAGCCTCCTGGTATTCGGCACTCGGGCGCTCATGTATCCACTCGGGCGGTCATGTTGGGGCGTCATTTGGTACCAAGAGGGTTTATGAATTTTCTCTCAAGGTCATTTATGGTAGCCCGATGCTAATAACAGATTTTCGGTGTCCCCTCTGGCCATCCACGACATGCCTGTGGAGGCTACAGCCCTAATGTCGCTAGGGTGTACAATAATCACAACACACAATGCAATGTGCATAAGTCATACAATCCACTCATGCATCAATCCTGTGCATACCGTATGCTCATGTGAGATAACCTCCGCCTATCAGGGAGTCTCATAAACCACCGACACTATGGCATATGCAATGATCAATCATATCTCATAACAAACATGCAGACGATGCGCATGGGCATGTATCATGATGTTATGCTGCCACATACTCATAATCGGTATCAATAACCGGCATTAACAATCGACCTCGACAATGTTGACATTTAACCAACATTGCCCCCAAGGAATGGCCCACATAAAGCCAAACATATCGTGGGCCCATGGCCTCACACAAGGGCCACATACATCAAGTGGGCCGTATCACATGAGCCAGAAATACATCTCAATGGGCCTCATCATATGAGCCTCATATACATCAAGTGGGCCGCATCACATGGGCCGCAACAATGGACCTCATATACATCCAATGGGCTGCATTAATGGGCCATATATAATCTCAATCGGCTATATCTCATGGGCCTCAAATATATCATAATGGGCATATGGGCTAATATACATCATAGTGGGTCTCATCATATAGGTCAATATACATCATAGTGGGCCTCATCATATGGGCCAAAATACAACACCATGGGCCTCACTCAATAGCTTTATACGCATTACGATGGGCCTCTCACATGGGCCTAATATACATCACAATGGGCTCCATCACCTCGTCCTTAAATGCATCACAATGGGTCTCATCACATAGGCCGCATATACATCACATTGGGCCTTAAATAGGGGCTGAATACACATCACAACAAGCCTCAAATATGGGCCACATATACATCACATTGGGCCTCGACAATCGGAATCAGCCTCGATATCGACCTCAACAATCGGAATCAGCCTCGACAATTGGAATCAGCCTCGATAATCGGTATCGATAATCAACCTCGACACAAGGCGGGGGTTCATAGTTGGATGACTGATAATGAAATCAATAGGGCCCAAGCGTTTGGGTTAACCCAGTACAGAATGATGAGAATGGGCCTATCCAGGCCTAAGAGAAGATCATAATGTGGACGTTCAACTATCATTTCCTATCAATGTGGTCCTTTAACCAACATTGCTCCCAAGAAATGGCGTTCATAGGGTCAATTATATAATGGGTCCACTATCTCATACAAGGGCCAAATGCACATCATCATGGGCCTCGCTTAAGGGGCATATACGTGTCACATTGGGCCTCATTCATGGGCCAATATAATATCGGGCCGAATTGAATGGGCTGATTCAAATGGGCCGACTCAAATGGGCCGAATCGAATGGACTGATTTAAATGGGCCGAATTAGATGGGCCGAATTAGATGGGCCGAATTAAATGGGTCAAATCAATGGGCAGAGTCAAATGGGTCGAATCGAATGAGCCGATTCAAATGAGCCGATTTAAATGAGCCAAATCAATGGGCAGAGTCAGTGGAACGAATATGGGCCTCATATGTGGGCCTCATATACAACAATTGGGCCGTACTACTTGGGCCTCGTATGCATCAAATGGGCCATGTATCTGGGTCTAACAATACAAACAAGTGGCCCCTGCCCATGAGCCAAAATACATCATTGATGGCCTCATGGATGGGCGGCACCAATGGTCCTCAAGTGGGCTTGGACCTCACCAAAATCATTTCATTAATTGTATGCATAACATGTGAATCTCTGCATACTAGTAATCCATGGGGCACATGGCCCATTAATGAAGACCAGCACTGCCCAAACATTGTTCATATAAATTAACACCATCCAAACTTGTCCAGGTGCATCAGCACCATCCAAACATTGTCCAAGTGCGTCAGCACCATCTAAACATTTTCAGCAGCGGGTCCCACCATCAGGATGGCTGTGATGTAGATTTACATCACGTGGGACCCATGGAACTTACTGACGATTAATCATCAGGTGGGTCTCACCATCTGGACAGCTTGGATGCACAAACACATCACGTGGGACCCATGGAACTTACTGACGTTAATCATCAGGTGGGTCTCACCATCTGGACAGCTTGGATGCACAAACACATCACGTGGATCCCACAGGACCTACTGACATTAATTAGCAGGCGGAACATGCGTCCCTGACAGATGGACAATCAGATTAAAACGATGGACGGTGTGTATGTAACACGCACACGATCAAACGCACCGTCCCAGCCCATGGACGGTGGGGATATACGACGTATATCAAGGTGGGTGTCAGGTGTGGCCCACTGCAATATGCTGCAGACAGCAGCGTGTGGCTAGCTGCTGACCAGCTCATGCCAGCCATCCGTTTTCAAAACAGGTGGCCCCCACCTTGGATGGACGGTGTGGATAAGACCCATACATAACGTGTGGTGGGCTCCACACAACCTGCTGATGTCAGGTGTGAGGTACACTAACCAATCTGATCAGCCTCCTCCAAACCGTTCGTCAGGTGGGTCCCACGTGAAAGGGTGGCCCACCAGATATTATTACAATATATTTCTTAATATATATCTATATTATCTATATAGATATATATATATATATATATATATATATATATATATATATATATATATATATGATATCCCATAATTTAAAGGGGACGCATCAAATGCACCATGTTGATGTTCGAAACCCATCACGGTGGGCCCACACAACTCGACCTCATGGGATGTTAAAATCAGCTCGAGCACATGTTCCTTTTCCATATATATATATATATATATATATATATATATATATATATATATATATATATTAATATATATATATATATATATGCATGTGTGCATGTATGAGGGGGAGTGAGGTGCCAGCGTCCAGGCTCTCTGAACGCTTGATGGATGGTTGGAGTGGGCTGCAACTTGTGGGCCATCTCCACATGTGCAACACGTGTGGAATGGCCCCACTCCCTACTGTCATATGATGGATACATACATTAAGGTGGGGTCCACACGTGTGGCCCACATCAGATCCAGATCAATCTGATACTTGTGTTTTCTTTCATTTAAGTCCGTCCAAACGGACTGCCATGTGGGCCACTTAGTGGACAGCATGGATAAAATACATACTTCATGATGGGCCACACACAGACACCATCCAAACAAGAGAGAGAGGAAGAGAGAGAGAAAGAGAGAAACGGTGAGATAAAGGGACCCTACCACTATGGGCTCCTCTCTATATTACATACATCAATGTGGATCCCACAACAAGTGGGCCCTAAACTTGAAATCAATGGTGGATCACCCACCTATCAACCTCTTTCTTTAGCTCCTTGGACTTGTGTGCTCTTTGCCTTCAACTTTGATAGAGGTTTATGGTGATTGGAAGGTTGAGATGGGAGATGAGAAGGTGGGCCACACTTAGTATTTAGGAGAGAGCTTGGACATTGGAGCTTTCATGGAATTTGGGAAATTGGTAGAGAATGAGAGAGAGAGAGAGAGAGAGAGAGAGAGAGAGAGAGAGAGAGAGAGAGAGAGGAGTGATGGGATGATATGGGATGGGTGTTGTAAGGAAGGGAATGGAGGGGTATGGGTTGGGTTGAAAATTTGGTAAAAGAGGGATGGGTGGAGAGAGAGAGTTGACTTTGTGAAAGGGGAAGGGATGGGTTGCTTGTACTTGAGGTATGGAGTGTACTTGATTTGATTAATTGATGGGACATGTTGTGGAGATTCCCTCAAAATTCATAACGCGCGGTGTTTTCCTGGAAACGAATGCGGGCCCACATCTTCTAAGCTGGGTATCGGATCAATGCGCGAGTTGCGACGTCGGAACCACAGCGACTGCGTGGTCGCCAAGATACAAGTTTCGAGTTGAGTCGACTCTGATATGCAAGACTCGGTTTAGGATCACGCGTAACGGGTCGAGGGTTGCCGAAATTCGACCGGAAGGAGCCTGGAATCCTAGGGAATGGTACGGACTATGATATGGGCCTTACATGTGGTGTTTTATCCAACCGTCCATCCATTGGGTGTGGCCCACGTGGACGTGTCCACTCCTTGGTGGACGTCCACAGTGGGGCACACCTTGAGCACCTTGTGGGGCCAACTGTCCTACCATCTTGGGACTCACAAGGGCTGACTGTCCTAGCTATGTGGCCCCCCACCCTGATGCGTTTTCCTCTAGGCCGTCCACCCTAGGTGTGGCCTACTTGGACGTGGTCCACCTCTGGTGGGACATCCATTAGTGGGACCCACCTCCTGCACTTTATGGGGTTGGCTGTCCACCCCTTGGGACGCCAGGAATTTGTTGGGTGCTGTTGGACTTTTGTCTAGCAGCAGGCCCACCTTGCCTTGTGCGTTGTACTTTCACATTCTATCTGGTGGGCCCACTGTCACTTGTATATATCATCTTGGGGATTATGCCTCACTCAGGTACATCATTTATTGGAACCCAGTAGACTTAAGAAGCTGCGTGGACTGTATGTCCAACAACAACCAGAAATTTACTGCAAGTATATGAGGTATATTTGAGTTGGGTAGCCCACCAGGTGGAAGGTGCTGTACATGCACACTTTGTCTATGTTTGTCTCAGTTTAATGGACCACTTGTATGCCTTGTGAGGCCCACCTTTAGTCAATTATTAAGGGCCGAGATAGATCAGATTCTTAGGATGTCCAATAGGCCCAGATGGGCCGAACATCCACTCCTTGAGCCCAAATTTGTTTAAGGGCTGCCCACTTTACTTGATGGACCCTGTGAGTTGGCTATAGATCCGACTAATGTGTATGAATGATCCTTGAATGCCCATCTATATTGCCTAGATTATGGGCTGACTTACAAGGCCCAAATTGATGTGTGTTGGGAAGGCTTTGCGAAGTCTTGAACTGATGTTGTAAGGCCCACATTGATGATTATTGGGTAAGCCTTGGCCATGTGTTTTTGGCTTGTGGGCTACTCATTAGGCCCATTTAATGCATGGATTCGGTGGCCATTAGGACTTGGGCCATGGTTGCCACATTGGCCCTTAATGATGTATGCCTTGGGCCATGGTTGCCCCATTGGCCCATATGAATGTATGTAGGCCTTGGGCCATTCCTTGAGGCCCATTATGAGATATGTAATAACATGTATAGCTGCCCTTATAGATTTCATAGTTATATCCAGGCCATGGGCCCTGTTTTGGCTAGATTTTCTTATTGGGCCACTTCTTAAGGAACAACGTTGGTTAAATGTCCACATTGTGATCCTCTATATGCCCCTTTGTTATGCCCATTCTCATCTTTTAGGGCCCATAACATTGTCTACCTAGTCTAAGTGGGCTAACCCAATAGTTGAGCCCCCACTTGTAGTTGTGCATTTGCCATGATTTGTAGAATGGTCTAAGTCTCTAGACCTGACCTTACTGAGAGGAGATCACATCATCACCGCACATCATGTGTAGCTTACCTTCATGATTCATCCCCATGTGCATCATATGTATGCTTGGATTGTGGAGTGATCATGATTTATGTCATTGGGCAGACTGTTTTATGGGACTCCCAGAGTGATGGAGTTGCCCCACATCGACGTGCCGGGTAGATTGGCCGACTACTGGACAAGCGGGTAGTGAGGTCTCTTATGCTCGCTGGGTTGTGTGGCTAGGGAGGCGACAGTCAGCGTGGAGTGTATTTGACCCCGGTGATTTTCCAGAGAGGAACTGTATTGATATGTGGATTGGATATGAGCACTTACATGATTGCATTGCACCTTCCATACGACATTTGGCTATGTAGGCCTCTCATTGCATTACCTTAGTAGGGCAGTTAGTATTCATATGTTGTATTGCATAACCTTGTTATGGCTAATGGTATTCATGGTCTTGCCAGCATATTCCACATACTCTGATATTACATCCTTGACACCTGTCCTGCACACACTTACACTACCCTCTACTCTTTCTATAAGCTTATACACGATTGATGCGTGCAAGTGACGCTAGGCAGTAGTAGTGCAGGAGCAGGAGCGTACAGTGGAGCTTTCCTTTGGAGTTATTGGATATTAGCCTTTGTATCTTTTCTTTACGAGCCCTGTACAGTAAAAGTTTTAATTTTTAGTGGATTTGTGGTAATGTTCCTGTGGTTATTATTGGTTGTTTATGATCTTGGGTATGCTGATTATAAAAAAGACTTATGTATAGAAATCCTCCTTGTAGGATCCTAAGATCGGAACTTGGTGTATAGGTGTCAGGAGCCAAGAATGGGGCACTACGGAGGTTGTCAGCACCGGATTCGGCGATCGGGAATTTTTTGAGCTCAGTTTCCCAGTTTGGGGCGTGACATACCTGCCATGCGTATCTATTTTAAAGTAACCATCTCAGGTGGTTCTTATAAAGGGATATTAGATGATGGCTTTGCAAAAGCTAAGTCTGATTTTTCTCACTGCTTTTTTATTTCAGGTACTAGAAAGTGCAATTTACTTCATTGAAGATGGGAGGAAGGTTGCCGCTGCTTAAACATAAATTGTATGCTTTAGTTTTAAGTTTGTTTTTTTTTTTTTTTTTTTGTGAAATACCAGTGCTCCAATGGGTTTGCCTTGCCAGGAAAGTATAATGTGGTCCCTTTTTCGCCAAAAGTATTATGCTCTAACTAGAAGGGCCACCCTAGATGTGTGTCCTGCTACATCAGTGTTGTTACTCATGGATGTTTATCAAATTTTCCAAGTTACATATATTCAGGTTTCCCAATCTTGTTGCAGAGAGTTTCGTTTCCATTTTTGCACTCAGAAACATGGAGATTAATGGGCATGATTTATACAAAGACCATGTAAGCGTTTTGTTGGTTTTTTTTGTGGAATGAGATATTCATGGACATGAATCCGTAATGATCAATTTTGCTAAACAATCTCTAGAATGGACTCATTTTCTCTATTTTGTTTCTGTTTGCCTTTTTGCCCTTTTGGGGAATTGAAAATGTAGAAGAGCAAGAAACTCTTGTTGATTCTCATTATAGTAAAAAATGCTTAGGCAGTAGGTTTGCCTTTATTTGACTGACTGTAGTTTGGATTATCTTAGGTGAATCCAGATCATGTTCCATATGCAACTGTGGGTCTGGATGAGCTGCATGTAACAGGCACAAAGTGGTCACATGCAATCCTAGAGGAAAAAAAGGTCTGGGTTGCTTGAATTGTTTTTTAGCATTTTATATAAGTATTTTGACACCTTTAATGTCAAGGACTGAAATCCTCCTCTCAATGCTTGTCTCAGGTGGAAAACCTGGTCACAGAAATTGTTGAGATAAAGTTGGGAAAATAAGTAATTGTTCACTTTCCTGCTCTATAAAAGTTCTGAGCAAATAGAATCATTTTCATCATCAATCTTATCATTTCAATCTCTACAAATGTAAATAAACCTTCTTTCATTGATTTCCTTCCATGTCTTAGGTTCTAAGATTTCTACGAACAAGGGGAGCACAAGACATTATTAGCTCAAGTTTCTGAATTACGGGATCAGGTTTCTGCAAAATCGCTTTTTCCTAAGTTCTTGCATCTTGTATGCTAAAACTGTATTTTTTGGTAATATGCAACTTTTGGAAGTCCTCAAGTGGATATATGACCAATCTACATTCCTTTCAAGGAGAATGTCTCAGGTTTAGAATCGAGTATTGTAGTTAAAAAAGTTATTGCTTGTTTACTTTAACAATTGAAGTTCTTGTCAACAATTTTACCTTCTAATATAGGATGAAATAGAAGTAGAGCAGGCTGCATCTTCTGCTGCTCAAGAAAAAGAGCCATTAAATGTGGAAGTGAACTCCTCATTTCTATGTTGATTGGTCTTTCTAGTGATTACGCATTGTTCTTGGAATTTCGCATCTTGAACTTGTAGCATGAATTGTGCTTCTTACTAGTCATTGGTGTATCAAATGTATGTCTGAGAATAAGAAGGAACTGTTGTTGGTCAAGTGGTATAAACCTCAATGGGGACCAAGATGAGAGGCTTTCATTGGTTTTGAGTCTTTTAACCACCATTTTGGTGTAGTAACTGATATGGCTGCTGAAGTGAGAGCAATGTTGGTAGTTTAGCCTACTGAGAGACATTAGATCTGTCCAAAGTGGAACTTGAGAGTGACACCAAAATTGTGGCAGATGGCATCATGAAAAATTAGAAACCTGATGCATAGGGTCCTTACAAGAACATTGTTTTGGTGCATGGAACTATTCACGTCTTCTTTATTACAATATTTTAAAATGAAGTTCTAGGACTAGTTTCATATGGGCACTCTGTTTTTGTAGCTGGATTGAGGAAATTAATCAACGGCAAGCAGAAGTACTAGATGCCCAACTGATGGTTGATCAGCTTCAACAACGAGATCAGTTGCTCATGGCCCAAAATGAGATGTTGAAGGTGTGGAGAATTCCTTTTTATATTGTTCAAGTTCATTACCATATACCGTACCTTGCTTTAATGATGTTTGTTATCACTTCTACTTTTTGTATAGATGGACAAGGCTAATATTAAGAGGAAGGTTGTAGAATTGGATGAAAATTTGGGTTAATGTCCATCCAAATGATGGCACAAATGGAAATCAACATTATTCTTAATCACCATGCACAGGCTCCACATTACAGTGGCGGTCCTTTTGGTGCTCATTTCATGGCACCTATATAATGCCTTACTATTCATAATGAGGAAGTAGTCCTCAATTGAAAAAAATCTGCAAAAGATATAAAGAAATAAAATTGATCAGATGGTTAAGATCATCCGATCAGGCATGATTTTTGCACCGATAGTTGCTCCAATTGGTATGATCAAGTGAACTGTCCCACTATTATTATTTACATGCTCATATATTTTTATTAGGGATTTCTATGCTTTTATTGGGAAATCATATGTTGTTATATCGTTATGCATAATGAATCATGTAAATTATGGCTCTTGATAAGAGCAAAATGTTTTGGAAGTCTTTTCCCTTCATCAAGAAAAAGATAATGAACTTCAAAACATGGGTGATGACAACCATGTTTTGGACTTGCATTGCATAATCTGGAGTTGGAATATGTGCTGCTATGATGTTATTGCATTAGCACTTCAGCCTTTTTTATGTTACTCGAGCTGGGAGTACCATATAAAGGATTATTATTATTATTATTATTATTTAAAAATTATTTAAGACCATTTTTAATTTATTGTAATAAATAGTATATACTTTTTTATTGTGAAGTAATATATATTTTGTTTAATATTTAGTTTAAATTGTATTGCAACATTTTTTATGTTTCAAATATTAAAAATACAAGTTTCTGTAAGTGCTATGGTTTCTTGCTCCTATAATTGTCAATTTTGTAGTGTCAAAACCTCTCTTAGAATCCGTGTCTTGTGTAGCTCATCTACATAATGAAAATTGTGAATCACTCAAGAACAAAGATCTTTACTTCAATAAATGCAAGTTTACATAGTCATGTACAACATCAAGTGTGTGTTCAGTGTTCAAGGTTCATAGTTCAAGCTCCAAGTCAAGAAAAAGTCTTTTACTTTAAACCTCAAGCTCAAGATTCAAGATATTTCAAGTTCAAGCTTCTTAAAGTTACAAATTCAAGGTTGAATATATTTCAAGTTGAAGCTTCAAAAGGTTTCAAGTTCAAGGTTCATCACAGTACGTGAAAAGTGGAAAAAAATGACGGATTTAGAGACGGTTCTGGACCGTCTCTAAAATTGCTTGGTTTAAAGACGCTTTAGAGACGGCCGTAAATCGTCTCTAAAATTTTAGACGGCCCCTAACCGTCCTTAATATTGTCTTAAAAATTTAAACGTCTACAAATCATTTAAGACGGTCGTGGACCGTCTTTTTTCAGTCATTTGAGACGGTCATTGGCTGTCCACATTAGAGACGGTCTTTGACCGTCTTATATGCAGTGATCTGAGACGGTTATTGGTCGTCTGCATTAGAGATTGTCATTGGCCGTCTTTTACTTCTAATCTGAGACTTTCAAAGACTGTCTCTATTAGAGACGGTCCTTAGCCGTCTTATAGTCTTGCAAAACACCGTCTCTATTAGAGATGGTCCTAAACCATCTCTATGAGAGACTGTCAAAGACCGTCTCTATTAGAGACGGTCCTAAACCGTCTTATAGCCTTGTCAAAGACCATCTTTATTAGAGATTGTCCTAAACCGTCTCTAATGCTAAGGTAAAAAATTAAGAAGCTCAAAAAAAATTATGAATTTCAAAAACAAAAAAAAATAGTTGAGAAGCTTAGAAAAATAATTATCAATGTTTAAGAAAATTTTAAATTTTGAAAAAAAAAAAAAACTATAATTTTATAAAAATCTAGATTTTCTATAAAAAAAAATTAAGAACTTTGAATAATGTTGATAATTTTGAAAAAAAAAATCAATAAAAAAATGGTATTTTGAAAAAGAAAATTTAAAAAATTAAACAAAATTGTGAAAAAATTGACAAATTATAAAAAAATATATATTTTAAAAAAGAAAACTAGATTTTGTATTTTGAAAAGAAAAATTAAAAAGTTATATAACAAAAGTGAGATTTAAAAAATGATATTTTGAAAAAGAAAACTTAAAAAATTAAGCAAAATTGTGAAAAAATTGACAAATTGTAAAAAAAAAAATATATTTTTTAAAAAAGAAACTAGATTTTGTATTTTGACAAGAAAAATTAAAAAGTTATATAACAAAAGTGAGATTTAAAAAATGATATTTTGAAAAAGAAAATTTAAAAAATTAAACAAAATTATGAAAAATTTGACAAATTGTAAAAAAAATATATATTTTAAAAAAGAAAACTAAATTTCGTATTTTGACAAGAAAAATTGAAAAGTTAAATAACAAAAGTGAGATTAAAAAAATGATATTTTGGAAAAGAAAATTTAAAAAATTAAACAAAATTGTGAAAAAATTGACAAATTGTAAAACAATATATATTTTAAAAAAGAAAACTAAATTTTGTAAAAAAAATCTTAAATTTATTTATAATGAAAATGATATTTAGTTAAAAGAGTAAAAAAAAAATATATACATTTTGAAAAAAAAAATGTTAAATTTTTTTATGAAAAATAAAATTACTAAATTATTAGGCACATCCACTAATTGAACCTTTAATCGTTTTTGGACAATCTAATCAGTTTAAATTGAAAACTAAATAACTTCAGATGTTTAAATCAAATTTCACTGAAATTGTTGATCTATCTTGTATGCCCAATATCTTTCTCATATGTAGCCTAATTGAGGCGAGTAACTAATCAAATTGAATGTATTGATCAGTAAAATAGAGTGAATGGACTAGACATGTAAAATGGGCCAAATATTTTGGTTAAAATTGTGACCCAACTTACTGACCTCGTGAGAACCTAAGAATTGTTGTTAGTAAGTTTTGTGGGCCCCATCATGATCTGTGTCGAACATCAACACTGTGGATTTGATGTGTCTCCTTTAAGTTATGAGATATCTCAAAAATCATCGGTAAACGAAACTCAAGTGGGCCATACCATTTAAAACTATGTGAAAACATCCTAAAAAATATAAAAGCACTTGGTGGGGCCCACATGAGTTTTGGATGTGGTTGAAACTTGGTCTGACCCCTCATCCAAGTGGGACACACATAGTGAGTGGGTTGGATATGTGAATCACATTTAGGCAGGCCCAATATATGATTATGAATGTTTTAAGGAAACATTTCTCCACTACATTTAAGTGAGTTACTTGTTACCTTTACCAGAGTAAACTCCGTGGGGTTCACCGTTATTTATTTATTTTATCCACTCCATTCATCCATGTTAACAGATAATTTGAGGTCTAAAGAACAAAAACGAAGTATATCCAAAGCTCAAGTGGACCACACCACAAGAAATAGTGTGATTGAACCTCTACCATTTAAAATTTCTTAGAGGCCATAGAAGTTTTGGATCAAGCTGATGTTTGTGTTTGCTATTCATTTATATATTTTTGATATTATGAACAATCTTTAATTGTTTTTGGACAATCTGATCAGTCCGGACATGAAGAGTAAATAACTTCAGATGTTTAAATCAAAATTCACTCAAATTGTTGATCAATCTTGTTTGCCCAATATCTTTCTCATATGTAGTATGATCGAGGTGAGTAACTAGTCAAATTGAGGGTAATGATCAGTAAAATAGAGTGAATGGACCAGACATGTAAAATGGGCCCATCATGATGTGTGTCGAACATCAACACCGTGCATTTGATGTCTCCCCATTAGCTTATGAGATATCTCAAAAATCATCCATATATGAAACTCAGGTGTTGATTAAAATCTAAAACTATGTGAAGACATCTAAAAAAATATAAACAGTACAATATTGGATGTCATACCATTTTGGGGCCATAAAAGTTTTGGATCAAGCTGATTTTTGTTTTTTCCCTTCAGCTGGCCCTGTATGACCTAATTAACATATTGGATGTCAAATAAACAGTACAGTAAGCCTTAGGAGGATTTTAATGATGGATATCCAATTACTATTGATTTCATGTGTTGTGGTGCACCTAAGATTTCTGTGGTGGGGTCCATTATAGATTTTTATCTGCCTCATTCTTTGGCTCATGACTTAAAATGATATCTCAAAATGGATGGACGGTGTGGATATAACAAATACATCACAGTGGGGCCCATAAAACTTGGTGGATGTTGGTCGGTGCTCTATGGGTCCCACCATGATGTATGTGTTTCATCCAAGTGGGACACACATAATGAATGGGCTGGATCTATGAACCACATCTAGGTGGGCCCAATAAATGCTTATTTTTAAGGTCGTGGCCCACCATGGAATGGTGCATCTGACTGACGGGGCGGATCCAAAGTTCAAGTGGACCCACCATAGAAAAGAGTGGGATAGTGACACTCACTATTGAAACCTTCGTAGGGCCCACCGCGATGTTTATTTGAGATACAACTTATTTATAAGTTAATACATACATGGATACAGTTGAAAATTGGTCTGACCCCTCATCCAAGTGGGACACATGTAATGAGTGGGTTGGATATGTGAATCACATTTAGGCAGACCCAATATATGATTATGAATGTTCTAAGGAAACCCCTCCATTATATTATGTGGTGTGACCCACATTTAGGCTGATGTTTGTGTTTTCCCTTCATTCATATTTTTTTAATATTATGAATATGTTGGATGATGCTCTGTGGGCCCCTTGGCTAGTGGTCGATGCTCTGTGGGCCCCACCATAATGTATGTGTTTCATCCTATCCGTTCATCCATTTTTAGTGATCATTTTATGGCTTTATCCCAAAAAGAGAGGTATATAAATCTCAGGTGGACCACACCACATGAAAACAATAGTGAATGGATACCCATCATTAAAATCCTCCTAAGGCCCATTGTACTGTTTATTTGACATCCAATAGTTGATTAGGTCATACAGGCTCAGGTGAAGGGACAAAACAAAAATCAGCTTGATCCAAAACTTTTATGGCCCCAAAATGTTTTTCAATGGTCAATGCTCATTCAACACTGTTTCCTATAATGTGGTCCACTTAAGATTGAGATATATCTCATTTTTTGTCTCACATCATAAAATGATCTGTAAAAATAGATGGACAGCATGGATGAAACACATACATCATGGCAGGGCCGACGGAGTACCGACCACCAGCCATTGGCTAGTGTCAGGGGGAGTAGCCAATCCGTTTCCACCACGTACGGAAGCGGATTGCATCCGGCCCTGCCCAAACAATGTTTCGTCCTGGCAGGGATCTGTGGGGTCCACCTTGATGTAATAGTTTAATCCACACCTTCCATCTATATTCAGATATTATTTTATGGTCTAAAGCAAAAAATTAGACGAAATTCATGTTTAAGTGGACCACAGTGGGGATTGAATGCCCACTGTTGAAAACTTCTTGGTAGCTGTAAAAGTTTTGGATCAAGCTGATATTTGTGTTTTCACTTCATCCAGGTCTACACGACCTTATGAATAGGTTGGATCGTAAAAAATCATCATGGTGGACCTTAAAAAGGTTTCAACAGTGGGCGTCATTATCATTGCTTCTTCCTTCAGTGTGGCCCACTAGAGCTGTGGACCTATCTCATTTTTTTATTCATATTCTAAAATGATCTAAGAAAAGGGATGAATGGCACAAATAAAGTCTTTACATCACGATGGGCCCCACAGATCACTGCCCAGATGTGTTCGGGTAGGGGTAAGACGCAATCCGCTTCCCTCTTTCGCTAATTTGCGTTGCGCTCTCTCCCCCCCAAAATAAAAAAATTCCCAAAATCATGCTCTCTACCCCTAAAATCGAAAACCCCCCCAACTCAAAAATCCCTAAAATCGTGCCCTCTCTACCCCCAAGATCCAGATCTCTCTCCCTCCCACTCTTTCTCCCCTCTCTCTCAGGCAATCAAATGATCATTGTTGGAAGCAGAGATCGCCCTATTTTGACAGCCACAATGGTACGAATGTCGCCGCACAGTGGTCGACAGAGATTTGCTTTTGGGGAGGGGTTGCAATGGAGATTGCCTGTTTTGAGATGAATGAGTAGAGAGATTTGGGCGTCTGGTAGAGGAATGGCTTGCTGTTAGGTGGATTTCAGCTATCTAAAGGTGTTTTTGTAACAAAGATGCAGAGATGGGTTGATGGTGATGCAGAAGAATGGCTTGATGGTGATACAACGATGTAGAGATGGGCTTAGATGCCAAACCTGATCTGGTGAGCCGGGTGGTTGGTTGTGGTTGCATAATATCTTCTTCATGTTCATAACCTGATTCCTTTTTTAGTTTTATTTTTTTCTTGTGGACCTTTGCTATAAACTTTTCTTGACTTTCCAAAGTGGGTGGGTATTGGGAGTAATGAACATCAAAATGGTGCTATTGTTTGGGCTATGGGTCATCCAAGAGGTGGTCCACTAATTGGAGGGTTTGGATCCATAACAAAATATGCCAATCAAGGTTAATACCAGTTACTAAAATGGTACTCAACGCTCCTAAACCTTATCTTAAGAAAACTAATCAGTAATGAAGTGTACACTTACTACACTGATGAGCATTTCAAGTTTCTACAGGAGTTGTCTGAGTTTTTTTTATTTTATTTTCTCCTACTGTTTGGCAGACCTGGTGCAAGTCCATCAGATACCCATGGTTTTGTTGTGGATTACTATTTGCAATCTTGAAATGCAGCGAATTTCCTGCCATCGGGTCATAAATACAGTGATGAAAGATTAACATCAGAATTTCACATAGTAAAGGTGAATACCTGCTACAGTTGACAATTGACTCCATGGATTGAAAACCTCCATTATGATTAGATAGATGGTGTGATGTGGTCCCTGTTCTCTAACATTGATTTTCACATGGCTATTCTTATTTTTCCTTCATTTTGTGGAGCTAAACTAGCTATATGATTGATTCTTGTTATCTATCGCAGTTCTTTCAGTTGTCCTTCTATGGCATTTAACCAAATTCTCCAATTTTGTTATATAGTTATTTAAAAAATTTAAAATAAAAATCTGTTAATTGTGCATGAATGGCTTGAAACCCGAGTGCATATGATGTGTTTGATACAATGACATTTTTTCCTTCCATCTTCCTTTCTCTATTAATTGTCTCATTCATTTGGGCAGATCTTACGTAGGTATCTATCCCCAATTTTCCCAGCAGCATAATGGTTTCTTCATGCAACAGGTATTTTGTTCTCTAAGCACTCAAATTAGAGATTAGTTGTTTTGCTAATGGAGACTAGCATGCCTTCTTTTCCAATATTTGACAGGATGCAGAAGAATGTTGGACCCAACTTATGTATACACTTTTCTCAATCTCTAAAATCACCAGACTCGAGGTATTTTACTTGGCACCAGATAGTGTAGAAGTGATGGCTACATGCATCCACATATTTTCTCAATCTTTAAAATCCTAACCTTTCATTAGGTTGCCAAAAAGCAGGTCAACCAAAACACTAAAAAAAGAAAAGAAAAGAGAAAAATACCAAGACGTAACCTCTAACCTACACTTTTTTTGGTGATTTGTGGAAAAAGTGAGAAAATGGAAGCTGTTTTACACGGGTTCTTTGTTCCAAATTGCCCCAAATGTAAATAGAACCTTATTGGCTTAGTAGTTCTGCTGAGTGAGATTTTAGAAATTCAATGAAATGTTGCCTTAAAGATACCTAGATGGAGACCCTTAAAAAACACTACTCCGATGGAGAAAATCTTTTTGGGGTTGTTGTGTTGCCAGTCTGTCTTTGACAGTACAAAAGAGATGCTGTGCCCCACTGATGTAACTGAAGCATCATTTCTTGCAGGAGATGTGAAAGTTCAATACTGTCATGTCTAGTCATTACATTTTGGTATGTTGTACTTGCTATGGTTGTGATTCTCTAACTAGGTATTCTGTCAAATATAGGCGGTGGCTGGATTAGCAGCTGATGGCAGCCAGATTGTCGCACGCGCCAAGTCTGAAGCAACTAGCTATGAGAGGTTAGCTGTCTGAACTTGTGTGGCAACCTAAAATCATTTAACTGGCTTTCTACTCAGGCTAACGGAACATTTATATGCTCGAAGAACAACAATGCAGAGTAGAAAATTCATAGACATTAATAATTTGGAAAGAGAATCAGGCATGGACCACTCATCTGCTCGGCCACATACACTGTTGAATATGGACCTTAGGCCATTTTCTCTGGTTGTCAATTTCTCTCATGCATGTTTGGCCCCCCGGATGAATGGGCTGACCTATTTTTTAGGCTCGTGCATCTTAGTGGGGCCCACCTGGTGAATGGCGTCTGCCATACATGTGCCATTTGTGGGAGGGTAGGATTTTAGTGGCTACTCTTGCAAGTACCTGCAGGCCCATAGCATCATCTTGGGGAAATTTAACTTGATCACAATGCACTAATTTCCTCATTTGGTGTGCTCCTCCGAACTTGGACATGCAGCACAAATACAGTGATCCGTGATCCAGAGTCCATTAGATGGTTCCCCTGGATGGATCAGAATTCATAAATCAGTTAATTGCTTGAATTGAAAGTTCGTACCACTGATTGGACCTTTACATTCAATGCTGACCATTTTCTGCACTATTTACACCATTAAAAAAGCATTTACTCTCTATACACTCTATCTGTAGATTGACAATCTGATGGCTAAAATAGCCCAATTAGCATGCATGTGTATATTCTGTATGTATATATGTACATATGCGGTCTATCCGTGATTGGACCTACACAATGAACAGTTCGTATCATGGACTATTGTGCCCCCATTTCCAATTCTTGTTTACATAGGTTCATGGTGCATGGATAGAGATCACCTTTTAAGTATTATCTTATGTTAGAATCCTGTTATTGTTTTTAGTTGTGCAGTGTCTATGGTGAGCCCATACCAGTGAAAGAACTTGCTGACCGCGTTGCTAGCTATGTGCATCTGTGCATGCTCAATTGGTGGCTAAGGTTAGGAAAATAGGCTCTTAGCAGACGATGTTTTGTATGTTGTGGTAATACCTTCAATATGTGGTTTTCTCAAATGCAAGAATGAATTGGTGGTGCAAACCTTTCGGATGTGGAGTAATTCTTGGAAGATATGACAGAAATGGACCTCAGCTACACATGGTCGAACCATCTCGAGTTTCCTATGTAAGTTGATTCCTTTGTGAATGCTTCCAATGTTTAGGCAGGAAAAATGTCAATGGGACTAGCTTGGGTCCCATTTCTAGGGATTGTGTCTCTCACACTTCTGCAAGATTTTATCCACTCATCAGGGGGTTCCCACAATAGAGATGCCTGGGCCAAGATAGGCAGTCTGCTCATCTGACAGGCCCCATATTTATGTTTAATGCACACTGTTAAATACTTATAAGCTGTGCATTTCCTTTGTATGTGTCCCAGCTGATGGGCATACTGGCATGTTTTTGGGCCAGGGCATATATGTGGTGGGCCCCATCCAATGACAGATGATCACGTGTGCTACATGGGCATATGTGAGCTGTTGCAGCTAATATGGCTTTTTAAGCAAACAAAGTATTGATCTTGTCTTCTTTTGCCAAGATCTGGACATGAGAGCTTTATGTAAATTGGCTGCGTTTCCAACTGCAATCAACTGCAAGATAAGTTCTTAGCAGATATCAATGGCAATGCTATTTAGATCTAAGCTTCTTGGCATTAGCTATTATTTACTTGTATTGGAAATGTGCTCTGCATACAGAGGTATTTTGGTGCTACAATCGGGAAGGGAAGGCAGGGTGCAAAAATGTAAGTTGGTTACAATCTCCATCTATGCCAGTATTTCTCTAGAAGGTGGAATTGCACGTCAAATAGAAAAGTTGTATTGAATGTTTCATGGGCTTCACATGGTTTATAATTTTCCAGTTTTGTAATGGCGTGCTGCTCCTTTATTTTTTTTTCACCGTTCTTTTAGAAGTGCCACATTGCTTCATTCTTGCAGTTCTGTAATGGTATGCTACTTTATCTTTTCTTCTCTGTTCTTTTACTAGTACTACATTGCTTCATTTTTGCAGATTCTAGTAGGCAATGCATCTAGGCATGTCATGCATTTCATCTGAGTTGATTTAATCTTCTTCTAGCATAAGAGGTTATGGCGCATTGAGTTGCATTTAGGCACATGAACAACCTGGGCAACCGATGTGGGCATTCCACTAGGTGCGGACCTCACTTCATGAGTGACAACACAGTCCATGTTTATGAAATGATCGTATCCATCCAAATGCTGGCCTAATATTTTATACTCATCTGTATTTCGAACTGTAGATGGATGGTTAGGATTGTTTGATTGAGGTGTTTCTATAACAACAAAAGCAACCCAAGCTGCTGGCCACCAAATGGATGGTTCAGATTTATGATTTGACTGATTTTATTTTTATTTTATTATTATTATAAATGATCAACCATCTGTTTTATAGGCCATGGATCAGATGGTTAGAATAATCTACATTAGTGGGTTGAAGCATCCATGCATCCGTATGTAACTCATAACTTAATTAGTTCCAAAAGTAAACATTGAACCATGATCGTACATAACCCTTTGTGGTAGGGGTACCACTAATGTCGATCGCCAATTTGATTTTTTTCAAAACATGAAAAGACTAATCAGTCCTACTTCTTGTAACTTCAGCCACTGCTTCAAATGGAGGGACTGCACAAAGATTTGGTTAGGGAGACCACTGATGGTAAACTAGCAGCTACAGCAAATATGAGAGTTACAAAGGTGAAAAGAAACATAAGTCGGTCGGTAAGATAAGATGCATGATTTTCCTTTTCAATTGTTAGTCATAGAATGACAGTTCTTGTTTCAATTTTCTTGGATGGTGATGAATGTATTTGGGAATGTAAATGAAAATAAAAAACTTATAATATATATATATATATATATATATATGTGTGTGTGTGTGTGTGTGTGTGTGTGTGTGTGTGTGTGTGTGTGTGTGTGTGTGTGTGTGTGTGTGTGTGTTATCAATGGAGGATACCTTGTTTAGGGGGACATGAAATTCTTGTAGCTTATGGTATGGTGCCCCATATTGGTTGTATGTTACTAGTATGTAGTAGATAATACTAGGTTCAATAGTAGATAATACTAGAAAATCCCTAAACTTAAACCTACACTTAATCCTAATCTACTCCTTAACCCGAATCCAAACCTAAACCTATACTTATAACCTAAAACTATTCTCAAATCTCAAAACTTATAACCTAAACCTGAATCCAAACTCGAACCCAAATTCCTAAACCTTAACCTAAACATATAACCTATAACCTATAACCTAAGCCTATACCTAAACCTAAAACCTAAAGCTAAAGCTAAACCTATAACTTAAACCTAAACTCAAATCCCTAAACCTTAACCTAAACCTACAACCTAAACTTAAACTTATAACCTTAACCCTAAACCTACACCTAAACCTACACCTAATCCTAATCTCAACTCCCTAACCTAAACCTAAACCTAAACTTGAAAACCCAAAACTAAACCTGAACCCGAACCCGATCCTGATTTCCTAAACCTAAACTTAAGACTTTAACCTAAACCTATTCTCAAATCCAAAAACCCATAACCTAAACCTAAATCTAAAACCTATAACCTAAACCAAAACCTATAACCAAAACCAAAACCTATAACCTAAACTTAAACCTACACCTAATCCTAATCTAAACTCCCTAACCTAAACCCAATCCTGAACCCGAACCCGAATTCTTAAACCTAAACCTTAACCTATTTTCAAATCCCTAAACCTAAACCTACACCTAATCCTAATCTCAACTCCCTAACCCAAACCTAAACCTAAACTTGAAAACCCAAACCTAAACCCAATCTCGATCCCGAACCCAAACCCGATTTCCTAAACCTAAACCTTAACATATTCTCAATTCCCTAAACCTATAGCTTATAAGACCTAAAACCTTAACCTTAACCTAAACCTATAACCTTAAAACCAAAACCTATAACCTAAAACCTTAACCTATAACCTATAACCTAAACTTATAACCTATAACCTAACCTTAACCTAAACCTAAAACCTAAACCTTAAGCAATAACCTACAACATAAACCTAAACCTAAGACCTAAATGTATTCTCAAATCCCTAAACTTAAACCTACACTTAATCCTAATCTCAACTCCCTAACATAAACCTAAACCTAAACTTGAAAACCCAAACCTAAACCCGATCCTGAACCCGATTCCCTAAACCTAAACCTTAACCTATTCTCAATTCCCTAAACCAATAGCTTATAACAAAAACCTTAACCTAAACCTATAACCTTAACCTAAACCAAAACCTATGACCTAAAACCTAAATGTATTCTCAAATCTCTAAACCTAAACCTACACCTAATCCTAATCTCAACTCCCTAACCTAAACCTAAACCTAAACATGAAAACCCAAACCTAAACCCAATCCCGAACCCAAACCCGATTCCCTAAACCTAAACCTTAACCTATTCTCAATTCTCTAAACCTATAGCTTATAACCTAAACATTAACCTAAACTTAAACTTAAACCTTAACCTAAACCTATAACCTTAACCAAAACCAAAACCTATGACCTAAAACCTAAATGTATTCTCAAATCTCTAAACTTAAACCTACACCTAATCCTAATCTCAACTCCCTAACCTAAATCTAAACCTAAACTTGAAAACCCAAACCTAAAACCCGATCCCGAACCCTAACCCGATTTCCTAAACCTAAACCTTAACTTATTCTCAAATCCCTAAACTTAAACCTACACCTATTCCTAATCTAAAATCCCTAACCTAAACCTAAACCTAAACTTGAAAACCCAAACCTAAACCCGATCCTGAACCCAAACCCGATTCCCTAAACCTAAACCTTAACCTATTCTCAATTCCCTAAACCTATAGCTTATAACCTAAACCTAAACCTTAACCTTAACCTAAACCAAAACCTATGACCTAAAACCTAAATGTATTCTCAAATCTCTAAACCAAAGCCTACACCTACACCTAATCCTAATCTCAACTCCCTAACCTAAACCTAAACCTAAACTTGAAAACCCAAACCTAAAACCCGATCCCGAACCCTAACCGGATTTCCTAAACCTAAACCTTAACTTATTCTCAAATCCTTAAACTTAAACCTACACCTATTCCTAATATAAACTCCCTAACCTAAACCTAAACCTAAACTTGAAAACCCAAACCTAAACGTAATCCCGAACCCGAACCCGAATTCCTAAACCTAAACCTTAACCTATTTTCAAATCCCTAAACCTAAACCTACACCTAATCCTAATCTCAACTCCCTAACCTAAACCTAAACCTAAACTTGAAAACCCAAACCTAAACCCGATCCCGAACCCGATTTCCTAAACCTAAACCTTAACATATTCTCAATTCCCAAAACCTATAGCTTATAAGACCTAAAACCTTAACCTTAACCTAAACCTATAACCTTAAAACCAAAACCTATGACCTTAAACCTTAACCTATAACCTAACCTTAACCTAAACATGAAACCTAAACCTTAACCAATAACCTAAAACCTAAATCTAAACCTAAACCTAAAACCGAAATGTATTCTCAAATCGCTAAACCTAAACCTACACCTAATCCTAATCTCAACTCCCTAACCTAAACCTAAACCTAAACTTGAAAACCCAAACCTAAACCCGATCCCGAACCCGATTCCCTAAACCTATAGCTTATAACCTAAACCTTAACCTAAACCTATAATCTTAACCTAAACCAAAACCTATAACCTAAAACCTAAATGTATTCTCAAATCTCTAAACCTAAACCTACACCTAATCCTAATCTTAACTCCCTAACCTAAGCTTAAACCTAAACTTGAAAACCCAAACCTAAAACCCGATCCCGAACCCGAACCCGATTTCCTAAACCTAAACTTTAACCTATTCTCAAATCCCTAAACTTAAACCTACACCTAATCCTAATCTAAACTCCCTAACCTAAACCTAAACCTAAACTTGAAAACCCAAACCTAAACCCAATCCCATACCTGAACCTGAATTCCCAAACCTAAACCTTAACCTATTTTCAAATCCCTAAAACTAAACCTACACCTAATCCTAATCTCAACTCCCTAACCTAAACCTAAACCTAAACCTAAACCTAAACTTGAAAACCCAAACCTAAACCCGATCCCTAACCCGATTTCCTAAACCTAAACCTTAACATATTCTCAATTCCCAAAACCTATAGCTTATAAGACCTAAAACCTTAACCTTAACCTAAACCTATAACCTTAAAACCAAAACCTATGACCTTAAACCTTAACCTATAACCTATAACCTAAACTTATAACCTATAACCTAACCTTAACCTAAACATAAAACCTAAACCTTAACCAATAACCTAAAACCTAAACCTAAACCTAAACCTAAAACCTAAATGTATTCTCAAATCCCTAAACCTAAACCTACACCTAATCCTAATCTCAACTCCCTAACCTAAACCTAAACCTAAACTTGAAAACCTAAACCTAAACCCGATCCCGAACCCAAACCCGATTCCCTAAACCTAAACCTTAACCTATTCCCAATTCCCTAAACCTATAGCTTATAACCTAAACCTAAACCTTAACCTTAACCTAAACCAAAACCTATGACCTAAAACCTAAATGTATTCTCAAATCTCTAAACCTAAACCTACACCTACACCTAATCCTAATCTCAACTCCCTAACCTAAACCTAAACCTAAACATGAAAACCCAAACCTAAAACTCGATCCCGAACCCGAACCCGATTTCCTAAACCTAAACCTTAACCTATTCTCAAATCCCTAAACTTAAACCTACACCTAATCATGATCTAAACTCCCTAACCTAAACCTAAACCTAAACTTGAAAACCCAAACCTAAACCCAATCCCGAACCGGAACCTGAATTCCTAAACCTAAACCTTAACTTATTTTCAAATCCCTAAACCTAAACCTACACCTAATCCTAATCTCAACTCCTTAACCTAAACCTAAACCTAAACTTGAAAACCCAAACCTAAACCCGATCCCGAACCTGAACCCGATTTCCTAAACCTAAACCTTAACATATTCTTAATTCCCTAAACCTATAGTTTATAAGACCTAAAACCTTAACATAAACCACCTTAAAACAAAAACCTATGACCTAAAACCTTAACCTATAACCTATAACCTATAACCTAAACTTATAACCTATAACCTAACCTTAACCTAAACCTAAAACCTAAACCTTAACCAATAACCTAAAACCTAAAAATAAACCTAAAACCTAAATGTATTCTCAAATCCCTAAACCTAAACCTACACCTAATCCAAACCTCAATTCCCTAACCTAAACCTAAACCTAAACTTGAAAACCTAAACCTAAACCCGATCCCGAACCCGAACCCGATTTCCTAAGCCTAAACCTTAACCTATTCTCAATTCCCTAAACCTAAACCTTAACCTAAACTTAAAACCTAAACCTGAACCTAAACCTAAACTTATAACCTATAACCTAAACCTAAAACCTGAATGTATTCTCAAATCCCTAAACTTAGACCTACACCTAATCCTAAACCTAAACTTGAAAACCCAAACCTAAACCCAATACCGTACTCGAACCCGATTATTGTAATAATGTAGCCCAATCACATGGCAACAAATAAGAATGTATCCCTTTTAACACATGCCCCTTTTTGTTGTTGTTTCTATTAATTGAAACACTTTTTTGCATTATTTGCTCATATTAGGTTTATTTTAATGATCAGTTTTATTTTAAAAAAGTGCTCACTTTTTTGGATGAAGTTTCTACAATTTTTCATGATTTTGAATTATAATGTTTTGTTGGTTGAATATTTTTTTATTAGATGAAAGACAGAGAAAATTGTTGCTGATTTTTTTCATTTTTTTTTTTTTTTTTACTTATGAAGTTAAACTTTATATGTATGGATGAATGTAATGTGGATATGATTGTTTGTGTTTGGATGGATGTAGTTTATGTTTGGATGGATTTACGTAGTTTGGGTTTAAATGGATGTGAATGTGAATGTGATGAAATATATTATATAACAGGTGTATGAAGAATACTGTAACAGGTTAAATTTGAAAATGTCTTTCAAGGGTCATAAGAGACGGCCTATAGCAGTCATTTTAAAGGACAGTCCATGACCGTCCTTCATAAGAGACGGTCCATGACAGTCCTTTTTAAGGACGGTCCATGACCGTCAATTTAAAGGACGGTCCATGGCCGTCCTGTGAAGGCTCATAAGTGAGTCCATGACAATCCTTTTTAAGGACGGTCCATGGTCATCTTTTTTAGGCTCATAAAGGACGGTCCATGACAGTCCATTTTAAGGACAGTCCATGACCATCCTTTTTTAGGACGGTCCATGACCGTCTTTTTTCCATCATTAAGAATGACGGTTTTCAACCGTCCTTTAAAAAATAGGACACGTCAAAATTTGACGGCCTATGTGACGATCCATGACCGTCCTTTTTGGTCATTTGAGACGGTTTTAGACCGTCCTTTTTTTGCTGTTTTGGCGTAGTGTCATGTGTAATGATCACAAGCTTTGTGAACTTCAAAGATCAACTATCAACTGAAGGAAAAGAAGTTTCAATGTTCATACTTCATGTATAAGGTATGCATGACCCTAGATTGACCTTAGGGTAGGTCATTTTGAATACATAATTCAATTGACCCATTTTATAAGTGAATAGACTGTTTCTTGACTAGTCTTGGACTCCATTCGACTAGTCCTAGCACTGGTTCGACCAGTCCAAGAAATTCCTCAACCAGTCTTAAGTTTGTTACAAATTTTTAGAATTTTTTGTTAAGCCTCGACTAGTCCTGGAGATTGTTCGACCAGTCGTGTGAACAGTGCTCGACTCGTTCTCGACCAGTCCTACAGCCTCGACTCAAAGTCCAACAACTAAATCTGGTTCCACGCGACCAGCCGTGGAGGTTCCTCAACTGATCATGAAGGTCCTACGACCAGTCATGGAACGACTTTATTTTATCGCACTCAAATTTTTAAAAATCTGTTGGTCCTACTACTGGTCGTGGTGTCCTCAGGACTAGTCGTGAACGCAATTTCTTCACTTATAAATAGAGCATGAATTTCAGAGTTCTTTTATTCAATTCAAGCTAAATCAATACGCCACTCTGAGATATAAGTTAATCATCTTTTTGAGCTATATTGTGCTCATTTAATATTCTCTTAATTTAGCTTTATTATATTTGATTTCGTATTCTTTATTCCAATCATATTTGAAGAAGGGATTGAGATTGCCCTTTTCTTGGAATCAAAATCAAATAGAGCTAGCCCAACTTGATTTAATTTAAAATCAATTTAGAACCTAGAACCGTTTCATAAGTGAGTTCGGACATTAAACTTCTACTCCAATTTGGTTCTTCTGGGCTGCATCAAAAAGAGAATATCCAGATATTTTACATTATCGTAAATTTCTGTATTTTGGTTTCATTGAGATTGTGCTAGAAAAATCTCTCTGTTTTGGTTTGTCTGAGGTGATCCAAAAAACTCAGAGCGTGGGGTTTTTGAATTGTGTAAGCCTACTTGAAAGACACAATTGTGAGGGTTTTAGGTGAACCTAGAAAAACCTATTTTCATAGTAAACGCTAATGTCCACTATGTGAGGATATTAGGAGTGGAGTAGTTGTGTGGCTATTTTTCTAAATAGTTGGTGTACACACAAGCGAACCACTATAATTTCGAGTCTTGTGGTTGATTGAATGTTTATTTCTTTTTGTGGATGGTTGTAATTTCCCTTTTTGCCTTATGGAGAATGTTGTAATTTCTTTTATGCAACTGTGGAGAATGTTGTAATAGCTAAGATTTCTTTCCTTGCTATTTATTTCTTTATTCCTTTATATCAGTTTGAGTTTTTGATACACAAACCGTTCTAGTAATGTTGTCCTGCCATAAACCCTAGGTTTTTATGGTGTAAGGTTGTCCTTAAAACAACATCTGTATCAACCTCTCAATACTTGTTCATTTGAGGTTGTCTTTAAATTCAGCATTGTGGGATTGTCTATTGCTATCTATATTTAATTTATTTAAATTCCGCTATTTTTTAATTTTTTTTTTGGCATAGTCCTATTCACCCCCACCCCTCTAGGACATATAGCTCGGCTTTTTCAAGTGGTATCAAAGATTAATAGCTCGCATTAAATTACTATTTCTTTTGCATTAATTTCCTGAGCTAATCGATCTGAGCTATTTGAGATGTCGAATTTTGATAGCCTCTCAGTCACTAGTGAAATTAGTAAAAGTCGGAATATGCCAATATGTCCTAGAGGGGGGTGAATAGGACTTTTAAAAGTTTTTATGGTTTATTTAAAATTTTATTTCACTAATCCTTTTAAATATGCAATTATCAGGATTACTTAAATGTAACTCTACTGGCTTCCAAGCATGGTAGAGGATCCAATCACAAACTGTTTAAGAAGTAAACAATAAGCAACCTAGTTCATGATGGATATGACCGTGTAGGTGTGTGAGATGTGATTAGATATTCAGATATGGAAGTATTAAAGCAAATCACACAATCAAAATAACAATCTCAAACACAGTTATTTTTATAGTAGTTCGAGGATAAGTCTACTCCACTCCCGACTGCCGCACTCAACCCTTAAGTGTACCGGATTTCACTAAGGAGGTTTCCCAGGGTTCACCTAAAACCTAAGGTTTTAAATCAGGTTCACCTTCAACCTTTACAACCTATACTGAGGCTGACTGTTTATGCTCTCACAAGCAAGGGTCAGCACAATGCACCCACTTTTAGGCACACTGGTCAAGGATCTTCCATAAGACCCTACTGGAGGTTTCTACACGGTTGACCTCTAACCCTAAGGTTTTACCCGATTCACCTAAAACCTAGAGTTTTACTGGTTCACTTCAAATCAGATGTTTATGCTCTCCACAGAGCAAGGGTCCACATAATGCACCCACTATGTACACTCCTGCCGGAGACCTCCTTGAGGACTTGAGAACCACTTAGGACCCAATCCTAGAAATGAATGTCACAAGTGTCCTCTTGGACTCTGGATACTTACAAATAAGTTGATGAGTCTCATTCATTGCAATGACGAAGACCTCCTCCTTGTTGTTGAAGAGTCTTCGGCTCCCTTGATCCTCAACACAAAAGATATACCTGTACTTAGTTTAGGGATGGGTCAAGGTTATGATGGAATCCTACTCTCTAAAGATTTTCCTATAAGGAAGATAGAGTAGTTCCAATCTTATGCATTCAAGACATCCCAGCTTAATGATTTGCCATTAAGGTAGTAGCTGGAGGATTCTTGAATGAGGAAGTTCATTCCCCAATCCACTCTATTGAATGTCAATGGTGAGGGTTGATTGAAGGATAAACTCCCTTGAGAGAAAGTGCTTTTAGATATAAGATATAAGTTGAAACACACAAAAGCACTCTCTTCTTTCTCTCACAGCAACAAAAGACAAGTCCTCTATATATAGGCAAAAAGTTCCAATGGATATAAAATGGTCACATTTATGATAGAGTTCGATATCATCGAGCATATACTCTCGATAGCATCGATGATCTGCTCGATGACTCGGACTCAATGTCATGCACTTTTGAAACTCTTTGCCAATTGGTCGATGAATCAAAACCATTGTCGATGTCATCGGATTTCGAACTCTGATTCTATCGATGACAGGATCGATCCATTGACACTTGAAAAATGAGAGAGACTTGACTTTGAAATATTTCAGGTTTCATGAGTGATTGGGGAATCGTTGAGATCATCGGAATTTGAATGTCAATGATATCAAGATTAGAGTTGATGCATGGATAAATCCAACGGATTTGACTTTAAGCTTGCTGGACGATTATGTCTTTGTTTGATACAATCGACCTGGTGTCGATATCATTGATATTTGAATATCGATTTTATCGAAGCCCCCCGATTATAGTTAGAAAATGACCTGAAATATCTACTGTAAGAAATGCATGCCCTCGATCGATATCATCGATGGACCTCCGATCTTATCGATATTTGAATTCAGATCATATCGTACGGTCATCGATATATCGAAGGAATTTGATATTTTCATTAAAAAACAGGGGCGCCGGAAGTCTGCCTGTCGATCTTATCGAGCCACTCTCGATGGACTCGAGTTTTTAATATCGACGATATCGATAGGTGTATCGATACATCGATAATTCGTCCAGATATGTTGTGAAGTTGTTGGACATATTCAGTGCTTATATCAATGATATCGATAGGTGCATCGATACATCGATAAATCCGTCCACATGAATATTTAGTTGCTGGACATTTTTGGTCCTCCCATCGATAATATCGTTAAGGTATCGAGGACATCGACAGTGCAGGTCGATAGTATCGAGGGTGCTTCAATAAAATCGACAAGGTGAGAAAAACTTAGAGATTTTCCTATTTTGCAAAAAGTTTTCTCACCCTAAAACCCTATGATTTCTAACTCATTTTAAAGGGTTTTTCTTTACCCGGTGTTTTAGGTCAAGGGATGTGAGTCTTTACATTTACCTGTGACGAGCTTGTACACATTCGATTGAGGCAGACGCTTGAATTGATCTTCCTATCGAGCTCTATTGACAGTCTGACCTACCACTCACGTAAATTAACAAACCAGGGCACTTTCAATCTCCCCCTTTGTCAATTACATGACAAAACCCCCAAAACACCCTAGAATGTTCTAGACCAACACACCCTAAATTGTGTGTGCATGTTTTTACACAATTTTACAATTTTTTAACCCATGTACACGACCTAGTAGCTGCTCCCCCTTTCTTGTAAACTCTAACTCCCCCTTGCTTATTGCGGTTGCGCCCCCTAACACTTGCAACAACATCTAGCAGATACGCAATTTTCCATACGGGGTGTTTGTAAATGTTCTCTCCCTTTTTGTCAGTCATTGAGAAAGATATCTCAGGTGATATTGATTGAAGCTTGAAACACTTGGGAGAACCAATCAGATAGAAGCAGATGAATTTGATGTATAGGAGTTAGCTCAATTTACCAAGCATCAATTTCAGAATTCATGAATGCATATTAGATATGATATAACAGTTATATAGCAGTGAAAAAAATATTCATTAAGGACATCACATGCGTTTCAGAACTTGATAAATAGGGGGGGCTCAAAAACAGAAATATGGCATTAAAGATATGAGTTCTACACAGCCATATTCAAAATGAAACAAAAATTATCCAACTATCCAAAACAGACTGCCCAAGATTGTCAGCAAATTAACAGTTATCCCAGTAAAAACACTAATCCCACAAAAAAATGATATGCAATTAGCACAACCAGCTTCTACCGTCTTCTCGAATCACCACGTTTGAGTAAATCAACTATTTGCTGATTTGTTTGTTGGAGAGAATTGACATTTTCTTCAATCATGGTGAGACGTCTCTCACAGTTGTGAAGTCGCTCCTCAATACTCACCATACCGTTCAGTAGGTGACGTTCAAGATGATGAGTTTGGCGGTTTGTGATAAACTCCGGACTCAGCAATGGCGTTCGCTTGGATCCCCATGGATATGATGATTGAGCATATGGAGCTGCCGACTGCAGGGGAGCACTGTTCTCAGGAAGAGCTGAAGGAAGACAGAGTTGTTGTGCCAACTGAGTCGAATCACTGTCAAACCACTTCTCTGGATAGACTCTATCAGATGAGGCAGGAATACCAACATGATGAGCTAATTTATAGATGAGTACAGGAAAAGATAGTGTATCCTGATGACTTCCTTGAATGACCCGAATTAGCTGTTTAAGAAGAAGTGTTGGGAGGCACACCTGAACTTCCTGATATACATCATACAATACATTTAGCACAAAGGGAGACAGATGATTACTATTCACATCACAAGGATAGACATTGGACCCAAAAATGTCATGAAGGATTTTAAAGGTGGGTCCAAGATGATTAATATGAAAGGAATTATCATCGTTCCGAGAAATAGTAGTTCCCTGATACAGTGCACGAGTTATCTCGCCCCACACACCAAGACTATTTAGATTCCGACTGGTAACAAGAATGTGAGTGACTTGGAGATCTAAAAGATGACTCAAGGTGATGGGAGTGATGTGCTTGGAGTAGTGCAATAGTTCTACTTGAACACAGGGTGGATCGTCACAAATAACATGACTTTTACTGAGGAAGTCATGGATTACTCCAATTTGACAAGTACCACCAAGATTCAGAATATTTTGTCACCCTATTACTTCTAAAAGTAGGTCTACACCAAAAGACTCGAAGGCACTGTTGAGAACCAAACGTTCAACAACAGTGTCTGGATGTCACACTGATGGAGTGAGTTAATACAAACTGGGTTGTTTTACTTTCCCTTTTGAAGACTGAGAAAGAGACTTACCTTTCCCTTTGTTCATGATTTTTTAGTGTAAGAGGCGAGTAAAGGTAAGGAAGGTTAACCACAAGAATGGAAAGTACCCAACCAAAAGTGAGATTAGACTCTGGAGTGAAGGGGATGGAAGGATAATACCCATTTTTTTTTAAGCTTCTGGGACCCGTTGATGGTCTACTAGCCGAGGATTCGAGCAGAGAACAAAACAAAAAAAAACTTTTGGAGAAATAACAATTCTTTCACTCGATCGCTTTTTATCAGCCGGGAGTCTTCGATTTTATCGAACTTACTTTTGATTATATCGATGATCCTCATCCGATGTTATCGGCAATTGCTTCGATAGTAGTCTCGATCTGTGACTTTCCACATTCTGAAGAGATGTCGATGATATCGACCCATGATCAATTAATCGGGAATGACAGATCGATAGGCATATCGAAGAGGAATATTTTTCTTTTTCGACCCTTCAAGTATACTTTTCAGTATTTTTGTGAGTCAATAGCATACTCAACAAAATTATGTATACTTACTGTACACATAAAAAATTATAAACATTTGAATGTTTATATACAAAAGATTGAGATGAGGAACCTCAGATATATCATTTGACGCTCAACAAAATTGCATCATTTCAGCAAATATCCAGATCTAGATGCATGATCTGGACTTGTGTTTCTCTGTTCAGTACTTCTAGGCATCAGTCTTTTCTATGCCTCTGATAATGTAGCAGTGGTTACTCGTACGATGACCCTTCATTACTGATTTTCCTGATTGGTTTAGGATTTCGCATTCTTGTCTGTTGAATTTGACCATATGCCCATTATCACAGATTTGAGAGATGCTTAATAGATTATGTGCTAGTCCTTTTATGCGAAAAAAACATTCTCATTTTTGAGCAAATCAATTCCTCTTATCATTCCTTGTTCAATTACATTGGCAGTGGCTCCATCTTCGTAGGTGACTATCCCTTTATGAAGATTTTTATAGTTGGAGAGAAGGGATTTGTCACCTGTGACATGTCTTGAGCAACCACTGTCAAGGTACCATTTGACCTCATTGCCTGGTAGACGGTCTGAATGTTTAACAAGGCAATTTGTCTTTTCCTTGATCACCCACTTTGTGCCAGGAGTTTCAATTGTGGGAAATTTGTTCATCTTATCAGATTTGTCCACATGACTTAATGACTCCTTCATCCTGTCGACCAGCTCGAGTGGTGATGATTGCATATTTCTTTTGTTAAGTTCATAAACTAAGTTACCATTTTTGTGACGAGCTGGGATAGGTCTGATGTTACTACTAGAGGCAACAAATTTTCCAAAGGGTTGTGTATCATATTCAGTTTTTGTTCTAGCTTTTCCATAACCTAATCCCTTTTTATCCTCTCCACACTTTCCCATGCCTAACAGTTTTTCTAGTTTCTCACCACTTTGGGAAAATTTGCAGTCTATCTTGGCCATTTTTTTGGATTCCTCTAATTCAACTTGAAGTGTATGATTTTCATTTTGAAGAATCATGTTATTCTCATTTAGTGTTTTAATTTGTTTATTTAATCTTTCAGACTCAGATTTAAGAGAAATGTTGATTCTTTCAAGTTTATCATTATCTGAATGATATTGCTGCAAATCATTAATCAGATGAGTATTGATATCTAAAGTTTTGTCTAGGTCTAGTTGCAGCAATTCCCTTTTGTTCTTAACTATTCCAAGTCTTTTGACAGTATTGACGCTATGAATGTAAAGTTGATTGTAAGCGTCTTGTAATTCATCTTGTTCTCTTTCTACCACTTCTTCAATTTCGTTTGATTCCTCATTATTATATGGAAATGATTTTGTGGCTTGTTGTTCTTTCTTGTTTTCAGACTCAGTGGGAATGATTGAAGCAGTGGAGACCATGAGTATTTGTTGAGAAGTGAAGCGACATCTGGGGCCGTCCACTACCAGTTGAGGTTGCACGGATTTCGTGTCGCAAGTCCTTTCGCAACTGGAATGCGAAAGGGAAGTTGCTAAAACTATAAATTGGGGTCCCTAGGGCTATTCTAGGGTTAAGGTGAATATTGGGGAGCTATTCTAAGGTGTGGGAAAAGGGTTTTCTCTGTCTCTCCAAGGGAGAGGTTAATATATTGCCTTGTAATCTTCGTTCTTCATAGTGGAAGTTTGCATCCGTGGTTTTTTACCCTAGTTTAGGGTTTTTTCATGTATATCTTTTCTCGTGGTTTGTTTGGATTGCTTTGATCTATTTCTAGTTTATATTTCTTCTTGTTTATCGTTTGTGGGTGAGGCCTGAGATTGGATCTAGGCTCACTGCATTGTTGGCATGCTGTGCAACAACTAGTATCAAAGCTATTAGTTTAGTTCTATTGGGAGCGATGGCAGAAGATGGAAAAACTAGAATTGAGAAGTTTGATGATTCAAACTTTGCCTTCTGGAAGATGCAGATGGGGGATTATCTATATCAGAAGGACCTCTACATTCCTCTAGGAGGAAAAGAGAAGAAACCAGAAAAGATAATTGATGATGAATGGTTTTTACTAGATAGGAAGGCTTTAGGAACGATCCGACTCTCTTTGTCTATGAGTGTCGCCTTCAATATCTCCAAGGTGAAAACTACAAAAGAATTATTGGAAGCCCTACCCACCATGTATGAAAAGCCCTCAGCATCCAACAAGGTTCATCTTATGAAACAGCTATTCAGCATGAAGATGTCAGATGGTGGGAGCGTGACTGAACATCTAAACGAGTTCAATACAGTCACGATCTAGTTGGAATCCGTTGGCATTGTTTTTGAGGATGAGGTCAAAGCATTATTGATCTTATCTAGTTTACCAGATAGTTAGGATGGTTTGGTGATTGCTGTGAGCAATTCTTCAGGGTTGACAAAGCTGAAATTTGATAATGTGGCCGGTCTAATTCTCAGCGAAGAATCTAGAAGGAAGGCATAAGGAGTTTCAGGGGATTCAGGGAATGCTCTAAACGTTGAAGGAAGAGGAAGATCACTGAACAAAGGAGGCAATAAACACGGGCGTTCTAAGTCGAGGAAGAAGTCCAAGGGACCGAAAGACAAAGACGGGTGTCGGCATTGTGGCAAGAAGGGGCACATGAAACGTGATTGTAGGGCGCTTAAGAAACAAGAAGGAAACTCTCAAGGTGTAAAGGATTCAGTGAATTTATTCTGAGGAGAGTGACAAAGAGGCGTTGATCTTGTCTCTTGATGTGAGGAATGAGTCTTGGGTTATAGACTCAGGTGCTTCGTTTCATGCCACTTCATGTAAGGGAGTTATGCGTAATTATGTGTCAGGTGACTTTGGGAGAGTATACCTGGGTGATGATGAGCCATGCAGTATTGTTAGAAAGGGAGATGTTCAGATAAGTCAAAAAGATGGAACAACTTTGAAATTGAAGGATGTCAGACATGTACTGAGTTTGAAATGTAACTTGATTTCAGTGAGGCAGTTGGCCGATACCGGTTATGTGACTACATTCACCAGTGATTCCTGGAAGATCACAAAAGGCGCCTTGGTGATATCTCGAGGCAAGAAGGAAGGTACTTTGTACGTGACTTCATGATCGTATTGTTCACTTACAGTCGCATCAACTGGAGTGAATGAGCAGTTATGGCATCAGAGGTTAGGACATATGAGTGAAAACGTGTGAAAGTGTTATTGTCAAAAGGGAAGCTACTAGGGCTGAAGTCTATTGACTTGGAATTCTACGAGGACTGTATGTATGGTAAGCAGAAGAGGGTAAGTTTCAACAAGACAGGACGTACTCCAAAGACGCATCTGTTGGAGCTTGTACACACTGATGTGTGGGGACCGACACAGGTATCATCTCTCGGTGGCTCACATTATTTTGTTTCCTTTATTGATGATGATAGTAGAAAACTGTGGGTCTATTTCTTAAAGCATAAATCTGATGTATTTAATGTATTTAAGAAGTGGAAAGTCATGATAGAAAATGAGACAGGTAAAACAGTAAAGTGTCTCAGATCTAATAATGGGGGAGAGTATTGTGATAAGAGGTTTGAGGAGTATTGTGCAGAAAATGGAATCAAACATTAGAAAATGATTCTAGGGACACCACAGCAGAATGGTGTGGCTGAGCGCATTAACAGGACCATCCTTGAGCGCGCCAAGAGCATGAGGTTACATGCGGGGTTGCCCAAGACTTTTTGGGCGGATGCTATAAATACTACCGCATATCTCATCAATAGAAGTCCCTCAGCACCATTGGATGGTGGGCTATCAGAAGAAACATGGACTGGAAAAGAAGTGAACCTAGCACATCTCAGAGTGTTCGGTTGCACTTCATACGTTCACATTGATGCAGAACACAAAAACAAGCTGGATGCGAAGTCCAGGAAGTGCACATTTGTAGGCTACGGGCAGCATGATTTTGGCTACAGGTTTTGGGATGCAGAAAATAGAAAAATCATTAGAAGCAATGATGTAGTCTTCAATGAAAAATAGATGCATAAGGACAGTGTGCATGAAAATAAGGCTGAGGAGAAAGAATTTGTAAGGTTAAAAGAGTTACTGAATACGGGTGTTATAGCACCACAGGATGATCATGCACAGGAGCATTATGAGGCAGGGCTACAAACACCGGTATTGAGGAGGTTTACTCGGGAGAGGAGACCCACGATCCGATACTCACCCTCCTTATATTATCTACTACTGACAGATAATGGTGAACTAGAGTGTTTTGAAGAGGCATTACAGTCAGATACATGGGTTAAGTGGGAGCAGGCCATAGATGAGGAGATGGACTCTCTTGAGTCTAATCGTACATGGAAGCTAGTCACTCTACCAAAGGGTAAGAAAGCTCTTCATAACAAGTGGGTTTACAGACTGAAGGAGGAGCACGATGATTCGAAACGGTACAAGGCCAGATTGGTTGTGAAAGGGTTTTAACAAAAGGCAGGTATCGATTTCATTGAAATATTTTCACCAGTAGTGAAAACGTCTACGATTCATATGGTCTTAAGTATAGTGGCTACAGAGGACTTACATCTAGAGTAGCTAGATGTTAAGACAGTCTTTCTTCATGGGGACCTTGAAAAAGAGATATATATGCATCAACCGATAGGATACGTGGCACCAGGAAAGGAGAACAAGGTGTGCTGACTGAAGAAAAGTTTATATGGCCTGAAGCAGGCCCCGAGGTAGTGTTACAAGAAGTTCGACAGTTTCATGCCGGGAAACGGTTTTAGGAGATGTCATGCAGACCACTGTTGTTATTTGAAGAAGTTTGATACGTCGTACATCATTCTTCTTCTGTACGTTGATGATATGCTTATGGCCGGTTCAAGCATGAAGGACATCTCAGATCTCAAAAGACAACTGTCCAGAGAATTTGCCATGAAGGATTTAGGAGCTGCAAAACAAATCCTACGCATGAGGATAAAGCGTGATAGGAAAAATAAGAAACTATTTTTGTCACCGGTAGAGTACTTAGCCAAGGTACTTGACCGATTCAATATAGGAGGTGCTAAGCTAGTTAGCACTCCATTAGCCAACCACTTCAAGCTATCTAAGGAGCAAGGGGCAAAGACGCAGGAGGAATGGGACTACATGACTAAAGTCCTATACGTGTCAGCTATTAGGAGTCTCCCGTATGTTATGGTGAGCACGAGGCCAGACATTGCTCAAATAGTCGGAGTTGTTAGCAAGTTCATGAACAACCCTAGGAAGGAACATTGGGAAGCTGTGAAGTGGATCCTTAGATATTTGGTAGGTACTAAGGATGTAGGGTTGTGCTATGGTGGATCAGAAATCAAGCTACAAGGCTACGTGGATTCAGATTTGGCAGGAGATATTAACAGCAAGAGAATCACTACAGGTTATGTCTTTACTCTAGGTAGTGCTGCAGTCAGTTGGGTCTCTCAGCTACAGAAGATATTATCTATCAATACGACAGAAGCAGAATATGTTGCGGCTATAGAAGCATGCAAGGAGATGGTGTGGATGCAAGGTTTCATGGAAGAGTTGGGTAAGAAGCAAGTAGATTGCAAACTTTACAGTGACAGTCAGAGTGCAATACACTTGGCCAAGAATTCAGCCTTTCATTCAAGGACCAAGCATATTGCCATCAGATATCACTTCATACGTTCGTTACTGAAAGATGGATTGATTGCTCTGGAGAATATTCATACAAGTGAGAATCCTGCGGATATGCTAACCAAGGCGATCACAAGGGAGAAGCTGAACTCTGTTCAGCTTTGATTGGTCTTCAGGCTCGAAGATGGGGAGGTGGTGCACTCCGGATGAAGAAAACAAATGTTTATGGGGATGTGTCTCCAAGTGGGAGATTGTTGAGAAGTGGAGCCACATCTGGGGCCGCTCACTACCAGTCGAGGTTGCGCGGATTTCGTGTCGCAAGTCCTTTCGCAACTGGGATGTGAAAGGGAAGTTGTCAAACTATAAATTGGGGTCCCTAGGGCTATTCTAAGGTTAAGGTGAATATTGGGGAGCTATTCTAAGGTGTGGGAAAAGGGTTTTCTCTGTATCTCGAAGGGAGAGGTTAGTATATTACCTTGTAATCTTCGTTCTTCATAGTGAAAGTTTGGATCCGTGGTTTTTTACCCTAGTTTGGGGTTTTCCATGTATATCTTGTCTCGTGGTTTGTTTGGATTTCTTTGATCTATTTCTAATTTATATTTCTTTTTATTTATCGTTTGTGTGTGAAGCCTAAGATTGGATCTAGGCTCACTACGTTGTTGGCATGCTGCGCAACAGTATTTTCAATGATTTCTGATCTCCATTGCTTTCAGAGTCACTAGATTCTGAATTTGACTCATCTGTATCGTCCCATGTGGCAGCCATATCCTTGCCCTTAGTTTTCTATTTGGGCATTCAGTAGACAGGTGTCCATACTTATGACAGGCGTAACATTGTGGTTCTTTGGTTCTTTTACCAAATTTGTCAGCAGAAGGTTTATAGTTCACATTTCTTCCTTTAAAAGGACGGCCACGATTTTTCTGAAAGAATTTCCTAAATTTTTGTGCTAGCAAGGCCACTTCTTCATCTTCATCCTCTCTTTCGCTTCCACTGTCCTTATGAATTGTTTTCTTTGAAGTTTTTAGGACAGTGTTTTTGGATTTTTGGGATTGAGTGAAGTGTAGTTCAAAAGTTTGTAGGGAACCTACCAGTTCTTTTACTTTCATTTCGTCTATATTCTTACACTCCTCAATTGTTGTTACTTTGGGATTAAATCGCTCCGGTAGGAATCTTAGAATTTTTCTACAAATTTTTGGTACCGGAACTTTCTCTCCCAATCCACCCATGGAGTTGCAGATGATATTTAGCTTTGTAAAGAACTCCATAAATGTCTCATGCTCTTCCATTCTGAGACTTTTGAATTGTGAAGTCAGGAGTTGAAGTTTGGATCGCTTCATAGTGCTTGTGCCTTCATGAGTTGTTTCCAATAAATCCCATGCTTCCTTGGATGTCCCACACATACTTATCTGATTGAATATATCCCGGGACACGGCATAGTAGATAACATTCATAACCATGGCTTCAAATGTTTGCCTTTCTTTGTCGAATGCTGTCCACTTTTCTTTGGACTTGGGTTTTGTGATAGTTGTGCCACTGTCAAGTATAATTTGTTCAGTAGGTGGCACATATCCACTTTCAACTATATCCCAAACGCCATGATCCAAAGATCTCAGAAAGTAGTGCATCCTAGCCTTCCAGTATGCATAATTTGAGCTGTTAAATACTGGAGGTCTAGTGACTGATGAGCCCTCTCCTTTGGCCATATTCCCAACTTCAGTCAAGATCACTCTCTAGTCGGTGAAGCCCTTAAAGAGAGACCCGCTTTGATACCAATTAAAATGGCAGTGAAGACCGCACTAGTAGAAGTCGGAATATGCCAAGATGTCCTAAAGGGGGGTGAATAGGACTTTTAAAAGTTTTTATGGTTTATTTAAAATCCTATTTCACTAATCCTTTTAAATATACAATCATCAGGATTACTCAAATGTAATTCTTTTGGCTTCCAAGCCTAGTAAAGGATCCAATCACAAACTGCTTAAGAAGTAAACAATAAGCAACCTAGTTCATGATGGATATGACTATTTAGGTGTGTGAGATGTGATTAGATTTTGATATTTAGATATGGAAGTATTAAAGCAAATCACACAATGAAAATAACAATCTCAAACACAGTCATTTTTGTAGTGGTTCGATGATAAGTCTACTCCACTCCCGGCTGCTGCACTTAGCCCTTGAGTGTACCAGATTTCACTAAGGAGGTTTCCTAGGGTTCACCTCAAACCTAAGGTTTTAAATCAGGTTCACCTTCAACCTTTACAACCTACACAGAGGCTGACTGTTTATGCTCTCACGAGGAAGGGTCAACACAACGTACCCACTTTAGGCACACTGGCCAAGGATCTTCCATAAGACCCTACTGGAGGTTTCTACACGGTTGACCTCTAACCCTAAGGTTTTACCCGGTTCACCTAAAACCCAAAGTTTTACTGGTTCACTCCAAGCTAGATATTTATGCTCTCCACAGAGTAAGGGTCCACACAATGCAGCCACTATGTACACTCCCGCCGGAGGCCTCCTTGAGGACTTCAAAGGGTGAGAACCACTTAGGACCCAATCCTAGAAAGGAATGATCACAAGTGTCCTCTTGGATTCTAGATATTTACAAATAGGTTGATGAGTTCCATTCAACGCAATGACGAAGACCTCCTCCTTGTTGTTGAAGAGTCTTTGGCTCCCTTGATCTGCAACACAAAAGATATACCGGTACTTGGTTTAGGGTTAGGTCAAGGTTATGATGGAATCCTACTCTTTAAAGGTTTTCCTATAAGGAAGATAGAGTAGTTCCAATCATATGTAGTTCCAATCTTATGCATTCAAGGCATCCCAGCTTAATATTTGCCATTAAGGTAGTTGCTGGAGGATCCTTGAATGCGGAAATTCATTCCCCAATCCACTCTATTGAATGTCAATGGTGAGGGTGGATTGGATGATGAACTCCCTTGAGAGAAAGGGCTTTTAGATATAAGATATAAGTTGAAACACACAAAAGCTCTCTCTTCTTTCTCTCACAGCTACAAAAGACAAGTCCTCTATATATAGGCAAAAAGTTCCAACGGATATAAAACGATCATATTTATGATAGAGTTTAAGATCATCGAGCAAGTTCGATATCATCGAGCGTATACTCTCGATAGCATCGATGATCTGCTCGATGACTCGGACTCAATGTCATACGCTTTTGAAACTCTTTGCCAATTGGTCGATGAATCGAAACCATTGTCGATGTCATCAGATTTCGAACTCTTATTCCATCGATGACAGGATCAATCCATCGACACTTGAAAAATGAGAGAGACTTGACTTTGAAATATTTCAGGTTTTCATAAGTGATCGGGGAATCTTCGAGATCATCGGAATTTGAATGTCGATGATATCGAGATCAGAGTCGATGCATCAATAAATCCAACGGATTTGACTTTAAGCTTGTTGGACGATTATGTCTTTGTTTGATATAATCGACCTGGTGTCAATATCATCGATATTTAAATATCGATTCTATCGAAGGCCCCCTGATCATAGTTAGAAAACGACCTGAAATATCTGCTGTAAGAAATGCGCGCCCTGGAGCGATATCATCGATGGACCTCTGATCTTATCAATATTTGAATTTAAATCATATCGGACGGTCATCGATATACCGAAGGAATTTGAGATTTTCATTAAAAAATAGGGGCGCCGGAAGTCTGCCTGCCGATCTTATCGAGCCACTCTCGATGGACTCGAGTTTTGAATATTGATGATATCGATAGGTGTATCGATACATCGATAATTTGTCCAGATATGTTGTAAAGTTGCTTGACATATTCAGTGCTTATATCGATGATATCGTTAGGTGCATCGATACATCGATAAATCCGTCCAGATGGATATTTAGTTGCTGGACACTTTTGGTCTTCTCATCGATAATATTGTTAAGGTATCGAGGACATCGACAGTATAGGTCGATCATATCGATGGTGCTTCGATAAAATCGACAAGGCGAGAAAAACTTAAGGAGTTTCCTATTTTGCAAAAAGTTTTCTCACCCTAAAACCCTATGATTTCTAACTCGTTTTTAAGGGTTTTTCTTTATATGGTGTTTTAGGTCATGGGATGTGAGGCTTTAGATTTACCTATGACGAGCTTGTACACATTTGGTTGAGGCAGGTGCTTGAATTGATCTTCCTATCGAGCTCTGTAGACAGTCTAACCTACCACTCACGTAACTTGACAAACCAGGGAACTTTCAACTAGGCCTCCATCATTTGATGGCTCCAATTATGCCATTGGAAAGCCAGAATGAGGATTTTCTTAAAATCCATGGATGAGAGCGTGTGGCAAGCCACAATGACTGATTGGACCCCTCCTACCACTGAAGTAACTGGTATCGATGGATCCAAAACTATGAGAGTCACACCTTTTTTCTCTTGGACCACTCTTCAGAAAAGTGATAGTAATGCCAATGCAAAAGCACTAAATGCAATCACTTGAGCACTATCACCGGATGGATTTAAAAGAATTATATCCTGTGATACTGTAAAGCAAGCTTGGGATATTTTAGAAATGACACACGAGGGAACAACAATTGTAAAAAAATCTAAAGTCCAAATCCTGACAACCAAATTTGAGGAAATACGTATGGAAAAAAGTGAAACTTTCATGGACTTTTATACTAGATTAAATGACATTGTCAACTCTATATGGGGTCTTGGTGATAAAATCCCAGAAAGTAAAGTATGTGCAAAGATACTACGCTCATTACCTGAACGGTTCAATTCAAAGGTAACTGCGATCTAGGAACTTCATGATACGGATAATATGAGAGTGGAAGAATTAGTTGGTTCTTTACAGACTTATGAGTTAACTTTTAAAGCTCCTGAAGGTAAATCAATCGCCCTTAAATCTTTTAAATGTTTTTCTTAAGAAAATTGTTGTAATTCTGATTTTGAAAATTCTTAAGATGATATGGCCCTTTTAGCTAAAAAGTTTTATAAGCTTTTCAAAAGTAAAAAGAGGGTTGATTTTCAAAAATCTAATGATAAGAAAAGATGTAAATATAAAACATGGAAATCTTTAAAAGATAGTTAATGTTACAACTGCCATGAATATGGGAATTTAGCGAACAAGTGTCCTAAAAAGGACAAACCTAAAAAGAAAGGTATGTTGGCTACTTGGGATGAATCTTCTGGCACTAAAGCCTCTTCTGAATCAGAAGATTCTGAAACCGAGTCAGGTAGTGAAGTTCAAGCCCTTATGACTCTAGCCAAGTTCACATTTTCAGATAATGATGATTCAACTAGTGAAGAAAATCTGAATAGTGATCATGAAAATGAAAAGATCTTCAAGATGCTTACATTGCCCTATACAAGGAAAGTTGTAAAATTGCAGTAAAACTAAAACTTCAAAAAGAAAAGTTTTTAAAACTTAAAGAAAATTTTGATACTCTTGTTTTAGAAAATTCCCACATTTCGGATTGTTTTGAAAAAAACTAAATGCGATTTAGATTTTAAAACCTCCCTGACTGAAAATCTAAAATCTGAAAATGAAAAACTAAAACTTGAAGTCTCTTCACTTTTGAGTTTAAAAGATACTTGAAGGTATGCCCAAGGTGATCCTAAGTTAGAAAAACTTTTATCTGGATCCAGAAAATGTGGTGATTAATCTGGTTCGGGCTACAACAAAAGTATTCCTCCCAAACATAAGAATACTCCTCCTAAGTTTCTGAAAGGAGAGTTTTCAAACTCAAAAGGGAAAAGTCTAAATCCAAATTTTCCTTAAAATTCTAAAACTTTTCAATCCTTAAAACCTAAAAGCAACAATATCAACTATAAAAATCAGAATGGTAATCCATTAGCTGAGAAAATTATTGATTTACTTAAGGAGCTCTTAAAATCTAACTCAATGGGTCAATCTTATATCAATTACAAACACAAGAAGACTAACTATACTTCTAAACCCAAAACTGTAATGAAATGGATTCCTAAAGCTACTTGCTTGGTTGCCCACATGACTTTCAAAGCTTCAAGCCATTCAAAGTGGTACCTAGACAGTGGATGCTCTAGGCACATGACTGGTGACCAAGGTCTGTTCACCAATCTTAAAGACATGACTGATGGTTCAGTCACATTTGGTGATGGTAGAAACTGCAGGATTATTGGCCAAGGTACGGTTCAACTTTTTAACCTCCCTTTATTTGAAAATGTTTTATATGTAGAAGGTTTAAAACACAACTTATTAAGCATTTCTCAAATATGTGATAAAAATCATAACGTAAAATTTACTAACCTAGGGTGTGAAATTTTAAATAAAAATAGTTTTGTAATATTAACTGGTCGCAAAACTTCTGAAAACTGCTATATTGTAAGTGATTCTAGGTCATCTAATTTATCATGTTACATGGTCCATACTGATGAAACCGAGTTATGACATAAACTCCTTGGACATGTACACTACCGTAACTTGTATAGGTTAAGCAAAAGAGAGTTAGTAAGAGGCCTACCAAAAATATAAAAAAATAGATAAAATATGTGGCGAATGCCAGATTAGCAAGCAAACTAGGAGTTCTCACAGAAAAGTGGACTCCAATGCCACATCTAAACCACTCAAACTCCTCCATATGGATCTGATTAGACCAAATAGAACAGAGAGTCGAGGTGACAAAAAGTATATTCTAGTAATCGTTGATGACTTTACCAGATATACTTGGGTAGTCTTCTTAAGAGACAAATAAGAAACTCTCGATGAAGTTAAAAGGGTACTTAGACGTATCCAAACTGAAAAAGAGACTTAAGTCTGTAAGACCCATAGTGATCATGGATCAGAATTTGAGAATATCTATTTTGAGAAGTTTTGCAGTGACCAGGGAATATCACGTGAATTCTTTGCTGCCAAAACACCACAACAAAATGGTATATTAGAAAGAAAAAATAGAGTGCTTCAAGAAATGGTAAATGTAATGTTAAATAGTATGAAGCTCCCTAAAAATCTTTGGGCTGAAGCCGTAAATACTGCTTATTATATAATTAACCGCGTCTATACTAAAAACTCAAATAATAAAAAGGCTTATGAAACGTGGTTTGATAAGAAGCCTACTGTCAAATACTTTCAAGTTTTTTGAAGCAAGTGATACATTTTACGTGACCGAGAAAATTTGCGTAAGTTTGACACCAAAAGTAATGAAGGGGTATTTTTAGGGTATGCTCTGAATAGTCGAGCATATTGGGTTCTTAATAAGAGGACCGGTGCAATTCAAGAATCAATTAATGCGGTTATTGATGATCACTTGAATACACCTGTCTCAAGTTCAGATAATGGTGAAGTACTTCTAATTGATAAACCAGATTCTTTATCAAGTCAAAATAACTCTGAACTGATGACTGTTAAAGACCATCCAACTAATCAAATTCTTGAAAACCCTCTCACTGGTGTATGCACCTGTAGACAACTAGAAGATGTGTGTAACTACGTGTGCTTTACATCTCATTGGTGTACGCACTTGTAGACAACTAGAAGATGTGTGTACAAGAAAGTCTTATTGACGAAAACTGGATAGTTGTGATGTAAGAAGAGCTTAATCAATTTGTTAGAAATGATGTTTGGTACTTGGTTCCTAGACCGAAAGATAAACATATTATCGGTACTAAGTGTATTTTCAAAAATAAGTCTGATGAACTTGGTAATATTATTAGAAACAAGGCTAGGCTAGTAGTATAAGAGTACACTCAAATTGAAGGAATCGATAATGACGAGACCTTTGCCCCTGTAGCTTGTCTTGAATTAATCAGACTATTTCTATCCATTGTATGCTTTAGAAAGTTCAAAATATACCAAATGGATGTAAAGAGTGTTTTCTTAAATGGCGTTTTGCATGAAGAAGTGTATGTTGAACAACCAACAGGTTTTGAAGACCCAAAGAATGCTGATCATGTCTATCGTCTAAAATAGGCTCTCTACGGTTTAAAACAAGCTCCCAGGTCATGGTATTAAAAGTTGACTAAGTATTTGCTAAGTCATAATTTTTTAATGGGAAGTGTTGATAAGACTCTGTTTGTAAAGAAACATAATAATCACATTTTAATAGTGCAAATTTATGTGATATTATTTATGGATCTACCTGTGCTAACATGACTGCTGAGTTTGTAGATCTTGTGAAATCTAAGTTCGAAATGAGCATGGTTAGAGAATTGAATTATTTTCTTGGGTTGCAAGTTAAACAGCAACCTGATGGTTTCTTTATTTCCCAAACCAATATGTTTTGAACTTAGTTAAAAAGTTCGGATTTGAGAATGGAAAATTTTTTTATACTCTTATGAGTACGACTCTAAAACTCTCAAAGGACTCTACAGGTAAGAAAGTGGATCCTAAATTGTATCGCAGTATGATATGTAGTTTGCTATATTTAACTGCTAGCCGTCCTGATATTGCATTTAGCATAGGGATTTGCGCTAGATATCAATCTGACCCTAAAGAGTCACATTTAACTATTGTTAAGCGGATTATGCGATATGTCGCAAGTTCAGTTAATCTGGGTCTTTGGTATCCATATGATACTAGTATGCAATTAGCTGGTTACACTGATGTTGATTGGGCTGGTAACATTGACTAGTGGTGGTTGTTTCTATGTTGAGACCTGTTTAGTTTCTTGGTAAAGTAAGAAACAAAGTTCCGTATCGCTCTTTACCACTGAGGCTGAATACATTATAGCAGGTAATGCATGCACTGAGCTTGTATGGATGAAAAGAATGTTAAGAGATTATGGAATTGCACATGACTCTATGATTTTATATTGTGATAATTCCAGTGGAATTAATATATCTAAAAATCCAATCCAGCATTCACGAACCAAGCACATTGACATTAGATATCACTACATTCGTGAATTAGTGGAAGAAAAGACAATTACTTTAGAATACATTCTGAGTGAGACTCAACTTGCTGACATTTTCACGAAACCACTCGATAAAAGTAGGTTTTCTAAATTGAAATTTGATCTTGGTATGTGCAATTTGAATTGATTATTCATGCATTTCTGTATTATATTGTATATATTTGGTATTTTATTTGTTTAAAATTTCAAATTTTAAGAAAATTGCATATTTTTGGCTGTGCATAACCAGTCAAGTACATACTCGACCAGTTGTGGCACGACCGGTCGAGCATGTCCTTGACCAGTCGTGTAGCGCCGACTAGTGCTTTATTTGGGGGAAAAACCCCCTTTTCTTCATTTTGGGTTTCTTCTTCAACGGGTCTTTGCTAGACCAGTCGAACTCATCTCCCTAGTTCTTCAAGGTTAGTGCTTTATTTCCATTTTCCTTGTAGATTTAAGTTCTTATCACTCACTTTTCATCTTTGTTGTGATTTATTTCTTGTTTCATAGAGGTTTTTGTGGTTTTCTTCTCCAAAATCTAATTTTGAGAAAACCCACTCTACTTCTTTTGTAACCTTTTGATCTTTGATTTCCTAGTTGCAAATGGAAGGTAGAGGAAAAAATAAAAGTTCTCGTGGTCCTTCAACTTCCAGATCGACACCTATAACAAGGCGTCACCTTCGGTCACCCAAAGATGATTCCTCCTATGTGCGAGATTTAAGGTTGCACAATGTTATAGTTGAACGACCTGTTCATGTTAACCATCTTGCTCCATTTGAAATCTTTCCTCTTCTCCAATTATAGGATGGGCTAACATTCTACATTGGGGTGGGCCGGCATACCGGTCTATTGTGCAAGCTATGTATGCATGTATTTCTGATTTTTCAGCTGAAAAATTAACTTTTATTATAGCAACTAGAGAATGCCCATTTAAAGTAGACCGACATCTGATTTTTGGCCTACTAGACATACCTGTCAATGATGAAGGTATTCCAATTAGCATTCTAGTAGTTAAACCATCTGAATTAAAGAAACGTATGCTTACTAGAGCATTGTGCAACATAGATGCGCGATGGAGTCAAAATGGGAATGCTCTTGCTTTAAAGTATTTGTTACCCAGATACAGAGTACTTCACAGGATATTTATTTCAAATCTTTATCCACGTTCTAGTAACAAAACCGAACTCACCACTTTCATGATTCAGATTCTTCATTCCATCATCTCTGGTACATCCGTATGTATTCCTTCTTTAATCTTTCATTCCATCATACAATTTTGTCTCCATCCTGGACACAGTGATATCCCTTTTGCATATCTTATGATTGTGTTGGCCACCCATATGTTAGTGGCTATGCTTGTTGGAGAGGCCCCTATTCAACACCTAATCTTCAACAACTCAAATATAACCAAGATGAATTTGAGGTTGGCCGTAGGCCAAGTCCATGTAGGTGCTGGTGGAAATGATGGAGCAAATGAAGAAGAAGGTTGTAATTTACCTCTAGATGATGTTAACATGGACGCTATTTTTGATGACATCGAATCAAATTCTGAGTTTGATCCTGACTATCAGCCTTCTGATTTCTCTGAGAGGTTGCATACTCTTGAGGAACAGGTGGCTCAGATTTGTGTAACCCAGGATTCTCAATTTGCCTATACGCAAAAATATATGAGGCGCATTAATAAGGGTTTACATCAAATTGATCCATCTATTCCTGCTCCCACGTCAGGATCTGATTAGTATTATCTAATCTTAGTTTGTAATAACTTTAATGATACTTGGATTTGAAAGTACAGCTGCTAGTGCCCTTGTTTGTCAAGTTACGTGTGTGGTTAGTCAGACTGGCTACAAAATTTGATAGGAAGATTATTTCAAGCGTCTGCCTCAACCGGATGTGTGGAAGCTCGCAATAGGTAAATCATAGCCTCATATCCCATGACCCAAAGCACCAGGTAATTAAAACCCTTAAAACAAGATAGATATCTTAGGGTTTTTAAGGTGAGAAAACTTTTTTTCAAATAAGAAAATCTCTAAGTTTTTCTCGCCTTGTCAATCTTATCGAAACACCCTCGATATGATCGACCTGCTCTGTCGATGTCCTTGATATCTTACCGATATTATCGATACACATATTGATATCATCGATATAAACACTAATATGTCTAACAACTTCATAACATATCTGGACAAATTATCGATGTATCGATACACCTATCGATATCATCGATATTGAAATCTCGAGTCCATCGGGAGTGGCTCGATAAGATTGACAAGCAGTTTTCCGGCGCCCCTGTTTTTTAAAGAAAATCTCAAAATCCTTCAATAGCATCGATGCGCTTCCGATATGATCTGAATTCAAACATCGATAACATTGGAAGTCCATCGATGATATCGATCGTGGCCGCGAATTTCTTACAGCAGATATTTCAGGTTGTTCTTAACTATGATCGGGGGCTCTTCGATAAAATCAATATTCAAATATCGATGAATCGACACCAGGTCAATTGCATCGATCAAGGTTACATTCTGTCCAGCAGCTTAAAGAAAAATTCGCTAGAATTATCAATGCCTCAACTCTGATCTCGATATCATCAACATTCAAATTCCGAAGATCTCAATGGTTCCCCGATCAATCTTGAAATCCTGAAATATTTCAAAGTCCAGTCTCTCTCATTTTTCAAATGTTGATGGATCGATCTTGTCATCGATGGAATCAGAGTTCGAAATTCGATGACATCGACCATGGTCTCGATTCATCGACCAATTGGCAAGAAGTTTCAAAAGCGTATGACATCGAGTCCAAGTCATCGAGCAGACCATCGATGTTATCGAGAGTATACGCTCGATGATATCGAACTTTGTCAAAAATGTGACCGTTTTATATCTGTTGGAACTTTTTGCCATATATAGAGGACATGTCTTTTATTGTTGTAAGAGAGAAAAGAGAGAGCTTTTGTGTGTTCCAACTTCATCTTATATCCAAAGCCTTTCTCTCGAGGGAGTTCATCCTCCAATCCACTCTCACCATTAACATTCAATAGAGTGGATTGGGGAATGAACTTCCGCATTCAAGGATCCTCCAGCTACCATCTTAAGGGCAAATCATTAAGCTGGGTTGCCTTGAATGCATAAGAGTGGAACTACTCTATCTTCCTTATAGGAAAATCTTTAGAGAGTAGAATTCCATCATAACCTTGACCCAACCCGAATCCTAGTATTAGTATACCATCTTGTGTTGCGGATCAAGGGAGCAGAAGACTCTTCGTCAACAAGGAGGAGGAGATCTTCGGCATTGTGTTTAACGGGACTTATCAACTTATCTGTAAGTATCTAGAGTCGAAGAGGACACTTGCGATCATTCCTTTCTAGGATTGGGTCTTAAGTGGTTCTCGCCCTTTGAAGCCCTCGTAGGAGGCCTCTAGCGGGAGTGTACGTGATAGGTACGTTGTGTGGACCTTTGCTTTGTGAAGAGCATAAACATCTGATTAGGAGTGAACCAGTAGAACTCGCAGGTGCGTTGTGTGGACCCTTGCTCTGTGGAGAGCATAAACATCTGGTTAAGAGCGAACCAGTAAAACTCTGGGTTTGAGATGAACCGTGTAAAACCTTGGGTTAGGAGTGAACCAGTAAAACTCCACGGTTAGAGGTGAACCGAGTAGAAACCTCAGTGTAAAGGTTGAAGGTGAACCTGATTTAAAACCTTAGGTTAGAGGTGAACCCTAGGAAACCTCCTTAGTGAAATTCGGTACACTCAATGGTTGAGTGCGGCAGCCGGGAGTGGAGTAGACTTATCGTCAAATCACTATAAAATGACTGTGATTGTGATTGCTTTTCTCTATGTGTGATTCATGTCAATGCATTCATATTCATATATCTGATCACATCTCACACACACACACAGAGTCACATCCAACGTAGACTAAGTTGCATATTACTATATCTTGATTAGTTTGTGATTGGATCCTCTACTTGGCTTGGAAGCGAATAGAGTTACATTTGAGTAATCTTAAAAATTGCATACTTGATAGGATTAGAGTGATAGGATTCTTAAATAACTCATAAATCTTTAAAAAGTCCTATTCAACCCCTCTAGGACATATTGACATATTCCGACTTCAACTCAAGTGGTCTTCACCGCTATTTCAATTGGTATCAAAGTGGGTCTCTATTTAAGAGCTTCATTGCCTAGAGAGTGATCTTAACTGAAGTTGGGAATATGGCCAAAGGAGAGGGCACATCAGTCACTAGACCTCCAGTATTTGACGTCTCGAACTATGCATACTAGAAGGCTAGGATGCACTACTTTCTGAGATCTTTGGATCATGACGTTTGGGATATAGTTGAAAGTGCATACGTTCCACCAACTGAACAAATCATACTTGATAGTGGCACAACAATCACAAAGCCCAAATCCAAAGAAAAGTGGACAACAGTCGACAAAGAAAGCCAGACATTTGAAGCCAAGGCTATGAATGCTATCTGTTGTGCCGTGTCCCAGGATATACTTAATCAAATAAATATGTGTGGGACATCTAAAGAAGCATGGGATCTATTGGAAACAACCCATGAAGGCACAAGTACCGTGAAGAGGTCCAAACTTCAACTATTGACCTCACAGTTCGAAAGTCTCAGAATGGAAGAGCATGAGACATTTATGGAGTTTTTCACAAAGTTGAACATTATTTACAACTCCATGGGTGGATTGGGAGAAAAAGTTTTGGTTCCTAAAATCTGTAGAAAAATATTAAGATCATTGCCGGAACGGTTTAATCCCAAGGTTACAACAATTGAGGTGTGTAGGAATATAGATGAAATGAAAGTAGAAGAACTGGTAGGTTCCCTACAAACTTTTGAATTATAATTTTGTAACATCCCAGATTTTTGCCAACCTGGAATTAGACGTCCTTAGGCAATGGGTCGATCCTAACACCTTATTAACTTGTCAGAACTCAATCCCAAAGTCTAAAACTGTGTTTAAACCCATTTCCTTCACAAATCCCACCCTTCACCACCTTGTTCTTTCAAATTTTCTAAGCACTTTCGCCCTAGACACTATCTTAAACTAGCTAAGTAGTATAACTTGGATCACTTTAGATACAAACTACAAAGGCCCAGGTACCACCTCAGACAGAAATTACTCAAGACTAAATCCTTTAGAAATTAGGCAAAAATTAGCCAGTGCTAAACTAGAATACCTGTGAATTTAGCACCAATCACTTTAAATACGATCTGCAAGACCCAAAACATGTAGAATCATTGACGCTAGGTTACCCTAAAATCTAGGATCAATCTCATTACCCGGTTGCTCTTGGGAGCATCTCGAAACTCCGTATCAGATCTGGACCGCACTTCGGAAGTCCGATCAACACGAAATTAAAGAATTAGGACCGCCTTGCTGGGCTTGACAATCATGTTAGAAATCAAATCCAGATAGTGTCCCAGCGCTATTCGCTTGAGCTCGGAGCAGGGAGTGTGAGAAATGTGAAAATAATTCTAAATTAAATCCAAAATAAATAAATCTGGCACCTCTCATTTGCAGATCTGTATTAAGCAACCAGACCATCAGAATCAGACCAAATTACACCCTCGGATCAAGGATATTTCCACAAACATATCCATGTACTCGAAATCTCCGATTGAGATCCACTGACCGTTGAATTGAAACTGGTCCGCCATTTGCGATCTGGAATCCCGACTGAAATGAAAACTTAACTCCACCTAGATCCAAGGTTGGCGAGCTTAAGTCCGACCTTTGGCTCAAGGAGGCCCGCCAGAAGTCCTCCGTTGAGCTGAAACAAACTCACTTTGGCTATAACCCAAGTATACTTTGACCTGGAGTCTATTTCGGTGAGTTTTTAGGCTATATAAGGACCTTAGAACCCTCTCTCCATAGCCATACGAATTTGAGAAAAACCCTAGGAGAGAAGAGAGAAAAGAGAGAGAAAGTGAGAGAGTAGTGGGAGATTATTCCCTGTCGTTCTTCCCTGCCGTATCCAAGCTCAACCGCTCCATTCTAATCGCTTTCCCGGCGATTTTGACTCCGTTTCTAGGTAAGAAACCCTAACCCTAATCTATTTTGGGGTTTTGATAGTTGTAGGTTACGAAATAGCTAACATATTTAATTCCATAGGTTGTCAAACTGCCGTATACAGAAGCTTAGCAATTCTATCGACTCCGTTACGATTCTACGACAAAAGGTGCAGACTTTAGGTGTATAGGTTATGGTTTTCAATGCTTTTAATGTCAGATAATGATAGATTCATGATTTGCATGCAATTGCACATGTACAAAGTGTTGTTTGTTTTCCGTTTCGATTAAAGATAAAGAATATGGAATTTTACATACTCTAGGTATTTGTAGAAAGTACCGTATACGTATAAATTTTGAAAATGTGTTTGCCATGATTATTTGCTGTATTGATATATTATATATGGATAAAATACTTGTTTGGCAAAAGGACTCGCCCTAATACATGTTTTGCTAATATACACTGTGTATGTTAAAAGAGTGTATTCTAAGTGTTTGTGAAAATGACCAAATGAGTATATAATTCTCCTTCGTGCTCGCCATGACTAATTATCATGGATATATGATTGTTGTATTGGCGATCCCCCTTTGACAAAAGGATATGCCCTAAGTCATGCCACAGCCAATACACACTATATATACTAAAACGTGTAGCCCAAGTATTTGTGGAAATGATTGAATGAACATGGAACTTGGATTCCTGCTTGCTATGACTATCCGTCGTGGGTGCTCGCATGTTATCCATGGGCAGCTCCCTAGTGAAAGGATTTGGCCTAGTACGTGTGTGATCAACATATGTCAGGTATGTTGATGTATGTAATCTAAAATGTTTGTTGGAATGTCTGTATGAGTAGTAGTTGGTAAATTGTAATGTATAAGGGTGTTGAGATAGGATTCCCAACTACCTTAGTAATGTGTATAATTTCCTCCATGTTGTTTGTTTAGTCTAACCACTTACTTATGAAACGTATGTGTTTGAATTTCCTGTTTGCATTGTGTTTTATAATATGCTTGTTAACATGTTTGAATTACTTGTTTATGTAATTCTGCTCTGATTTCTCCACATGTTTAAGTTGTATTCCCTAAAATTCCATGAAGGGTGATGGGGGAGCGGTGCAACGAGTGCGTGCAACAGCCCTGACAGCCCTAAGCGGATAATATCAGACTTTGGTTGTATGATTTGAATCTTGATCCATTACTGCTTTAACTATCTAAAATTGAATGTGATTGGGGCTATTGTATAGTCCAGGCAATCGGTAACGGGATTAAATTCGTGGCTGTGATTTATTTACCACGTGAGATGTGTTCAACAAACCCGATTCGCACTTCGGTTAGCGATAGTGGTTGGCCATGCGAAGTGCTTATGCACTTCATGTCGTCCAACTTGTTGTGCGCTCGAGCTAGCCGAGCTCGTCAAGTAACCTGATCTGTCTAATGTATGTTCACCATGTTTGGACGCCTCTGCTTGAACCTAGGGTATCAAACTTACCAGTGAAATCCCTTTTAACCATGGTACCTTGATCCGCTAAGACTCATGAGCCGGGCATGGTGGTATGGGACACCATGGTCAAGTTGTCGGCCTAAGCTGGGGCCACGTGCCTCCCCGTAGTGACCAGTGAGCAACTAGACTCGTGAGCCGATTATGGTTGTATGGGACACTATATTCGTGTTGTCGGCCTACATTGATAAGGTGATGGGGGAGTAGTGCAACGATTGCGAGCAACAGCCCTGCCAGCCCTTTGTAGTGACGTCGAGCATACTCAGAATTTGCGGTGAGGCGACGAGTTTTGCCGCAGTGTATAGAGTATGAACTAGGCCTGTATCAACTTAGTGATGAACCGTTAAAAAGGTGATGGGGAAGTGGTGTAACCATTGTGCGTAACAGCCCTGACAGCCTTTGCAGCGACCTAGAAACACACCATCGTATGAGATTAACTAGGACTGATGACCCTAGAATGGATCATGTTTAGGAATGATGCAAGGGAGGTACCTTAGTTTTCCAATACTGCTGCTTGAAATAGACTAATAACAACTCGGTAATCATGCTCATCATCGCATTGCATGTGCTTGGAAGATGTGGAGCACTGAAGGATGAAAGTATGTCGCGAACGTAAGATGGTGTCGTACGAGGGTGGTTTGGCAAGGGCATACATCATGACTACATTCCATACTTGCATTAACAAGAGTATTTAGAATGGTTTGATTATACTGCTTTATCATTACTGCTTGACTGGATTGATAACATGTTAACCTATGCTTTACTATTCCACTGAGTTGATCACTCACTCCCACGTTACGGGACGGTGTTGTACACACCAACCAGATTTGTTGTGTTTAAGGTGATGGCGATGCTTATGAAGCAGAGCCGGACTACTACTATGATGTTGAGGAGGAGTTCTCCTACATGTAACTCTCTGACAGGTCTACGAAGACCTAGTATGGTATTGACGGGGCTATGGTACTTGGGGTAAAAGACATTACACTTACACATTTGGTATTTTTTTTGAATTGTACTTGTAATTATTTAACCTGGTAATGTTATCACACTCTGGAGACTCACCACAGTTTTTATATTTTATATATCTATCACAGTCTTTCACTTGCAATTTAACTGTCTCTGGAGTATAATATGCTGTTTTGGCTTAATCCCACTCATGTTCAATACACTAATGCAGACAACATTCAATCATCATTCATTTTGTTGCATAAGTGATGCATTGGAACTCGGGAGTTGAGTTTATGCTCGACCCTCTATTTTCAGGGCATTACAAATTCACTCAATCCCAAAAATCCAAAAACACTGTCCGAAAAACCTCAAAGAAAACAAATCATGAGGACATTGAAAGCGAAAAGGAAGATGAAGATGAAGAAGTGGCTTTAATGGCACAAAAATTTAGGAGATTCTTTCAAAAGAATCGCGGTCGTCCCTCTAGAGGGAGAAAGGTGAACAACAAACTCCTTACAGACAAATTTGGTAGAAGAACCAAAGAACCTCAATGTTATGCCTGTCAGGAGTATGGACACCTATTAACCGAATGCCCAAACAAAAAACCCAAGGGCAAAACAATGGCCGCCACGTGGGATGATACAGATGAGTCGAATTCAGAATCGAGTGACTTAGAAAGCAATGAAGATCAGAAATCATTGAAAATTCTCATGGTCTCCACTGCTTCAATCATTCCCACTGAATCTGAGAACGAAAAAGAACAGCAAGCCATGAAATCATTTCCATTTGATGATGAAGAAATGAAGAAGAAATAGAAAAGGATAAGTTGCAAGATACTTACAATCAACTCTATACTTATAGCATCAACATTCTTAAGAGACTTGGAATCTCAGAAAACAAGAAGGTACTACTATAAAAGGATCTGGATAAAACACTGGAGATCAATTCACACCTAATTAATGATCTACAACACTATTATGCAGATAATGACAAGTTGGAAATAATCAACCTATCCCTAAAAACTGAATCATCTAAGCTTACCAAACAAATTGAACTATTAGAAGATGAAAATAGGCATTTCAAGAATCAGAATCACACACTCCGCTATGACTTAGAGAAATCTAGAAAATTTGCTGAAATTAACTATAAATTTTCTCAGAGTGGTGAAAAGCTTGAAAGGATGTTAGGGATAGGAAGGCCCGGAAAGGACAAGAGTGGCCTAGGGTATGAGAAAACTAAGAAGAAAACAGAAAATACAGCACCAACAACTAAATCATCGGTTGCTTCAGGAAGCAATATAAGAATCTCTCTAGTTTGTCATTTATGTGGTGATATGGGTCATTATGAGGTTGAATGCCTAACACCTAGACGAACTTCACATAACTCTAGACAAAATCACATTGGTAAATTCAAACCGATCAGAGAAACACAAAATGTCAAGAGTCCACTTAGGAGAAACACTCATCTATCACCACCTAAGATAAAAGACAGGATAAAGAAGTCTGTTTCAAAATGGATAGAAAAAGAAAAACAAAATTGTCTTACGACTAATCTTCACATACCCTGAAATTCCAAGCATAAAAGGACAAGTCCAAGTCATGCATCTAGGCCTGGATATTTGATGAAATGATGTAAATTTTGCTGAGCTTTAAATGATACATCTGAGGTTCCTGACCTCAAACTTTTGTATATACACAGTTTATATGTTTATAATTTTGCTGTGTACAGTAATTGTACATTATTTTGCCAAGTATACTATTGTTTCATAGAAATATTAAGAGCATACTTGAAGGATCGTCTGAAAATATAGAATCATTCATCGGCGATTGGACTATTGATAGGACATTTTCGATTAAATCGGTAGAGGGTCGATATTATCGACGATTCCTTAGAATACGGATTGACAGGTGGCCAAGAATGATATCGAGGACAGACTCGATGGTATCGATAAGCAATCTCTCGATATTATCGAAACAACGATCGATCATATCGAAAGATGCCGCCCGATAAAAGCGAGTGAAATGAAAAAGGGGTCATTTTTTTGTATTTCACTGTCACTCCCTCTTCTCGATTCTCTCGATCGAATCAGTTTAAGCCACATCGGATTGCTCACATCATTCCACAAATTGGGTAATATCCTTCTTACACGTCAAGAGTACATTCTCTTTTGGGTATTAGTCGTTTTGTCATTTTTTTGTCGTCTTTCCCAAATCATTCAATACTCCATCTGTCACGTGGGAAAAGACATCCGGTCGGGGGGAGTCTTCAAGATCTACCCGACAAAAAGTCCTCGCTTATAGAGAAAGAGCGAGGGCCCCGGAAGGTGGGATTCCCACTAGGCAAAGGTCACAGACTTCACGAGGTGGGTCCCAATCGAATCTCCGGCACCACCTCCTCTGACTGGACCAAGTTCACGACCACCCAAATACATGGGCAGAAAACTTATTTAAGAAAGAAGGGTTGACAAGGAATGCCTCAAACCATACAAATTGGAACCCCTGTTTGCCGCAATAGCTTGGCTACCCATTCTGAATTCTAGTGGGCCATGCCAACTTGAGAGAACACGAAATTTCCTTGCCTCGTGTCATTCACCAGTGGCTAATCCTCCTTCTTTCATGGTATCCTTGGGTGGTGATAATGCCTTTATCACGCCGGCTACAATAGCAAAAGCCATTAGACTCAACATGGCCCCTGAAGGTATCCTAAAGATGAATCTTGATGACATGGACATTCAATCCAGGGTTACTAAGTATCTGTGCAATGGTAGGGACATCCCCTGGCATCAAGGGAATGCATTAAAAGCCAGGTATATGGATCCCCGATTTCAGATCTTGCATGATATCTTCGCAACAAACATCTATCCCAGAAGTACCAACAGATCTGATCGCACTGGGCTCATGACCATGATCGTATACTCAGTTACCAGGGGATCAAAGATCTGCCTTCCATCTGTAATTGTCTCTTAGTTGGTAAATGCCATCCACAGATCTAGGGACCTCCATCTGCCGTACCGCTGGATTATCAGCATGATTTGCAACAAAATTGGGTTCCCATCGACTACTGATCCAGTATTCCCACTCAAAGTTTTTAATAAGAAAAATATCCGGAAAATGGACTTGGAGTTTCACGAGTACAAGGGGAACCCGGAGGAAGAAATCCAGGTGGAAGAAGCTAAAGGAGAAGGCGACGATCCCATGGAAGGAGCTGCAATGGGTGATGATGCACCTCCTGGACCTGATCTTGCTCCATTCACGTCATCAGTCGGGCATGGAAAAAGGTTCAAACTGGACAGAATCGGGGCAATCCAGAGAGATATTCATTCTGTACGGGAGCAGCTGAGCATCTTGGAGCAAGTCGTCCACAAAGTGTAGTAGTCGGTGCAATAGCTGGTGGATCTGATGCCATCTCAATCTGTTCTGTAAAGCCGGTTCATGCATGCTATCATACATACCTTACTTTTATCTCATGTTTGAACATCGGTATCTTTTTGGATGTTCTTCGCTATCATTAGTGTGCATGACAACCTTCTAGATGTGCATAGTTTTCTTCTAGTTGTATATGCCCAAAGCTGGGCTAATGTTGATGAATGTTGTTGGGTGCTCATATGTGGGCTTGACACTCTTTGGTTACTGCTATGTGGAGCAGTATATTCTTTTTGACTATACTAAACAGTTTTTTATTTAGGATTAACTGTTGTCTGGGGCAGTTTTGGTTCTTTTATGGCTAATAGAATGCTCATTTGTTTTGCCATAGTTGTCTTAAGTTCCCCTGGTTTATCAAAGTTTCTGATATGAAATGCATATGACTTTATTGCTTATCTTATTTGCATTCAAATCTTCTGAAAATGATGTATGTTTTGAAATGATTTTATCTTTATACATCGATATTTGTTGTTGCACCCACATGCTTCTTTGAACTTTAGTTAATATCACTTGTTATACCTTTGCCAATGACTAACAAAAAGGGGAAGAACAATTCAAAACACCCCGAGCGGAAAATTGTGTATTTATCTATGTTGTTGCAGGTGTTAGGGGGAGCAGCTGCAAGAAAGGGGGAGTTTTTGAAGTAAGGGGGAGCAGATACTACTAGTTGTGTATATGGGGTAGAAAAATTGTAAAATTGTGTAACAACATGTACACACTATTTAGGGTGTGGTTGTCTAGAAGTGTTCTGCGGTGTTTTGGGGATTTTGTCACGTAATTGACAAAGGGGGAGATTGAAAGTGCACCTGCTAGTGCCCTTGTTTGTCAAGTTACATGTGTTGTGAGTCAGACTGGCTATAAAACTCGATAGGAAAATTATTTCAAGCGTCTGCCTCAACCGGATGTGTGGAAGCTCGCAATAGGTAAATCATAACCTCACATCCCATGTCCCAAAACACCAGGTGATTAAAACCCTTAAAACAAGATAGATATCTTAGGGTTTTTAAGGTGAGAAAACTTTTTTCAAATAGGAAATATCTAAGTTTTTCTCGCTATGTCGATCTTATCGAAACACCCACAATATGATCGACCTGCTCTGTCGATGTCCTCGATATCTTACCGATATTATCGATACACATATCGATATCATCGATATAAACAATAATATGCCCAGCAACTTCATAACATATCTGGATGAATTATCGATGTATCGATACACTTATCGATATCATCGATATTCAAATCTCGAGTCCATCGGGAGTGGCTCGATAAGATCGACAGGTAGTTTTCCGGCGCCCCTGTTTTTTAAAGAAAATCTCAAAATCCTTCGATAGCATCGATGCGCTTCCGATATGATCTGAATTCAAACATCGATAACATCGGAAGTCCATCGATGATATCGATCGTGGGCGCACATTTCTTTCAGCAGATATTTCAGGTTATTCTTAACTATGATCGGGGGCCCTTCGATAGAATCGATATTCAAATATCGATGATATTGACACCAGGTCGATTGTAACGATCAAGGTTACATTCTGTCCAGCAACTTAAAGAAAAATTCGCTGGAATTATCGATGCCTTGACTCTGATCTCGATATCATCGACATTCAAATTTCGATGATCTCGATGGTTCCCCGATCAATCTTAAAATCCTAAAATATTTCAAAGTCAAGTCTCTCTCATTTTTCAAATGTCGATGGATCGATCCTATCATCGATGGAATCAGAGTTCGAAATCCGATGACATCGACCAAGGTCTCGATTCATCGACCTATTGGCAAGAAGTTTCAAAAGCGTATGACATCGAGTCCGAGTCATCGAGTAGACCATCGATGCTATCGAGAGTATACGCTCAATGATATCGAACTCTGTCATAAATGTGACTGTTTTATATCCGTTGGAACATTTTGCCTATATATAGAGGACTTGTCTTTTGTTGTTGTAAGAGAGAAAAGAGAGAGCTTTTGTGTGTTCCAACTTCATCTTATATCCAAAGCCTTTCTCTCGAGGGAGTTCATCCTCCAATCCACTCTCACCATTGACATTCAATAGAGTGGATTGGGGAATGAACTTCTGCATTCAAGGATCCTCCAGCTACCACCTTAATGGCAAATCATTAAGTTGGGATGCCTTGAATGCATAAGAGTGGAACTACTCTATCTTCCATATAGGAAAATCTTTAGAGAATAGAATTCCACCATAACCTTGACCTAACCCGAAGCTTAGTATTGGTATACCATCTTATGTTGCGGATCAAGGGAGCAGAAGACTCTTCGTCAACAAGGAGGAGGAGATCTTCGGCATTGTGCTTAACGGGACTCATCAACTTATCTGTAAGTATCTAGAGTCCAAAAGGACACTTGCGATCATTCCTTTCTAGGATTGGGTCTTAAGAGGTTCTCGCCCTTTGAAGCCCTCGTAGGAGGCCTCTGGCGGGAGTATACGTGATGGGTACGTTGTGTGGACCTTTGCTCTGTGGAGAGCATAAACATCTGATTAGGAGTGAACCAGTAAAACTCCCGGGTGCGTTGTGTGGACCCTTGCTCTGTGGAGAGCATAAACATCTGGTTAGGAGTGAACCAGTAAAACTCTGGGTTTGAGGTGAACCGTGTAAAACCTTGGGTTAGGAGTGAACCAGTAAAACTCCATGGTTAGAGGTGAACCGAGTAAAAACCTCCATGTAAAGGTTGGAGGTGAACCTGATTTAAAACCTTTGGTTAGAGGTGAACCCTGGAAAACCTCCTTTGTGAAATCTGGTACACTCAAGGGTTGAGTACGGCAACCGGGAGTGGAGTAGACTTATCGTCGAACCACTATAAAATGACTGTGTTTGTGATTTCTTTTCTCTATGTGTGATTCATGTCAATGCATTCATATTCATATATCTGATCACATCTCTCACACACACACAGTCACATCCAACATAGACTAAGCTGCATATTGCTATATCTTGATTAGTTTGTGATTGGATCCTCTACGTGACTTGGAAGCCAATAGAGTTACATTTGAGTAATCCTAAAAATTGCATACATGATAGGATTAGAGTGATAAGATTCTTAAATAACTCATAAATCTTTAAAAAGTCCTCTTCACCCCCCTCTAGGACATATTGACAATTCTGACTTCAACTCAAGCGGTGTTCACCGCTATTGCAGGATTTATTTTATCTTTTGAGGTAGTACTTGGCTGAACTTGACTTATCTTGGCAGTACTTGGTTGAACTTGGTTATATATGTTTGAACATGACTTGCGTATGGATTGTCTATCTTGATCATTTATTCCTCACTACTCTTCTTATTCTCCTTTCTTTATCTACTTCCACTTCTATTTCTTGATTTCTTCCTTTGTCATATTGTGACAAAAAGGAGGATGTAACATCCCAGATTTTTGCCAACCTGGGATTAGACGTCCTTAGGCGATGAGTCACTCCTAACACCTTATTAACCTATCAGAACTAAATCCCAAAGTCTAAACCCGCTTTTGAACCCATTTCCTTCGCAAATCTCACCTTTCACCACCTTGTTCTTTAAATTTTCTAAGCACTTTCACATTAGACACTATCTTAAAGTTTAGGTAATGAAGAACAATACTTAAACTAAACGTTGCTACAAAGGACTAAGTACCACCTCAGACCGAAATCACCCAGGACTAAATCCTTTAGAAATTAGGCGAGGATTAGCCAGTGTGAAACTAAAGTACCTGTGAAATTAGCACCAATCACTTTAAATACGATCTGCAAGACCCAAAACTTGTAGAATCATTGATGCCAAGTTACCCTAAAATCTGGGATCAATCTCATTACCCGGCAGCTTTCGGGAGCATTTCGAAACTCTGTATTAGATCTGGACCGCACGTCGGAAGTTCGATTAACATGAAGTTAAGGAATTAGGACCACCTTGCTGGGCTTGACAACCATCTCGGAAATCAAATTCAGAAAGTGTTTCAGCGCTATTCGCTTGAGCTCGGAGTGAAGAGTGTGAGAAATGTGAAATTAATTCAAAATAAAATATCTCAAATAGTAATCTGGCACCACTCGCTTGTTGATTAGTTTTAAGCAACCAGACCGTCAGAATCAGACCAAATTACACCCTCGGATCAGGAGAAATTTCATACACATATCCATGTACTCGGAATCTCCGATCGAGATTCGCTGACCGTTGAACTGAAACTGGTCCGCCACGGGTGATCTGGGAATCCCACTGAAACGAAAACTTAACTAAACGTAGATCCAGTGTCGGTGAGCTTAAGTCCGACCTTTGGCTCAAGGAGGCCCGCCAGAAGTCCTCCGTTGAGCTGAAACTGACCCGCTTTGGTTATAACCTAAGTAAACCTTGTCCAGAAGTCTAATTTGGTGAGTTTTTAGGCTATATAAGGACCTTAGAAACCTCTCTCTCACAGCCATACGAATTTGAGAGAAACCCTAGAGAGAGAAGAGAGAAAAGAGAGAGAAAGATTGAGAGAAGTGGGAGAATCTCCCAACTGCTATTCCCTGCCACTACACAAGCTGCACCACCCCATTCTCATCGCTTTCCCGGCGATTCCGACTTCGTTTCGAGGTAAGAAACCCTAACCCTAATCTATTTTGGAGTTGTATAGGTTGTAGGTTATGAAATAGCTAACCTATTTCGTTCTATAGGTTACCAAACTACCGTATACGAAAGCTTAGCAAACCTATCGGATCCGTTACGATTCTACGATAAAAGGTGCGGACTTTAGGTGTATAGGTTATGGTTTTCAACGCTTTCAATGTCAGATAATGATAGATTCATGATCTGCATGCAATTGCACATGTACAAAGTGCTGTCTGTTTTCCGTTTCGATTAAAGATGAAGAATATGGAATTTTACATATCTAGGTATTTGTAGAAAGTACCGTATACATATAAATTTTGGAAACGTGTTTGCCATGATTATTTGTTGTATGAATATATTATATATGGATAAAATACTCGTTTGGCGAAAGGGCTCGCCCTAATACATGTTTTGTTAATATACACTATGTATGTTGAAATAATGTATTCTAAGTGTTTGTGAAAATGACAGAATGAGTATAGAATTCTCATTCGTGCTCGCCATGACTAATTGTCATGGATATATGATTGTTGTATTGGCAATACCCCTTTGACGAAAGGATTTGCCTGAATCACGCCACGGCCACTATACGCTATATATGTTGAAATTTGTAGTCCAAGTGTTTGTGAAAATGTTCAAATGAATATGGAACTTGGATTCCTACTTCCATGACTATCCGTCATAGGTGTACGCGTGTTATGATTGGGGCAACTCCCTAGTGAAAGGATTTGGCCTAATGCCTATCTGATCAACATATGTCATGTATGTTGATGTATGTATTTTAAAGTGTTTGTTGAAATGTCTGAATGAGTAATAGTTAGTAAATTATAACGTTTAAGGGTGTTGAGATATGATTCCCAACTTCTTTAACTGTGTATAATTCCTTTAGATATCTGTGTGATTAGGAATTGAATATGTACAAACTCATGCTTATGTTGTACTTCATAACATGCTCAATTGATTGTATGATTTTATCTTTGTAATGCATATGTTTAAATTCATGTTTACGTTGTATGATCCGTCATGGGTGATGGGGGAGTGGAGCAACGGGTGCGTGCAATAGCCTTGGTAGCCCTAAACGGATAATATTAGCCTTTGATTGTATGATTTGAATTTTGATCCATTACTGCTTTAAATATCTAAAATTGAATGTGATTGGGGCTATTGTATAGTCAGGCAGTCGGTAACGGGATCGAATTGGTGGCTGAGTTTCATTTGCCACGTGAGATGTGTTCGACGAACCCGAGTCGTACTTCAGTTGGCGATAGTGGTTGGCCACACGAAGTGCTTATGTGCTTCATATCGTTCAACTTGTTGTGCGCTCGAGCTAGCCGAGCTCGTCAAGCAACCCGATCTGTCTTATGTATGTTCACCATGTTTGGTCACCACTTCTTGAACCTAGGGTACCAAACTTACCAGTGGAATTCCGTCAACCATGGTACCTCGATCCGCTAAGACTCATGAGCCGGGCATGGTGGTATGGGACACCGTAGTCGAGCTGTCGGCCTACGCTGGGGCCACGTGCCTCCCCGTAGTGACCAGTGAACAACCAGACTCATGAGCCGATTATGGTGGTATGAGACACTATATTCGAGCTGTCGGCCTACACTGCTTGATGGGCGATGGGGGAGTGGTGCAACGATTCCGTGTAATAGCCCTAGCAGCCCTGACTGTACCCGGTGTAGTGACCTCGAGCATACTCTAAATCTGCGATGAGGCGATGAGCCTTCCCGTAGTAATAGAGTATAAACTAGGCCTGTATTGATAAGGTGATGGGGGAGTGGTGTAACGATTCCGTGTAACAACCCTGACAGCCCTTACAGCGACCTAGAAACATACCATCGTATGAGATTGTCTAGGACTGATGACCCTAGAATGGATCATGTTTGGGAATAATATAAAGGAGGTACCTTAGTTTCCCAATCCAGCTGTTTGAAATGGACTAATAACAACTCGGTAATCATACTCATCATGCATTGCATGTGCCTGGAAGTTGTGGAGCACTGAGGAAAGCAAGCATGTCGCGAACGTAAGATGGTGCCACATGAGGGAGTATGTCGGTGAGGGCATACATCATGACTGCATTCCATACTTGCATTAACAAGAGTATTTAGAAGTGTTTGATTTTACTGCTTTATCATTACTGCTTGACTGAATTGATAACATGTTAACCTATGCTTTATTGTTCCACTGAGTTAGCTACTCACTCCCATGTTACGGGATGGTGTTCCGAATACCCACCAGACTTTGTCTGATTGCAGATGGCGACACTACACTTAAGGCGGAGCCGGACTTGTATGATTACGATGATGCTTGTTCGTATATGCTATGCTGACGGCTTCACGTGAGCCGTGTCTTGATCGACGGGATTACAGGGATGTTGACTAGATGACACTACACATTTGGTATAATTTGAACTGTACTTGTAATTCATTAACCTGGTAACCTTATCACACTCTGGAGACTCACAACAGTTTTTATATTTTATATATTTATCACAGTCTTCCGCTTGCAATTTAACTGTCTCTGGAGTATGATATGCTGTTTTGGCTTAATCTCACTCATGTTCACTACATTAATGCAGACAACATTCAATCATCATTCATTTTGATGCATAAGTGATGCGTTGGAACTCGGGAGTTGAGTTTATGCTCGACCCCCGATTTTCAGGGCGTTACAGAGGAGAATTTTGGCATGCTTAATATATGGTGATTGTGGTATATTGGTATATGGCATGTGGCTTGTGGATGGATTATAGATACACCTTCCTTGTGTAAGGGGGAGGAGTAAGGGGGAGTTATTTATTGTTGGAGGAATTGATGTTATGTTAATTAATGCTTTGTTTATAACTGGTGCATGATTCTTTATTGTACGTATAATGCTTATGTTATTATGAAGTGTGTTTTGTCACAAATTTGACAAAGGGGAAGATTATAAGTGTTATGGTTTCTTGCTCTGATAATTTTCAAATTTTGTAGTGCCAAAACCTCTATTGGAATCTGTGTCTTGTGTAGGTCATCTACATAATGAAGACTGTGCATCACTCAAGAACAAAGATCTTTACTTCAAGAAATGTAAGTTTACATGGTCATGTACAACATCAGTGTGTTCAGTGTTCAAGATTCATAGTTCAAGCTCTAAGTCAAGACAAAGTCTTTTACTTTGAACCTCAAGCTCAAGATTCAAGATATTTCAAGTTCAAGCTTCTTAAAGTTACAAATTCAAGGTTGAATATATTTCAAGTTGAAGCTTTAAAATGTTTCAAGTTCAAGGTTCATCATGTGTAATGATCACAAGCTTCGTGAACTTCAAAGATCAACTATCAACTGAAGGAAAATAAGTTATAAATGACCCTAGATTGACCTTAGGGTAGGTCATTTTGAATACATAATTCAAATGACTCGTTTTATAAGTGAATAGAATGTTTCTTGACTAGTCTTGGACTCTGTTCGACTAGTCCTAGCACTGGCTCGACCAGTCCAAGAAATTCCTCGACCAGTCCTAAGTTTGTTACAAATTTTTGAAATTTTTTGTTAAGCCTCAACCAGTCCTGAAGACTGCTCGACTGATCATGTGAACATTGCTCGACTCATTCTCGACCAGTCCTGTAGCCTCGACTCAAAGTCCAACAACTAAATTTAGTTCCACACGACTAGTCGTGGAGGTTCCTCGACCAGTCGTGAAGGTCCTACGACCAGTCATGGAACGACTTTATCTTTTCGCGCTCAAAATTTCAAAAATCTGTTGGTCTAACAACCAGTAGTGATGTCCTCAGGACCAGTCGTGAATGCGATTTCTTCACTTATAAATATAACACGAATTTCAGAGTTTTTTATTCAATTCAAGCTAAATCAATATGCCACTTTAAGAGATAAGTTAGTCACCTTTTTAAGCTATATTGTGCTCACTTAATATTCTCTTTATTTAGCTTTATTATATTTGATTTTTTATTCTTTATTACAATCATATTTGAAGAAGGGATTGAGATTGCCCTTTTCTTGGAATCAAAATCAAATAGTGCTAGCCCAACTTAATTTAATTTAAAATCAATTTAGAACTTAGAACCATTTCAAAAGTGGGTTTGGACATTGAACTTCTACTCCAATTTGGTTCTTCCAGGCTGCATTAAAAAAAAAGAATATCTAGGTATTTTACATTACTGTAAATTTCTGTATTTTGGTTTCATTGAATTTGTGCTAGAAAAATCTCCCTGTTTTGGTTTATCTGAGGCGATCCAAAAAACTCAGAGTGTGGGGTTTTTGAATTGTTTAAGCCCACTTGAAAGACACAATTGTGAGGGTTTTAGGTGAACCTGGAAAAACTTATTTTCAAAGTGAACGCTAATATCCACTGTGTGAGGATAATATGAGTGAAGTAGTTATGTGGCTATTTTTCTAAACAATTGGTGTACACACAAGTGAACCACTATAACTTCTGGTCTTGTGGTTGATTGAATGCTTATTTCTTTTTGTTGATGGTTGTAATTTCCCTTTTTGAATTGTGGAGAATGTTGTAGTTATTTTTTATGCAAGTGTGGAGAATGTTGCAATAACTTAGATTTCTTTCCTTGCTATTTATTTCTTTATTCCTCTGTATAAGTTTGAGTTTTTGATACACTAACTGTTCTAGTAAGGTTGTCCTACCATAAACCCTTGATTTTTGTAGTGTAAGGTTGTCCTTATAACAACATCTCTATCAACCTCTCAATACTTGTTCATTTGAGGTTGTCTTTAAATTTAGCATTGTGGGATTGGCTATTACTATCTGTATTTAATTTATTTAAATTCCGTTATTACTTTTTTAAATTTGGCATAGAACAATCCCCCCCCCCCTCTAGGACATATAGCTCGACCTTTTTAGTTTCAATTGAGTTATATATAATAAAAAATTACAGGCCTACACTAGGGCCTCTCAAATCTATACAAAGACTTTTACTGGCGCTTGGATGAACTTTTGGCGGCGCTTTTTCCACCGGCTCTTCTATCATAAATACCAGCGTCTAGCAAAAGCATCGATGAAACCAGAAAGCCCTTCAAGAAAGACTCCACAATTACCGATGATCGGACAAGCGCTGACAAAAATGGCTTAGCGCTGGCAAAACTTTTGCCAACATACTCTTCTACCGGTGCTTGTCTAGAGCGGGTAGATGTCTTTACCAGTGTTTTTAGGGGCTTTTACCAGCGGTTTTGGCCACCGGTATAGGTGCATCGTCTTGTAGTGTTTACTAGTCACACACACGCGCTCCCCCACACACCTGTATACACATATATGCGTGCCAATCTGTGAGACCCGATCCTAATTCTCATGTGTGCATGTGTGTGAGTATGCATCTTGTTCATCATGGTCTTGCAGTACTACCGGTCGAATTTTGGCAACCCGAGACCTGTGCCATCTTGTTCGTATCGTCGTTTTGATTCCAACGACGTGTATTGTGCGTTCATCCGACTTATGGATCAAAAGTTATGAGCATTACATGATATGGCCCTTGAACATATGCCTCACTTTTGTGTAAATGCATAGGAACACCACCATGGCACAAGTCCCCATACACACTACACACACACCATACAAATCCTATGGAAACACCACCCATTTCAACAAACACTACTAGAGCCTAGTCTAAAAGCCTAAACATTGTAATCTCCTCCCTATGCTATGATGGCTTCTCTTACAAAATAATGATGGCATTTTTCTCTCTCTTTATTCTCTCCCTCCCTCTCATTTCCATTCATTGCTAGAATTTTTAACAACTTCCCTTCCATATCCCTCTCTTCTCCAGCCCCCTTACCCGCTATCATACTCTCAATCCCTCCATTTGAACTACTTCTCCATTGAAATCCATTCCTTGCTCCAAGAGCTTCATGGAGTAGAAGTTTGGGAGTGAGATCACAAGTGGGTAACTATGATCTTGCTGATCTAATTTTCTACCTTTAAATCTTCTTATTTCTTTTGTGTGGATCATATGGGGCCCACCAATACATGGTGGGGACCCCATTTGACCCCATGGATGTGACCTTTTGGCCCATCCTACATGCATATCATGAAACATGATGGGGTCATTCTCCATAGACCCCATCATGTTGTATTGTATCATCCACCTTATTTCAAGGGTATCTAGACCCTACAAGTCATGTTAGGATGGCATCCCAACCACCCATTCTAGTCATAGATCATGCATGCATTAGTTTAATGTTGCATATTCAAGTAACGTTGTTGTATGGTTGAGATTGACTCTTAGGAGGGCCCATTAATGGCGGGGCCCTACCCCCATGGTCGGATTACTCTCTTTTCTCTGATGTGTGGATAATGTTATGTGTGTGGCCCATTTAGTGGGCCTAGGATGTCTTAAAATAAATAAAAATAAAAATTCAGTAAGGTGGGACGCCCTTGCCACCTAAGTCCATGATCTTTGGACACCTTCATCAATTCATGCCAGTGTCCTAGTCTTAGTCTGTGATCTAGACTTATGTGGGGCCCACTGAGGAAGGCCACACACCCTTTTTATGGCTGAGATTATTGAGATATAGGCTGATGTGTCCAGCCATGTATTGTTGTCCAGAAATTTCTGGACAGATTTTTGTTGGACTTGGGCTTGAATTTGGGACTGATTGGGAGACCTTTTGTACCCATCAAATATACTTTTCTAAAAGGTGGGGATCTGATATTGATGTAACCCAAATTTCAGCCTCATTTGACCTTTATTGGGATCCCAAAGGTGCAGTCCAAGTGGGGTGAACAGTCTGAATTTTCTGCACTGTTTCAGCAACATTCCACCCTGGACAGGTTGGAATTCCAAAATTTATTAAAATACCTTTAGGAGTTTAAAAATTCTAAAAATTTATATAGAAGTGGCCCACCCATATTAGGACCCACCTACAAAATTTTGTGGCCAATGGACGCCTGTACACACCATAGTGGCTGGACCGGCCCACTATAATATGGTGTCCAGATCAGTCCGATTTGTAGGATAGATTGATTTCTTTAAATGAATTAAAATATTTATATATGTTCAAAAATTCTAAAATTTTGTAGGGGTGTGTTCCACCCATTTTAAAACTACCTACCAAATTTCAGGTCCAATGGACACTTGTACTCACCGTGGAAAGGACCGGACTGGCCTACCACGTTGGGACATCCAAGACAGTCCGATTTTCTAGACAGTCTATTTTATTTAAATAAATTAAAATATTTCTAAGTGTTCACAAATTCTAAAATTTTGTGGGGGTGTGAGTTACCTATGAAAGTGTCATCTTACAAAATTTCAGACCCAATGGACATTTGAGCTGGCCCTGGTATGGCTGGAAGTGTCCTGCCAGGCAGGACGCCCAGATAGGGGAGTCCAGCCTGCTTCGTGGGTCAACCTTGATGTGTTGTATATCGCACCACCCATCCAAGTGGAGTCGTTCGGGGATTGATCATCCTCCCTTTTTTAATTCAATTGGGACCATTTGGGTGGATTTTTGGGCCAGATACCCCAGGCCCATGGGGCTACCTACACATGGGACATCCCTGCCTTAGGCTACTGCTGGGCCTGCGTTCCAATGGCCTGGCCCATTTGATATATGTGTTGCATATCCTCTCGCATCTGGTGGGGCCCACAGTGATGTGTGTGGGCCATCAGGGATTAATTATACTAAGAATTACTTCTATTGTTGGACTCCAATCAACCCAAAAATTTTAGTGGGTTGGAATTTGTCATTGATCCCAATAATTGTTGCCTATAGATGTTCTTTTGGTGTAATGTGACCCACTAGATTTGAGGAGGATTTAAGTCAGTATCTTACCATCTTAATTTTATATATTTTTTTTTGTCTTAATTAGTGCATGAATAAAGGCCCATCTCAGATGGGATTCTTCTTGGGCTAGTCTCTTAGTTAAGTATGGACCTTATAACGTTGGTGGGGCTGGAACTTTTAATAGGCCCATTGAACCTTTGGGTCCTATATTTACCATGCCATTGTGATGGGTCTTATGGGCCAAATACTCAAGTAGTTGGGCCCTTGTTTGCCCACTATAATAAATCCATACTTTAGCCAAGATGTGAGGCCCAACTTACTTGTGTTAAAAATATAAGGGTTTGCCATATGTTCGGATAATGGGCTGCACATTAGGCCCACCACAATGAGTTAACCCATGACCCTCATGGTTGGGCCCTATTCTTGCTTAAAGGCCCACCAGGTTACCTATGTTTTGGGCTTAGTGTATAACCCACTAGGCCATGAATTGATTGTGCCTCGGACCTTTCTTTGCATACGTAGCAGGCTACCTTTTGGAACCCAGTTGAGGTTGGATGTCCTCCTTGGTGGCCCTAAGGTAGGCCCATAGAGGCCCTTATAGGTGGTTGAAGGCCCACCTTGGGCCTAACTAGGACCGCTCGTCCTTAGGATTTTGACTCTCTTAGTTTGTGGGCCAATGTACTGGGCTCCCACTAGAGGACTTCTCTTCTTCTTAGAATATTTGTCTATGTGCCTAGAACTTGTCCCTCCTTAGGATAGAGGATTCCATATTCCACGGGTAGTACATTTACATTTTTATGACCCATATGCATCATCTGTATGAATTGATTGCATTGTGTGGTGGTCATTGAGGGATGACGTTTCTCCCCTTATGCACATTGTGTGCCTGCAGCTAGTGCATGATCTGTGTGTGTGACTCATGCATTAACATAACATTTCATGATGATACTGCCCTTGCTTTATCAGGGCCTCGCCTCCACAGGGATATTCGTGGATGACCATATGAGTGGACACCAGGAATATTACTTGAGCATACCGGGTGCATAGGATACCTATGGGTGAAATTCTCAAAACTTCCATAGTACCAAGGATCTACTCCAACGCCGTGACAGAGTGGAAAGTATCAGGGCACAAGGACCTTATACCGTTAGGCCGTGACTCCCACTGTCGTGTAGTCGGTTGGATAGGGGTGTGGCGTTACCTGCCTGGTGTTAGGAGGCGTTGCTAAGCTGAGTCTGACCAGTTCGTAAATGGGTCTGCTACTGTCAGGCCTTGTTGGTGATTGGATGTCCACATGCGGGTAGTGAGGTCTCTTGTGCTCATTTGGCTGTGCGGGGTCTGTAGAGCGGCAGTCATTCAGCAATGTAATGGACCTCGGTGATTTCCTTATGATTGAAAATGTACTTGACATATAGTTTGGATATGAGCACTGGCATTACTTGCATCGCATTAACATTGGTTGTGTAAGCCCCTTCATGCATTTCCTTGGTATGGTGACTAGTACTCATTGCAACATATTCATGATAAGCCTTGGTAAGGATAGTGATATTCTCATTGAGCAAGTTCTTTCCTCGTACCTCGTGCTATTCTTCTGTGCACCACTAACACACACTTCCACCACCCTTTAAGCTTCTATAAGCTTATGTACGATTGATGCATGCAGGAGACTCTAGGCAGGTATCGTACTAGCAAAGCGTGGAGTAGAGCTGAGCTTGAGGACTCTAGTGTTGCTGATTCTCTATCTTTTCTTATTACCTTTTGTATGTCCTTTTGAACCTGATTAAGCTTGTAAAAGTTCAAATTCATTGTGGATTTTGTGATGTGTGCCTTGTTATTCTCAGATATACTTGTTGTGATCTTGGGGATGCTCATATTGGAATTGATTATATTGTTAGGAAGATCCTCCTTGTAGGATCCCAAGATCGGAACCTACCTAAGGATCCGAAAATGGGGTATTACAGAGGCTTTTGCGGCCAGAATCGGCCATCGGGTTCCTTGTGAGTCGGGTTACCGAGTCTGGGGCGTGACAGGAGTTGGTATCAGAGCATAGCAAGTAATTCTGGAATAACTCGGGATAACATCGTATGTTTACCGAGAACATAGGATAAGTAGTGTCCCGAGACCTTTCCTTTCGCTCCGTATTGAGCATATGATAGTCCTAATTCCTTGCATCAGTGTTGTTTTGTAGACGATGCCACCTAGGTGTGGCACCCGACGTCGCGGCACCAGTGGTAGTGGTACCCGTGGTCGTGGTGCCCATGGATGAGGCACCTGAGGTACCCATCCTACTCAAGCACATCCTGCTCCCATTGTTGTGGATCCGATTCAAGAGGTCTCGATCCGACCTGCTCCCCCAGTTAAGCATGTAGCTCCCATACCTTTAGTTGCTCCAGTTCCCCCACCTATCCCCCCTCCTTAGCCTGCTGTCCTGGTTATGGAGGCTTCAGTTGCTCTGGTTCCCCCATCTATTCCTCCTCCTCAGCCTGTTGTTCCAGTTACTGAGGCTCCTGCTCCGCCGGCCGCACCCGTGCCTCCACCAAGGCAAGTGCCGCCCTTGCCATTCCGACAGTACCTATAGGAGCTGACCATTTCCAGTAGTGCTGATGCAGCTTGTTGCCACCGCATTGCAGACCCGTCAGCTAGCTACCACTGAGGTTTTCAGGTAGTCTGACTTACCGCGTGCTAGTGCGATAGCCCGAGAGTTCCGGCAGCATGATTCCTTGAGGTTTAGTGGTGATCCAAACCCTTTTGCTGCTAAGGCTTGACATACTGAGGTTGTGATGATTTTTGACACTGTACAATGTCTTGTGGGCGAGAGAGTATCCCTTGCAACCTATCTCCTTCACGGTGAGGCCTGTTATTGGTGGCCATCCGTATCCAGGATGGTCGGGCTAGTTTTTTTAGACTTGGGAGGAGTTCGTGACCCGCTTCGACCAAAAGTTCTTTCCTAAGCATGTTCAGATCCAGCGGTGATCGAGTTTGAGACCCTAGTACAGGGCGATATGACCGTATCTCAGTATGAGGCCTGTTTCTTGGCCTTGTCTAGATTTTCTCCTCATCTCATCAGCAATGAGAAGATGAGGGCCCGTCGTTTTGTGACTGGTTTGCACCCTGCCCTTCGCAGCCGTGTAGTAGGGCATTGTTTGGAGACGTTCGACCAGGTTATGCATCGGACACTGGTTTATGAGGATGACTGGGCTATGACCCAGAGGTCGAGAGAGCAAAGTTCTGGTGGAGACCGGAAGAGGAGGGCACCAGCCGGCAGTTTCAGGCAGCACGGTCAACAGAGACGGACGGGCAGATTAGGATTTCAGTAGCCTGCGGTTCAGATAATAACTCATCATCATCGTCAGCACCGTCAGCCGCTTCACCTTCTGGCCCCTTTTCTGGTGTATGCTTTGGCTAAGAACAGGCCGGGCATCGGTGGCATGAGTGCCCTCTCCCCATTCAGCAGCAGAGGCCACCACAGTTGCTTCTTCATCGTCCTCCTCAGCAGCAGCAGAGAGCACAGCTTTCACCCACCGCTCTTAGGGTTCCTCCTCAGTAGCAGAGGCAACCAGGTAGACCTCTTCAGCAAAGACAGCAGCAGCAGCCGCAGCACCAGCAGAGGGGATATCCGTAAGTTGTTCGATCTGTGGGTCCAATATGTATAGCAGTCCAGCAGGCTCAGACTCAGGACCCTCAGTCTTCTGAGTTGCTTCCCCTACTAGCTTAGGGCCGCTTTTATTCTGTGCAGCAGGTGCTAGGCTAGGACCCACAGTCATCGACCGGTGGAGTCGTTGAGGGTATTCTTCTTATTTCTGCTTGCATTGCTCATGCTTTGTTTAATTCTAGTGCTTCCCATTCTTTTATGGCTGAGCAGTTTTGCTGATCGACCGGTATTCTGTCGGAGGCCGTGTCTGAGGCCTTGACAGTTTCGACTCCCATGGGGAAGTCTATTGTGTTGACCCGTCGCAGTCCTTCTTACCCGGTGTTAGTGGGTGAGATGTTCCTCCCTTCCAATCTATTCGTGATGTCGATGGTAGGATTTGATGTTATTCTGGGTATGGACTGGCTTACGGAGTATCGTGTCGTCTTAGACTTTGCTGTGAGGATGGTTACGTTTCACATTCCTAGCTTGCCAGTATTCCAATTCGTCATTGAGCCCAGAGGAGAGTCGTTATCTAGTTTCTTGGCTTACGGAGTATCGTGTCGTCTTAGACTTTGCTGTGAGGATGGTTACGTTTCACATTCCTAGCTTGCCAGTATTCCAATTCGTCATTGAGCCCAGAGGAGAGTCGTTAGCTAGTTTCTTGGCTTCGGTCGTTGAGGATTCTGTGGCAGAGAGTATTGAGCAGCTGTTAGTTGTTTATGAGTACCCAGATTTGTTTCAGGAGATACCGGGTTTGCCGCCGTGTCGGCAGGTGGAGTTCCAGATTGATTTGGTGCGTGGTGCGGCTCCTATCTCGAAGGCTCCTTACTGGATGACACCGTTAGAGTTGAGGAAACTGCAGGAGCAGTTGGATGAGCTCCAGGAGTTAGGTTTTATTCGACCTAGCAGTTTGCCTTGGGGAGCCCCGGTATTTGTTTGTGAAGAAGAAGGATGGTTCGTTGCTACTCTATGTAGATTATCGTGAGCTCAACAGAGTCACCATCAAGAACCAATACCTGCTTCCCCGTATTGATGATATGTTCGATCAGTTGCATGGTGCGCAGTATTTTTTCAAGATAGACTTGCGTTCCGGTTAGCATCAGATTCGGGTTCGAGAGGAGGACATTCCAAAGATGGCTTTCCGGACACGGTATGGTCACTTTGAGTTTCTGGTTATGTCGTTCAGACTGACCAACGTGCCCGCCGTATTCTTGCAACTGATGAATAGGATTTTTCGGCCGTTCCTCGATCAGTTCGTGGTGGTATTCATTTATGATATTCTTGTATATTCGAGAACCCGGGAGGAACATGTCAAGAACCTGCGGGTAGTGCTTAAGACCCTCCGTGCCCACTAGCTATATGGGAAGCTTGAGAAGTGCGAGTTTTGGCAGGAGGAGATGAAGTTCCTCGGTCACGTTGTAACGAGAGAGAGTGTCGTTGAGGACCCCTCAAAGGTTGATGCAGTGCATCAGTGGGGCCAGCCCACGAACGCGTCCGAGATTCGCTGCTTCCTTTGTCTACCGGGATATTATAGACGGATTATCGAGGGTTTCTCTCGTATTGCAGCACCGCTGACCTGATTGACGCGGAATGGCGTGAGTTCATCGGGAGTGACACCCACGATGGGGCATTTACAGAGTTGAAGGACCACCTCACATCTGCTCCTGTTCACACTCTTCCTAATGGGAGTGAGGGTTTTGTTATTTTCACCGATGCCTCTAGAGTTAGCTTGGGTGTTGTACTGATGCAGCACGGGAAGCCAGTGGCGTATGCCTCACTCTAGCTCAAGGTTCATGAGTTGAACTACCCCACCCATGATTTGGAACTCGGAGCAGTTGTCTTCGCACTAAAGTGTGAAGGCATTATCTATAAGTGGTCAGGTTCCATCTCTTCTCGGATCATAAGAGCTTGAAGTATCTATTTTTTGCAGTCTGAGTTGAAACTGTGACAGAGGCGATGGATGGAGTTGCTAAAAGACTATGATTTTGACCTTCAGTACCACCCGGGCAAGGCAAACGTGGTGGCAGACGCGCTCAACCATCAGCCACGAGGCTTGGTGGCACACATGATGGTTTGACAGTTGTAGATACTCGAGGATGTTTCAGAGTATGACTTTGAGTTCGGTCTGCAGTCTTCCATTGTTCTACTTTCGAGCTTGTCGATTCAACCCTCTTTGGTAGTCAGGGTGATCGAAGCTCAGCAGATGGAAGAGCCACTTCAGGAGTACCGAGCAGAGGCAACATCCGTGGAGCAATCAGAATGGCAGATTAGTTCTGATGGTTAATTACGCTTTAGAGGCCGGTTGTGTGTTTCGGATGTACTAGAGTTACATCGTGATCCGATGACCAATTCACACCAATCGAGACTTACTATTCACCCAGGCTCCACGAAGATGTATCGTGACATGAGGAGGCAGTACTTCTAGCAAGGGAAGAAGTGCTAGATTGTGAGTTTTATAGCTGAGTGTGACACGTGCCAGCGTGTCAAGGCCGATCATCAGAGACCCCCTCGTCCGTTGCAGACGTTGAGCATTCCAGAGTGGAAGTGGGAGTACGTATCGATGGACGTCATCGTAGGTTTGCTGAGGACTTAACGCGGTCACGATACCATCTTGGTTATCGGTGATCGTCTGACGAAGTCAGCTCATTTCATTCCAGTGCGTGCTTCCTGATCGATGGACCGGCTTGTAAAGGTGTTCATTGAGGAGATTGTGAGACTGCACGACATCCCAGTTTCGATCATTTTAGACCGATACTCCAGATTTATGTCTCAGTTTTGGAGGAGTTTCCAGCAGGCGTTGGGGGTCACTTTGCATTTGAGCACCACTTATCATCCGTAGATGGATGGGCAAACCGAAAGGGTCAGTCAGATTCTTGAGGATATGCTCAGGGCTTGTGTGATCAACTTTGCGGGTAGTTGGGATGAGCATATGTGCCTCGCCCAGTTCACGTACAACAATAGCTATCAGGCAACTATCGACATGACTCCTTTTGAGGCACTTTATGGCAGACCGTGCAGATCTCCTAGTTGTTGGACCAAAGTTGGAGAGCGTCGTCTCTTAGGTCCCGAGCTTGGGTTGCAAACGTCAGAGGCTATTAATGTTATCAGGCAGAGGATACGCACAGCTTAGAGCCAGCAGAAGAGTTTTGTTGATCGTCGGCGTCGACCCCTCGACCGAAGGGCATGATTTGCTTTGCTGTGAAGGGCAAGCTCGCCCTGAGATTCATTGAACCTTTTAAGATTATCGAGCGCATAGGTGCTGTGGCATATAGGCTTGCCTTACCTACTGAGTTGTCCGCGATAGACAACGTGTTCCATGTTTCTATATTACGGAAATGTGGGTCAGACACTATTCCCGTGACTGATTGGTAGCCACTTGAGGTCCGTGAGGATGGTTCCTTTATTGAGCAGCCGATTCGTATTCTTGATTGAAAGGAGCAGGTCCTCAGGACCAAGGTCATTCCCTTGGTGAAGGTGCAATGGGGTCATTATTCGAAGGCCGAGGCATCTTGAGAACTCGAGGCCAAGATTAGAGAGCGTTATCCCCATTTATTCGATGATTGATTGCTTGTATTGCTTACATTGCTTTCTCTTAATTGACGATTGATATATATGATGATGTTTATGCATTTTGTTGTCCCGATTTTGTCAATTTCGAGGACAAAATTTCTTTGTTGGTGATGAAGATTATGAGACCCGACTCTAGTTCTCATGTCTGCATGTGTGTGTGAGTATGCATCTTATTCATCATGGTCTCGCAGTCCTACCGGTCGAATTTCGGCGACCCACGACCCTCGGATTGTGCTTGTGGTCATCCTTGAGTCCGGTCATGTAGACACGACTCAAATCGACCCAAGACCTGTGCCATCTTTTTGGCATCGTCGCTGCAATTCCGACGACGTATATTGTGTGTCCATCTGACTTATGGATCAAAGTTATGAGCATTACATGATATGGCCTTTGATCATATGGCCCACTTTTGTGCAAATGCATAAGACCACCGCCATGGCACAAGTCCCCATACACACCACACACACACCACACAAATCCTATGGAAACACCACCCAAGACTAGCCTAAAAGCCTAAACATTGTAATCTCCTCCCAATGTTATGATGGCTTCTCTTACAAAATAATGATGGTATTTTTCTCTCTCTTTATTCTCTCCTTCCCTCTCATTTCCCTCCATTGCTAGAATTTCTATCAACTTCCCTTCCATCTCCCTCTCTTCTCCAGCCCCCTTACCCCCTATCATACTCCCAATCCCTCCATTTGAACTACATCTTCACCATTGAAATTCATTCATTGCTCCAAGAGCTTCATGGAGTAGAAGTTTGGGAGTGAAATCACAAGTGGGTAACTATGATCTTGCTGATCTGATTTTCTACCTTTAAATATTCTTATTTCTTTTATGTGGATCATATGGGGCCCACCAATCCATGGTGGGGACCTCATTTGACCCCATAGATGTGGTCTTTTGGCCCATCCTACATGCATACCATGAAACATGATGGGGCCATTCTCCATAGACCCCATCATGATGTATTGTATCATCCACCTTATTTCAAGGGCATCTAGACCATAGAAGTCATGTTGGGATGGCATCTCGACCACCCATTATAGTCATAGATCATGCATGCATTAGTTTAATGTAGCATGTTCAAGTGATATTGTTATATGGTTAAGATTGACTCTTGGGAGGGCCCGTTAATGGCGGGGCCTTACCCCCATGGCCGGATTACTCTTTTCTTCTTCTCTTTTCTCTGATGTGTGGATGATGTTGTGTGTGTGGCCCATTTAGTGGGCCTAAGATGTCCCAAAATAAATAAAAGTAAAAATCCAGCAAGGTGGGACACCCTTACCACCCAACTCCATGATCTTTGGACACCTTAATCAATGCATGTCAGTGTCTTAGTCTTAGTCTGTGATGTGGACTTATGTGGGGCCCACTTAGGAAGGCCACACACCCTTTTTATGGCTGAGATTATTGAGATATAAGCTGATGTGTCCAGCTATGTATTGTTGTCCAGAAATTTCTGGACAAATTTTTGCTGGACTTGGGCTTGAATTTAGGACTGATTGGGAGACCTTTTGTACCCATCAAATATACTTTTCTGAAAGGTGAGGAACTCATCTTGATGTCCCCCAATTATCAGCCCCATCTGACCTTCATTGGGGTCCCAAAGGTGTGCTCCAAATGGGGTGAACAGTCTGGATTTTCTGCACTGTTCTAGCAACATTCCACATTGGACAGGTTGGAATTTCGAAACTTATTAAAATACATTTGGAAGTCTAAAAATTCTAAAACTTTACAGGAAAGTGGAGCACCCATATTAGGACCCACCTACAAAATTTTGGGTCCAATGTACGCATGTACACACCATAGTGGTGGCTGGACCAGCCCACTACAATATGGTGTCCAGATTAGTCCGATTTTCCGGACAGATTGATTTCTTTAAATGAATTAAAATATTTATAGATGTCTAAAAATTCTAAAATTTGTAGGGACATGATCCACCCATGTTAGGACCCACCTACCAAATTTCAGGTCCAATGGATACCTATACACACCTTGGAAAGGGCCGGACTAGCCCACCCCATTGGGACGTCCAGGTCAGTCCAATTTTCTAAACAGTCTATTTTATTTAAATAAATTAAAATATTTATAAGTGTCCAAAAATCTTGAAATTTTGTGGCGGTGTGGGTCAACTATGGAAGTATCACCCTACAAAATTTCATATCCAATGGACATTTGACCTAGTCGTAATACGGCTGGAAGTGGCTTGCTAGGCAGGGACGCCCAGGCTAAGGCGTCTAGCCTGCTTCATGGGCCCACCTTGATGTGTTGTATATCCCACCAGCCATCCTTGTGAGGTCCTTAGGGGATTGATCATCCTCATTTTTTTTTATTCAATTGGGGCCCATTGGGTGGATTTTTGGGCCAGATACCCTGGGCCCATAGGGCTGCCTACACATGGGACATCCCTGCCTTAGGCTACTGTTGGGCCTGCATTCCAATGGCCTGACCCATTTGATATATGTGTTGCATATCCTCTCTCATCTGGTGGGGCCCATAGTGATGTGTATGGGCCATCAGGGATTAATTATACTAAGAATTACTTCTATTGTTAGACTCTAACCAACCCAAAAATTTGGGTGGGCTGGAATTTGGCATTGAGCCCATTAATTGTTGCCTATAGATGTTCTTTTGGTGCAATGTGGCCCACTAGATTTGAGGAGGATTTAAGTCAGCATCTTACCATCTTAATTTTGTATTTTTTTGGGCTTAATTAGTGCATGATTAAAGGCCCATCTCAGATGGGATTCTTCTTGGGCTAGTCTCTTAGTTAAGTATGGACCTTATAGCCTTGGTTGGGCTGGAGCTTTTAATGGGCCCATTGAACCTTTGGGTCCTATATTTACCACACCATTGTGATAGGTCTTATGGGCCTAATACTCAAGTAGTTGGGCCCTTGTTTTTCCACTATAATAAATCCATACTTGGGCTAAGATGTGAAGCCCAACTTACTTGTGTTAAAAATATAAGGATTTCCCATATGTTGGGATAATGGGCTGCCCATTAGGCCCACCACAATGAGCGAACCCATGACCCTCATGGTTGGGCCCTAATATTGGTTAAGGGCCCACCAGGTTACCTATGTTCTCGTCTTAGTGTATGGCCTACTAGGCCATGGATTAATTGTACCTTGGACCTTTCTTCGCATACGTAGCAAGCTACCTTTTGGGACCCAGTTGAAGTTCGATGTCCTCCTTGGTGGCCCTAAGGTTGTCCCATAGAGGCCCTTATAGGTGGTTGAAGGCCCACCTGGGGCCTGGCTAGGACCGTTCCTCCTTAGGATTTTGACTCTCTAATTTTTTGGGCCATCCCAATGTACTGGGATCCCACTAGAGGACTTCTCTTCTTCTTAGAATACCCATCTATGTGCTTAGACCTTGTCCCTCCTTAGGATGGAGGATTTCATATTCCACAGGTAGCACACTTACATTTTTATGACTCATATGCATCATCTGTATGAATTGATTGCATTGTGTGGTGGTCATTGAGGGATGAAGTTTCTCCCCTTACGCACATTGTGTGCCTGCAGCTAGTGCATGATCTGTGTGTGTAACTCATGTATTGACATAACATTTCATAATGATACCGTCCTTACTTCATCAGGACCTCGCCTCCACAGGGATATTCATGGATGGCCGTATGAGTGGACACTGAAAATATTACTTGACATTACTGGGTGCATAGGATGCCTATGGGTGAAATTCCTAAAACTTTCATGGTACCAAGGATCTATTCTAACGTTGTGATCGACTGGAAACTATGAGCGCACGAGGGCCTTATACCGTTAGGCTACGACTCCCACTATTATGTAGTCAGTTGGGTAGGGGTGTGGCCTTACCTGCCTGGTGTTAGGTGGTGTTGCTTGGCTGAGTCTGACTAGCTCGTAAATGGGTCCGCTACTGTAGGCCTTGTTGGTGATTGGATGTCCACTGGCGGGTAGTGAGGTCTCTTACGATCATTTTGCTGTGCGGGGTCTGTAGAGCGGCAGTCATTCAGCAATGTGATGGACCCCGGTGATTTCCTTATGATTGGAAATGTACTTGACATATGGTTTGGATATGAGCACTAGCATTACTTGCATCGCATTAGCATTGGCTGTGTAAGCCCCTTTATGCATTGCCTTGGTATGACGACTAGTACTCATTACATCGTATTCATGATAAGCCTTGGTAAGGATAGTGATATTCTCATTGAGCATGTTCTTTCCTCGTACCTCATGCTATTCTTCTGTGCACCACTTACACACACTTCCACCACCCTCTAAGATTCTATAAGCTTATGCACGATTGATGCGTGCAGGAGACTCTAGGCAGGCGTCGTAGCAGCAGAGCGTGGAGTAGAGCTGAGCTTGAGGACTCCAGTGTTGTTGATTCTCTCTCTTTTCTTATTACCTTATGTATGTCCTTTTGAACTTGATGTAAGCTTGTAGAAGTTCAAATTCATAGTGGATTTTGTGATGTGTGCCTTGTTATTATCAGATATACTTATTGTGATCTTGGGGATGCTCATATTGGAATTGATTATATTGTTACAAAAATCCTCCTTGTAGGATCCCATGATCAGAACCTGCCTCATGAACCGAAAATGGGGTACTATGGAGGTTGTTGCGGCCAGAACCGGCCATCGAGTTCCTTGTGAGTCCGGTTACCGAGTCTGGGGCGTGACACAATCTGTCATATCTAGTACTTCCAAGTTGTCAATCAGGAGCTACAATGTGTAAGATCTGGACAAAAAATCATGTTGGCCAACCATCAAGTAGGTCACATGTGTACAGAAACAATCCATTGTTTCTATACATTATTGAGTTTTAGGCTAAGTTTTCTATGGCTATGGATTATCAAGTGCAACAATATCCAAAAGGCTACGGATTATCGGTAACCATAGGTTCTATGGCTACGGATCAAATCCGTATCCATAGCTTTAAATGATATTGCTATTGTAGCATTAAATACAAAGGCACTACATACTATAATCGAAAAGGAGAGATTAAATAGTCCTAGAGGGGGGGGGGGGGGTGAATAGGACTATGCCAAATAATTAACTAAATTGCAAAAATAATAAATAAATCAGAGGTCTCAATTGCACTAGTATTGAAACATAGATTCAAACTGATTTGTAGGACAACCTTCACCTAAACAAGTTTAGGTAGGATTGAGGGTCAAATATTGCATATTATCCTCCATTTATTGCTTGGTTTTATGAACATAATAATGCTTAATGTTCTATTTTAATAATGTTTGTGTTGCAAGGTGAATTTAAGAGCTTGGGAAAAGGATGCTAAAAGCATGGATTTAAAGCTCAGGAATCACCAAAGCCAAGGATGGATCGTATGAGACTAAGAATGAAGAATTCACATGCCAAAGATCCAAGAAAACTAAGTCAGGAATGAAGAGAATTGAAGACTTGAAGTGAAGAAAATGAACCCTAAAATTCTGCCTCCTTCGACTAGTCAAAGATTCTTTGACTCAAAATCTAGCGACAAAATCCTCTAAATTCCTGTCATCCTTGAACAGTCGAAGGAGACCCTCAACCAGTCAAAGGTGACCCTCGACCAGTCGAAGGTTGTCCTCGACTAGTTTAAGGTTACGGAGATTTTACGCGAACTGCGTAAATTTGAGACAGTTTCCGGATTTTTCTAAATCGGTGCGAAAGGAGTTGCTGCAAAACTAAAAATAGGAGTCCCTAGGATGTTCTTGGGATCTTTTAGAGTTTGAGGAGTGGAGCAAAAGCATGGAGAAGCCGTCATCAAGTCTTTTTCTTCATTTTCCTTAGTTGTTTTATGCTTTTCTTAAGAGAGTTTAATTCAATCATGTCTATGGTTAGCTAAACCTCTTAGCTAGGGATAAGAGGTGAAGCTTGTAGCGTGATGGTATATTTCTTTTACTTTGATTCATGTTTATGTTGAACCTTCTTTGATTCTAGTTTGATTTTAAAGGAATACTTTTAGTTGTTAATGGTTTACTGTGGCTCAAATTACAGTAGATCTGCAATAGCTTTGAGTATCTTCTTTTCATGTTTTTGAGATTATGGGATTGGTAAATCCTGTTGTTGCCCATCGTCCCATGGGCATGATTTGGTGATGGAATCCCTCCAATTATCATAATTATCCTCCATTGAGAATTAGGTCAAGGAAAGTTCAAATTGATCTTAATTGTATATCTTCCAATTGGATAGGATAAGACTGCAATTCCAATCGTGTGACTTGAATCAAGTAAGAGGGCTCCCAGATCTCTACAAGTTGATCATTGGAAACCCTAGTTACTACCTTTGAATTTGTTAGTTTTAATTACTTTTATGACAAACCTAAACCTAGTGAGGAATGAAGAGCATTGAAGAATTGAAGTGAAGAAAATGAACCCTAAAAATCTGCCTCTTTCGACTAGTCGAAGATTCCTCAACTCGAATTCCAGCAACAAAATCCTTTAAATTCCTGTCATCCTCGACCAGTCGAAGGAGACCCTCGACCAATTGAAGGTGACCCTCGACTAGTCAAAGGTTGTCCTCGACCAGTCTAAGGTTACACAGATTTTCCACGAATTGCATAAATTTGAAACAGTTTCTGAATTTTTCCAAGTCGGTATGAAAGGAGGTGCTACAAAGCTATAAATAGGAGTCCCTAGGGTGTTCCCAGGATCTTCTAGGGTTCGAGGAGTGGAGCAAATGTGTGGAGAAGCCATCACTAAGAGTTTTTCTTCCTTTTCATTAGTTGTTTTTATGCTTTTCTGAAGAGATTTTATTTCAATCATGTCTATGGTTTGTTAAACCTCTTAACTAGGGCTAAGAGGTGAAGCTTGTAGCGTGATGGGATATTTCTTCTACTTTGATTCATGTATATATTGAACCTTCTTTAATTCTAGTTTGATTTTAAATGAATACTTTCAGTTTTTAATGGTTTATTGTGACTCAAATTATAGTAGATTTGCAATAGCTTTGAGTATCTTCTTTTCACGTTTTTGAGGTTGTGGGATTGATAAATCCTGTTGTTGGCCATCGTCCCACGGGCATGGTTTGGTGATGAAATCCCTTCCAATCATCACAATTCTCCTCCATTGAGAAATAGGTCAAAGAATGTTCAAATTGATCTTAATCGTATATCTTCCAATTAGATAAGATAGGACTCCAATTCCAATCATGTGACTTAAATCAAGTAAGAGGGCTCCCTGATCACTACAAGTGGATCCTTGGAAACCCTAGTTACTACCTTTGAATTTGTTAGTTTTAATCACTTTAATCACAATTACTCCCTCAATTAATTCAGATTTAGATTCACATCTTCTTCTATTTCTGGTTCTAGTTACTTTCAGAATACACACGAGATTAGTCCCTGTGGATTCGACCTCGGTCTCACCGAGATTATTACTACATCGCGACCATATACTTAGGGTTGTGAACATGGTTTTGTCGTCGTTGCTGGGGATTAACGGCTGTGTTTTTCTGAGATTAATTAGTTTTAGAAATAGGTTAAGATTAAGATTTATTTACTTTCTATTTTTAGAATTAGTGTTTGTTTTATGTTTTTAAAAACTTTCAAATTATATGATTGCTTCTTTTTTTTTTTTAATCTAACTTATCTTTCTGTTTTTGTTTTTAAAAACTTTTTAATTTTAGAATTTCTGATTTTTAGAAACTGATTTCTTTTTTATTGTTTTGCAGGATCTTAAATTAGGAACTTTCAATTTGGTAACTTCTTTCTAATTCTCTTCATTTCTTTTTCCAGAATTCTTATTCTCTCTTTCCTTTTTAGGTTTAAGTTAGAATCTGAAATTGAGAGATGAGAGTGTTTCATGCCCAAGTGGGTCCGTGACCACACTCGACCTCTTTTGAGTGAAGGAGGATTAGTTGAGGGGTTATCTATCCATCACAGGATTAGACACCACTTGAGATCCTCAGATTCAATTGAAGTGATGGCTGCCAATCGACTGGTTAATCAACCGGGAAGACAACCTCAACCTCGGTTTGAGGAAGTCCAGGATAAGAATGAGGTGCATCAAGCACCCCCGCCTCATACTTTGCGAGACTATTTACAATCGGTGGGGGCGAGCACGCCCTCATGCATGGTTTTTCCAAAAAATACGAGACATGTGGATATTAAGCCAGGGGTAATCCAACTTCTTCCAAAGTTTCATGGACTTGAATCTGAAAGTCATATCTGCATATGAAAGAGTTCGACGAGATTATAGCTATTTTATATTTTCCTAACATGTCTGAGGACATGGTCAGACTAAAACTCTTTCCCTTTTCTTTGAAAGAGAAAGGTAAGACGTGGTTGCATTCACTATGCCCCCGATCTATTGGCACATGGAATGACATGATAAGGGAGTTCATAAAGAAAATTTTTCCACATCATAAAACGAACACCCTCAGAAAGTCAATCATGAACTTCACCCAAAAGGAGGATGAAACATTCTTCCAATGTTGGGAGCGGTTCAAGGATCTTGTTAGTTCTTGCCTACATCACGGTTTTGAAATGTGGCACATTACGCATTTTTTTTATGATAGTTTGACATCTTCTATTCGCCAATTGGTCGAGACAATGTGCAATGGGGAATTCATGAATAAAAATATCGATGATGTGTGGGACTACTTGGATAGACTTGCTGAAAACGCACAATCATGGGACACCTCCCCAAAATCAAGCACCACTTCTAGTCCCACACCATTAAAGGAGGGGTGGATTATACCTTCTGAAAGAGGATGATGATATCAATGCTAAAATGTCTAATCTCATAAGGAAATTCGAGGCCATGGAACTAAAGAAGGATAAGGTTAAGGAAACTATTTACGGTTTTTGTGCTTACAACGTTTACACAATTGAAAATTGTCTGACGATACCTGCCTTTCAAGAGGTACTGAATGAGTAATCTAATGTCGTGAACAATTACCAAAGACTTTTTAATGGACCTACCTCCAATACATATAATCCAAGCTGGAGAAATCATCCAAACATCAGTTGGAGGAATGGACAAATTGCTACTTAGGGATTCCTTAATCAAATTCTAAATCAAGGGAAACCTCAAGAGGATCCGGTTCTAAAGCATATTCAAGACCAAAAGCTACTTAATCGGAATTTGACACAAGCATTCCAGGATATCAGATCAGCATTAGGAACACTTATGTCGTCTATTCAAAGGATAGAGTCACACTTAACAATTGGGGGAAAAGGGATGCTTCCTGCTCAACCTCTCCCCAATTCCAAACCACAATATGAGATAAGTGATCCCAGTTCTTAAATTCAGATGGAGCAAGCTAAATCTATCACCACTCCAAGGAGTGGAAAGACCATTTACAAAACCATTCCAGTTAGGGCTGAAATGCCTAAGGACCTAGAAGAAGACAACAATGATAGACCTAGCACTGCTCCAGAAGAATTAGAATCGGAACTTCAAGGCAAGCTTATTGCCCCATTTCCCCAACGGTTGATAACACCTAAGCCTCTCTCTAACTCTCAGGACATTCTAGAGGTGTTGAAACAAGTGAAGGTCAATATTCCTTTACTGGATGCGGTTAAACAAATACCTTCATATGCCAAATTTCTGAAAGACTTGTATACGACCAAAATATGACAAAATATTCAAAAGAAAATCTTTTTAGCTTAAAAAGTGAGTGTCATCCTAAAGCAAGATGTGCCACAAAAATACAAAGACCCTAGTAGCCCAACCATTGCTTGTGTAATTGGGAATTACCGCATTGAGCACGCACTTCTTGACTTAGGGGCGAGCGTAAATCTAATTCCTTACTCGGTCTACGAATAGCTAGGTTTGGGTGAATTGAAACCCACTCAAACCACATTACAACTTGCTGATCTCTTAGTCCGTGAACCGAGAGGAATAATCGAGGATGTGTTGGTCTAGGTTAACAAATTCTACTATCCAGTAGATTTTATCGTCTTAGATACTCAACCCATTGTGGACATAAGTACTCAAATTCCCGTCATTCTTGGTCGCCCATTCCTTGTCAATTCAAATGCAATCATTAATTGTAGGAATGGAGTCATGAGTATGTCTTTTGGGAATATGACATTGGAGTTGAATATCTTTTTCAACAAAAGCAAACAGTTAGAGGATGAAGATGATTCCCACGATATTAACCTGATTGATTCTTTCGTAGAAGATAAAGCACTTCTGACCTTATTCTCTGACCCTCATGAAACATGCCTGGTTCACTCCCATGATTTTGATGATGACATGATTAGGGAGATGGGCACCATGATGGATATCGTGCCGGTACTTGAAGTTAACCAGGGGAGGCCACAATTTAAATAATTTTTTGAAACTGATGTAGTGCCTCTACCGTCTAACCTCAAGGCACTGAAGCTTGACCTAAAACCTTTGCCCTCTGATTTGAAATATGTCTATTTAGGTCAAGATGAGACATACCTGGTGGTGATTTCGTCCCACCTAGAGCAAGAACAAGAGAGTATGCTCATATCTACTCTCATTGAGCATAAAGGAGCCCATGGATGGTCGATTGCAGACCTCAAGGGAATTCACCCTTCAATTTGTACTAACTGCATTTATCTAGAGGATAATGTGAAGATTGTTCACCACCCCAAGTATAGGGTCGTAATGTAGTAATAATCTAAGTAAGACCGAGGTCGAATCCACAGGGACTGAACCTTGTACGTAATCTAAAAGTAAGCAAAACTAGAACTAGAAGAAGATGTAATCTAAATCAGGAGAATTTAAGAGAATAATAGTGAATTAATATACTAAAACTTTTAAAATTCAAAGGTGGGAAACTAGGGTTTCCAAGGAACCACTTGTAGAGATCAGGGAGATCTATGCTTGATTCAAGAACACAACTGGAATCAGAGTCCCATCTTCATCCAATTAGAAGATATTTTAGTAAAATCAAATCTGAACTTCCTTTGATCTAGTTTTCAATAGATGAGAGGTATAAGAACTAGAAGTGATTCCATCATAAAACTATGCCCATGAGACAAAGCAAACAACAAAATTTAACCAATTCACAACCAATCTAAGAGATGTATGAACGTTAAGAAGGATTCCATCATCCAACCATGTTCATGAGACGATGATGAACAACAGGGTTCCTAATTTCATAATCATAATAATGAGAAGAACATGCTCAAATCTATCGCAGATCCATTGTAATTTAAGTCACAACAAACCCTTAAAAACTAAAAGCATTCCTTATAATCAAACTAGAAGCAAAGATAGTTCAACTTAAACATGAATCAAAGCCTTATAAAGCACCCCATCATGCTACAAGCTTCACCTCTTAGCCCTAGCTAAGAGGTTTAGCTCATCATAAACATGATGATCTAAAACTCAGAAAAACATTAAAGGAAAATAAAGAAGAAAGAAGATGGAAGACCTCAATGGCCAACTCTAGGGCCGGCGTCCACAATCTCTCTATCGCTCTCTCTCTCTCTCTCTCTCTCTCTCTCTCTCCTCTCTCTCTCTCTCTCCACATCCAAGCTTCCTTGAATGATTTTCTCTCCACGCACTCCCTCCCTTTTATAGAAAATACATAGGTTGGTTGTGGTGAGAGAAGTTGGTCGCGTAAGGAGAGAAGGTAGTGTGCATAAGTCTTACGTAGCCGCGAAAAATGCTTCTGAGTTGCGTTTAGAGGATCGTTTTGGACGGTCGATCATCCAAGCTTGGGATCTGACTTCTTGGCTAGGGTCGTGGCCACCTTTCTAAACTTCTGGATGGTTCATATTGACCATCCGATCACGACCAAGATTGTGCAATCGACCACAGCGGAAACGACGTCCGAACATTCGTAATCAGAGAATGTTCTTGTGCTGAGACGCTCGGTGGGCCCCACAGTGATGTTTTTGGAGAAATCCACCCCATTCATTGGATTCCTAACACTACACGTCCCTTTCTGCATAAGATGTCAGGTTAACCCAACTTTGACTCATCGTCTCGGTCCGGTGCGCGACTGGTGCGTGTGTTCTGTGCACACACACTTGAAAGTGGGATCCATCGTGATGTTTATGAGAAATCTGCTCCGTCCATCCATTTTGTCATCTAATTTGAGGGGTTGAGACCAAAATTAAAGCATATCTAGGTATCAGGTGGGCCCCAAATCATTGATTTAGTGCCTGATCTATCCATTGGGCCACTTCCACAAAGATTCAAGGGCTGAATTTCAATGTGTACGTTTAATTTAGGTTCCTTAGGTTAGATATAAATTTTTGAGCCAAATGAATGGTGGGAACCTTATGATCTTGCATTCAAGAAGATTTTCAGTCCTCTTTATCTTCAATCACTTGATTTTCCGGATCTTTGGCACGTGAATTCTTCAATCTCGGTCTCCTAAGATTCGTCCCTTGCCTTGGTGATTCTTGGGCATCAAATCTATGCCTTTAGCACCCTTTTCCAGTACAAGCTCTTAAATTCACCTTACAACACAAACATAATCAAAATAGGACGTTAAACATTATCATGTTCGTAAAATCAGGTAATAATTGGGGTCTAATAAGCAATATTTGACCCTCAACAAAATCCCCAACCAGCATTTTGATAGTCCTGAGCAAAGTATGCGAAAAATAATTTGAGAATTACATGACAATTTCTATAAACTCGAGTGATTTTTGAAAAATAATCTAGATACTAGAATTCTAAGATGCATTAACGTTAAGCATTACTTTCTCCTAAACTCAAGCGCGCGGTAGACTTCATGGTCAAGTTCAAAGTATTAATCCATCAATTAGAACAATTCTAACCATTGAGTTCCATGGGTGTATAGTGCAACCTTGACTTATCACAATCAAAGGTCCAATCGTCAATTTTCATGATAACATTGATAACCGAAAAGGGCATTCCGGATAACTCAACCTAAACCGAAACTTGTCTTACAGTTCAGCCTTTTTATTCTTTCAGCTTTTGATTTTACCATCGATGGCTTTCACGTTGTGTCAACCTTTTTAAAGTTCTTTAACAGGTAGCCATTTTCAATGACAACTATTTTTTTTAGCTGGGTATTATTTTCTCTCTTTTTTTTTTCATTGAACATGATAGACAAATTCTCCAGGTTGGTTCCTTCCATGCTTAGTGATTACCAGGTTATCTTCTCAATATTGAATTGAAACCTTAATGTGTAACCTAGGTGTGACATGTGAAATCATGACTCAATCAATGTTCAAAACTTCTAATCATGGATTAATAATTCGAACTTAACTGTGAAATCTAACAAGCAACTGAATGCAAGAGTCATAAATCACAAACATTACATATCTTATACTTCTTAAATCAAGAATATCCTTAAAATCACTCGAATTCACAAAATCTCCAGAAAATTTAAAAGATTTTGATAATTTTTATTTGCTTAAGACTGAGAAAACACTGATTAGGCAACTTGATCTCCCAACCCCAACCTAAAATCTACATTTTCCTCAACGTAAAAGATATAAGCATGCAATACAGAGACACGAAAGTAAAGGGGAAGTGATGGGAAGATAGTACCAGATGAGGACACTGTACGGCTTTTCCAAAGAGATCTTAGCATGAAGGTGGGTTAGCACAAGAGTTAAACCACAAGAAGCAACTATCCTAAAACAAATGGAAAGCAAACTATCCTAACGACATAAAGCTGACTATCCTAGAATGACAAAAAGCAAACTACCCTAGTCCTATGAAAGCAGTAAACTTACCTATACTTCCGTCAGACTAAGAGATCGATCTTGATAAACAGGATCATTCAGAGGCATGCACATGTCCTCTGAATCAAATTTCTCAACAAATGGCTTTAATCGATGTCCATTTATGTTAAACTCATTGTCATTATCTGTATTCCGAATCTTGACAGCCCCATGAAGATAAACATTGATAACAGTGAAAGGGCCGGTCCAACGAGATCGGAGCTTACTCGGAAAGAGATGTAATCAAGAATTATACAAAATGACTTTCTGACCTGGCATAAATGATTTTCACAGAATATATTGGTCATAAAACGCTTTCATCCTATCCTTGCAAATTCTTGAGTTCTCATAAGCATCGTTCCAGATTTCTTCAAGTTCATTTAACTGAATTTTGCACAGCAAGCTAGCACTACTAGAAACACCACTTTTAGCGACGAAAATTTTCGTCGCTAAAAGTTAAATTTTCGCAGCTAACAACTTTTAGCGCCGAAATTTTTCGTTGCTAAAAGACCAATGTACAAGTCTTTTATAAGCCAAAAATTCAAATCGTTGCCAAATGCAAGCTTTTTAGCGATGAAAATTTTCATCGCTAAACAAATTTTCCTAGACCTTTAGCAGCGAAAATTTTCGCTGCCAAAAACATTCTCAAGACTTTTAGCAACGAAACTTTTCGCCGCCAAAAAAACTCCCAAGACTTTTAGCAGCGAAAATTTTCGCCGCCAAAAAAACTGCCAAGACTTTTAACAGCGAAAATTTTCGCCGCCAAAAAATATCCAGGACTTTTTACCAGCGAAATGTTTTGCTGCAAAAAAAAATTTACAAGACTTTTAGCAGCGAAAATTTTCGCTACCAAAAATACTTTCAAAAAATTGCAAGACTTTTTAGCAGCAAAACTTTTCGCCACAAAGCCAATTTCCAAGATTTTAGTAGCAAAAATATTTGCGGCAAAAAAAATTTGCCAAGACTTTTAGCTTCGAAAATTTTCGCTGCGAAGAAATTACAAGACTTTTAGCGGCAAAAATTTTCGCCGCCAAAAAATATCCAAGACTTTAGCAACGAAAAGTTTCTCTGCGAAAAAATATTTTTAAGATTTTAGCAGCGAAAAATTTCGCTGCCAAAAAAATTCTAAGACTTTTCGCAGCGAAAATTTTCGCCGCCAAAATAATTTCCAAGAATTTTTAGCAGCGAAAACTTTCGCTGCTGCAAAAAATCGTTTCACTTTTAGCGACGAAAATTTTCGTCGATAAAAGTCTCTATTTTTTTTTAATATACAGCTCAAAAATCTGCACAAAATTCCTGATATACACCTGTTAACAATATATTTCATCATATTCATCCTAATATACACCTGTTATATAAAATATTTCATCATATTCACATTCACATCCAGCTAAATCCAAACCCAAACATAAACTACATTCATTTAAACACAAACAATCTTATCCGCATCACATTCATTTACACATAAATACATATAAACTTAACATAATAAACAAATATACAAAAAATCACAAAGATGAAGGCGGAGGTGGTGGGGCATCGATGGGTAAGCGTGCAGCGAAAGCCTCTAACATCTGCATCATCCGTCGCTCATACTCCACCCACATCTCCTCCATCCTCCTCTCCTGCTCCTCCCTCTGCCTCGCCAGATGATCCTCCATCCTCCTCTCCTGCTCCTCCCTCTGCCTCACCAGATGATCCTCCATCTTCCTCTCCTGCTCCTCCCTCTGCCTCGCCAGCTCCTCCATCATCTTCCTCTCCTGCTCCTCCCTCTGCTTGTCCAGCTGATCTTTGATGTCATCGACGACGACCCGTAGTTGCTGAACCTCTCTCTCTGCGGTATCAACTCGGCATACGGCGCTCTCGCCAACGACGATGGATATGCTGGAGGTAACTCTAGTGGGTGCCATGAGCTTAACACCATGGCCAAACCCACGCACATATCTAGAACGGGTGCCAAGCACCTGACTTAGGATTTCTGGCTCATTCCGCTGAGTACCATCAGGAGTGGGCTAACTGCGTAAGGTGTTAATCTCCTCCTGTAATGAAAACATATGAATTTTCATAATAAATGACATTATTATAATTTAATGCAATTAAATTTTACAATGTAAGGATTTTTACCCAAATCTCGCTGGCTCTAGGATGTACCCAAGATCCTGTCATCTGCCGACAGTGAGTCCCTTGTAGAAGTCTACTGGTCCGGGCTCCTGGCCAGTGACGGAATCTCGCTGCGCAATCAAAAGGACAATAGAGTTAATATAAATGCATAAAAAAAATATATAAACGTAATAATTACTAGTACTTTCTTACCATGTCGTGACGAAGTCGTACAAATGACTTTGAACCAGCTACATGGTTCACTTTTAACTTTCCTCTGTTGTCAGAATTTATTTTGCTCATTTTCTGAACACATTATTCATAACACATTGTTATTAATTGCGAATTTAATTATTACGTTAAGATATCGTAAATATGTAAATATTACCTGAAAAGAATCAGACGAAAACCTATCACAGAGTATCCGCCAGTCCCCATTGGTCACATGTAGTGGTGCAAACTGTACGGCCTCCTCGCGGCTCACGCACCGCTTATATTGCCGGTGTAACCTAGTACGGTAATCCTTGAACCGCTCTTTCATCATGTCGGCAACGGCATGGGAGATGTGTGGAACACTCAAATCAAAGTCAAATTTATCCTGCAGTTTCGTAAATAATAGATTAAGGTAATAAACTCATTAAGAAAATAACTTAACCGTAAATGAACATTTATAAAATAAATTTTAATTTACTAAAATTTACTTGAAGGCGCTGACGGATGAGCTGTCGAACATCATCTGTCATGTCTTTCCAACAGGGGGTGGTGGGGGTAATCAGAGATCGGCATAAGACACTGACCTCTGACGTAAACAACATGACATTGTTTCCAACATGTCTAATGCAGTCCTGTGGGAACTCTACTGTCACCCTACCCTCACGCGTAAGTCGCTCTAAAGTAACTCACGCGTGGGTCCACGTCCTCGCCGGCTGGTCGATGACGCTGTTGCAACAGAATTATGTAAGTCTAAACATAAACAGAAATCATTAAAGGAAATATATGTCTAAACTTACATGCAGTGCCCAGTGTATGCGCGACTGAGGGATCAGACGCCTACGATGCAATATGCGACGGCGATGCTGTCTCCGTTGTATCACGGGTAGAAGGGATAGATCCAGTGTACGAATGACGTACTCTCCCACCTGGTGCCATCCCTGAATATGTGCGAGCTACGAACTTATAAATTTAAATAATGTCAATACAAGTGGAATATACTAAAACATTATAAAAATAGTGTTAACGGTACAATGCATTTGTGCTTATGCTCAGAGAGATAAATAAAATATGATTAGACCATTACACTATAATGCAAGCATAATATAATAAAACTGTAAACTTTAATATATAACCATTGAAAATTTCATTATACATTGTCATTGTATATTAAATACACATATTTGTTGTAATACGAAACAACTTTGATGTAAACTATCCGAAGTAATCCCTGCGTAAGTTATTGTATGCTTCAAAAGTGTATGTCATCCACTGTGAAGCATTAGATAATTTTATAGCCAACATAATAGTCACAATAAGAGAAATCTGATATCTCGGGACTCCATTCAGGTGTGCAAGTGACAGAGTCGCATCTTCCATATCTCGTTTCCTACGGTTATATATCTCCATCAGCTCTGAAATTTCTTTGAGATAGTATAATCTTTCGTCTGAGTCATCGTCGATATATTCCACTCTACACTCATCGACTAGACCGGGTATCTCTATGGCCCTACCAGAAGAAGATAGGACCGAAACGTCCATCTACAATAGCTGATGAAGTATGTTGTGTGAATCTACTATGCTTCGGTTTAAGGATGACATGATCAGAAATTGTCTCAACTGTAAATGTGGATTATAAACAAGTCAATAAAAAGAATTAATCATGACTTGTAATTTTCACGTATACATGGAATACATAAATTATTTGAATTGAAAAATGACATGTAAATCATGTGTACATTTAATAATCATCGTCTAAATACTATCGCTTAGGGCTATTTCTTCTTCACCATCACTATCACTGATCGGTATTTCCTCCTCATCGTCTGCAACGTTGTCATCAATGAAACCGCTATCATCTCTAACAATGTCTTGTATTAATGAGGCATCAACATGATCAGGTGGCACATCATCTCTGTCTAATTGCACCACATCAATATCAACACTTGAATCAGTCCATGTATCCTTAGATGGCATATCTTCTTGATATGCTTGTTCAACCCTAGACGTGTCATTTCCCCCGTCCTCGCTATCTTCAACTTCTGGTACGGGAACGTCAAATACGTTCCTCGCTTTATTTTCTATACCACGTGTCAAAAGCCGCCTAACTTAGTGTCAGCGAGGTAAAATACTTGTTCAGCCTAACTGGCGAGGACAAATGGGTCGTCCTTAAACCACTTCCGAGATAAATTTATGCTCGTAAAGTAGTTGTCAGTTTGTATTCCCAACTTCTTATTCCCAATGTCCCACCAATCCCATCTAAATAAGTACACCCGCTTTCTCGTACAATAACTCAGCTCAATAATATCAGTCAAAATGCCATAAAAGTCAATTTCATCCTCCTCATTTGTTCCTTTCACAACTACCCCACTATTTTGCGTGGTTCTGTACTTCTCACGTTCTTCAGTGTAGAACCGAATCCCATTTACAGTACAACCTATATATTTAGATACACGTCTATCAGGGCCACACGCCAGTGAGTATAGTGCATCAGACGCATCCGCAGAGTTTCTTGTGTGCAACGTCTTTATCTATTATCATGTACAAAATATAATTGTTTAGTGATTTTCTTAGGTTGAAATAATGTGCAATATAACGAAAATTCTAAGTGTGGTGAGATACAATGTGAAATCTTACACGTTCGGCGAACCATTCTGGAAACTGATCCTGATGCATCCGATCATAATTTATGGGGAATTTGGACTTCATCTCATCTATGTGTTCACTACAATAAATGGCACGTCGTCAGCAAGAAAAATCAAAGATCATTGTATGTAGGAATTACAATAATCGAGGGAAGACTTACTCCAAGTACGACTCTATTTCTTTATAATTATGCAACACATACCACCGCGCCTTTGCTAGATCCCCAAGGTCCATATCCTGAAATGTCGGGGATCCTAAAGGACGAACGTTATGTGCAAATATAGATATGAGTCCTTGTTCTTGCTCCGGCCCTTCATCGGCATTCCGATCTTCTCGGTTGAATTTAATCTCTATGCCATGAAGATACATGGAGCAAAATGTAAGGCACTCAATATCAATGTATGCTTCAGCTATCGACCCCTCTGGTCGTGCCTTATTCCTCACAAATTGTTTGAGTATATGAAGGTATCTGTACATAAAACCACTATGTTATACGTATGAAAACATGGATATATGTAGTTTATGGAATGAATAAAAATTTTAACAGGTTCTACCACCTTTCGATCGGATACATCCAACGATATTGTACTGGGCCTGCAAGCTTCACCTCGTACAGTAAGTTAATCGTTAGGTGTACCATGACATCGAAAAACGTAGGTGAAAATATTCTTTCAAGTTTGTAAAGGATTATGGCAATGTCCCTCTCTAGTCTTTTAATAACATCCACATTCAACGATTTCGATCACAAATCCTTAAAGAAAATCCTCAACTCAATCAGCGTCGCACTGATATCCTTGCTCAGGAATCCACGAATCGCAACCTGCAGTAGGCGTTGCAGAAGGACGTGACAATCATGACTTTTCATTCCTGTTACCTTACAATCCGTAACGTTTACGCGTCGAGATATGTTTGATGCATACCCATCGGAAAACTTCACCAATCTCAACCATTCACATGAATGCTTTCTCTCTAGTTTGGTCAACGTGTAGCAGGCTGCTGGTATAGTATACAAATTTCTATATGGTTGCAAGTGCAACTCTTTCCTTAAACCCATTTCTTGTAGATCCAATCGAGCCTTGAAACTATCTTTTGTTTTCTTCTCTATGTTTATCAATGTTTCGAAGACATTATCACATATATTTTTCTCAATATGCGTGACATCCAAGTTATGTCACAATTTCAGATCACTCCAATAGGGCAACTCAAAAAAGATGCTCTTCTTCCTCCAGTTATAGTCTAATACTATACGTTTCCTCTTCTTCACGTGCGATGCCTTACCAAATCTAACTTTTCCACTGTTACTCAGTTATTGCATCACATCTTCTCCAGATAGCTCTTTTGGGGGTGGCCTATAATCTTGTTTGCCATCAAAGATCATCGACTTCCTGCGCCAACTATGATCGCTCGGAAGGAAGGGACGATGGCCCATATAACACGTTTTTCTACCATGCTTCAATGACAATGAACAAGTCTCAATACCACATATAGGACAAGCTAACTTGCCCTTCGTGCTCCACCCAGATAAATTGTAACATCCTAAATTTTTTCCAACCTGGAATTAGACGTCCTTAGGCAATGGGTCGCGCCTAACGCCTTATTAACTTGTCAGAACTCAATCCCACAGTCTAAAATCACTTCTTAACCCATTTCCTTCACAAATCTCACATTTCACTACCTTATTCTTTAAACGTCTCTAAGTACTTTCATATTAGGCATGAATCCTAACGTTTAGGTGATGAAGAACAATGCTTTAGAAATCTGTACAAAGACCCTAGTGCCACCTCAGGCAAAAATCGCTCAGGATCAAATCCTTTAGAAATGAGATAAAGTAACTAAGTGCGAAACTAGATTAGCTATGAAATTCGCTTGATCCACTTTAAATACGATCTGAAAGACCCAAAACTTGTAGAATCATTGACGCTAGGTTACCCTAAAATCTAGGATCAATCTCATTACCGGTTGCTCTCGGGAGCATCTCGAAACTCCGTATCAGATCTGGACCACACGTCGGAAGTCCGATTAACATGAAGTTAAAGAATTAGGACCGTCTAGCTGGACTTGACAACCATGTCGGAAATCAACTCCAGATAGTGTCCCGAGGCTATTCGCTTGAGCTCGGAGCGGGGAGTGTGAGAAATGTGAAATTAATTTGAAATAAAATAGAAATTTATGAAATCTGGCACATCTCACTTGTGGATCAGTATTAAGCAATCAGACCGTCAGAATCAGACCAAATTACACCCTTGGATCAGGGATATTTTTTTCAAACATTTCCATGTACTTGGAATCTCCGATCAAGATCCACTGACCGTTGAACTGAAACTGGTCTGCCATTTGCAATCTGGAATCTCGACTGAAAGCATGGTGGACCCTACCCCACTAGCCCAGGATCGAAACTGTGCTCGTTGAATACGAACGTTATAGAAGCCCTAATAAGTTCTACTATGAGAAACCGTTTTAGGATGATCTAGTAAGATTTGATTCACCATTTTCTTAGACATAGATAATAACAAGGACTCTCTTAGACTAAGACCTAAAGGGCAACCTTAGACATAGACAATTTGAGCCCTTCAATGATGGACATTCCTTACGTTTTTAGAGTGATAGGACTACGGAGTCACTGAAATATACAACTGCGAAACATTCGCGGCTTGACCCAATTCCCAATCCTAGGCGACTACTAATGGACTCACTGCTTGGCTGAGTAGAAGACCAGGATTCACCAGGATTTGGAAGGGATACGATGAGCTTCCTACCCTGGCCCGGTAGATGATCGATGTATCGGGATCAAGCCCACCAAAAACGTCTCTCCGTGTTGGTCAAACATTGAAAACAGCTATCTTACTCTAAATTGTTGGGAATTGTCGTCAACACTCTAAATAGGTAAAGAAATAAATTATAATAAACCATCAGGGTATGAGAAATGGATAAAGAAATATGTTTTAAGGGGGGTAGACTAAAATGAACTAGACTAGTATATACCCTACCACTCGTAGAAACTTGGAATCAATAAGTCTTAGGCAAATGAAATAATAGAAATCTTCCCTTATTACCCTTAGCCAATTTTGGGGACGAAATTTTGTTTTAAGGGGGGTAGATTGTAACAGTCCGAATTTTTCCCAACCTGGAATTAGACGTCCTTAGGCGATGGGACAATCCTAACTCCTGTTTAACTTCTCAAACACTCAACTCAAGGGTCTTAAGTCCCTTTTTAAACCATTTTCTTCACAAATCTCACCTTTCATTACCTCGTTCCTTAAATCCTTCTAAGTACTTTCACATTAGACACTACCTTAAAGTTTAGGTGATGAAGAACAATACTTAAACAAAACATTGCTACAAAGGTCTAAGTACCACCTCAGACCGAAATCTTACAGGACTAAATCCTTTAGAAATTAGGCGAGATTTAGCTAGTGTTAAACTAGAGTACCAGTGAAATTAGCACAATCACTTTAAATACAATCTGTAAGACCCAAAACTTGTAGAATCATTGACGCTAGGTTACCCTAAAATCTATGATCAATCTCATTACCCAGTTGCTCTCGGGAGCATCTCGAAACTCCGTATCAGATCTGGACTGCACGTTGGAAGTCCGATTAACACGAAGTTAAGGAATTAGGACCGCCTTGCTGGGCTTGACAACCATCTTGGAAATCAAATCCAGATAGTGTCCCACGGCTATTCGCTTGAGCTCAGAGTGAAGAGTGTGAGAAATGTGAAAATTAATTCAAAATAAAATATCTCAAATAGTAATCTGACACCTCTCGCTTGCGGATCAGTTTTAAGCAACTAGACCATCAAAATCAGACCAAATTACACTCTCGGATCAGGAGAAATTTCATACACATTTACATGTACTCGGAATCTCCGATCGAGATCCGCTGACCGTTGAACTGAAACTGGTCCGCGACGCATGATCTGAGAACCCTACTGGAACGAAAACTTAATAGAACCTAGATCCATAGTTTGTGAGCTTAAGTCCGACCTTTGGCTCAAGGAGGCCCGCCAGAAGTCCTCCATTGAGCTGAAACGGGACCGCTTTGGTTATAACCTAAGTATACTTTGACTTGAAGTCTAATTTGGAGACTTTTTAGGCTATATAAGGGCCTTTGAACTCTCTCTCTCACAGCCATACTAATTTGAGATTTGAGAGAGAGAAAAGAGAGAGAAAGTGTGGGAGTTGTGGGAGGATCTCTCTGTCATGCCTCCCTGCCGTTATGCAAGCACAACCACTCCATTCTAATCGCTTTCCCGGTGATTCCAGCTCCGTTTCTAGGTAAGAAACCCTAACCCTAGTCTGTTTTGGGGTTTTGATAGTTGTAGGTTATGAAATAACTAACCTATTCCGTTCTATAGGTCGCCAAACTGCCGTATATGGAAGCTTAGCAAACCTATCGACTCCGTTACGATTCTACGACAAAAGGTGCGGACTTTAGGTGTATAGGTTATGGTTTTCAATGCTTTCAATGTCAAATAATGATAGATTCATGATCTGCATGCAATTGCACATGTACAAAGTGCCGTCTGTTTTCCGTTTCGGTTAAAGATGAAAAATATGGAATTTTACATACTCTAGGTATTTGTAGAAAGTACCGTATACGTATAAATTTTGGAAATATGTTTGACATGATTATTTGTTGTATAAATATATTATACATGGATAAAATACTTGTTTGGCGAAAGGAGTCCCCATAATACATGTTTTACTAATATACACTATGTATGTAGAAATAGCGTATTCTAGAAAATACCGTATATGTATACGTTTTGGAGATGTGTTTGCCATGATTATTTGCCATATGAATATATTATATATGGATAAAATACTTGTTTGGCGAAAGGATTCGCCTTAATACATGATTTACTAACATACACTATGTATGTTAAAATAGTGTATTCTAAGTGTTTGTGAAAATGACCGAATGAGTATAGAATCCTCATTTGTGCTCGCCATGACTAATTGTCATGAATTTATGATTGTTATATTGGTGATACCCCTTTGATGAAAGGATTTGCCCTAAATCACGCCACGGCGAAAAAAAAAACACTATATATGCTAAAATGTGTGGCCAAGTGTTTGTGGAAATGACTGAATGAATATGGAACTTGGATTCCTGCTTGCCATGACTATCCGTCGTGGGTGTATGCGTGTTATGGTTGGGGCAACTCTCTAGTGAAAGGATTTGGCCTAATGCCTATGTGACCAACATATGTTATGTATGTTGATGTATGAATTTTAAAGTGTTTGTTGAAATGTTTGAATGAGTAGTAGTTAGTAAATTGTAATGTTTAAGGGTGTTGAGATATGATTCTCAACTCCTTTAACTATGTGTATGATTTCCTTAGATAGTTGTGTGATTAGGAATTGAATATGTACAAACTCATGCTTGTGTTGTGCTTCATAACATGCTCAACTGATTGTATCAGGTTCACCCAAAACCTTTACAATTGTGTCTTTGTCTGTGGGCTTACACAATTAAAAAAAAACCCCACTTCTGAGTTTTCCTGGCTCTCCTCAGATAACCAATACAATAAGATTTTTCTGACAAATCTTGAAAGAAACCAAAACAGAAAGGAATTTACAATTAAAAGTAAAATACTTGATTATCTCCTTCGTTGTAGCAGCCCAGTAGAACCAAGTCAGAGTAGATGATTGAATGTCCAAGTTCAATGTCCAGTACTCAATTACAATGGTTCTAGTTCTAATAGATTTTAAATTAAACCAAATAGGGCTTGCCTTAATTGATTTTGATTCCAAAGAAAGGGAATAACAATTCCTCTTATCAAATTAGATTGGAATAGCAGAAACAAAATTAATTAAATAAAGCTAAAGAAAGAGATTATTAAATAAGCAAACTTAGCTTAGATGAAGCACAAAATTATCTCTCAGAAGTTCGACGAAGATTGGCTTGAATGGATTAATTAATTCAATGAATTCTTCTGAGATTCGTGCTCTATTTACAGGTGAGTAGATCGCGTCTTCGACTGGTCTAGGGAGCTCTTTGACTAGTCGAAGAATTAACAGATATTTAAAAAATCGGGCGCGATAAGCTTTGACCGTTGTACGACTGGTCGAAGGTCTCCTTTGACTGGTCATAGGTCACCTTCGATTGGTCGAAGGTCTCCTTCGACTGGTCGAAGAACCTGAATTTCATCGCTGGACTTTGAGTCGAAGACTTTCGACTGGTCGAAGATGCAGTCGACACTGTTCCTTCGACTGGTCGAACAGGTTCCTAGACTAGTCGAAGCCTAATAGAAAATATTTGAATTTTGTAATAAACTCATGACTGATCGAGGAATTTCTTAGACTGGTCGAAGAAAAGCTAAGACTAGTCGAATAAGGCCTATGACTAGTCGAAGAACAGACCAAACTCATGTAAAATAAACATCCGACTTATGTATCCAAAGTGACCTACTCCAAAGGTCCACCTAAGGTCAGTCAAACCTCAAACATGAAGTAAGGACATTGAAACATTAGGAACAAGTGACCTTGAAGTTTAAGCTTTGAAGTCTTGATGTAGTTCAATCTTGAAATCTTGATGTAGTTCAATCTTGAAAGTGTCTTGAGTTCTTTACGAACTGCCTTGTACTCTTCTTGAAGTCTTGTATTCTTGAGTCATGTCTTATGAGCAGTTCTTGCAGTAAGGTTGATCTTTGTACTTGTGAGCTTTGCTTGTTGTAAGCTTTTCTTGTTCATGAATGTTGATCTTTGAGAGAGCTTCACTTATGCAAGTTATATAACAGTGATTTTGGCACCACAAATTTGACAACAGACAGGGATATAAACTATAACACTTACAGTTTTATGATTTGAGAATAGGTTTAGGTTTAGGTTATAACTATAGGTTATAGGTTAAGGTTAAGGTTTAGGTTTTAGGTTTAGGTGAATGTTAGGTAATAGGTTATAAGTTTAGGTTTTAGGTTTAGATTATAAGTATAGGTTTTGGGATTTGAGAATAGGTTTAGGTTGTAAGTATAGGCTTAGGTTGGGTTATAGGTTAAGGTTTCAGGATTTGAGTTTCGGTTAAGGTTTAGGTTTAGGTTATAGGTTAGGTTTTGGGATTGAGAATAGGTTTAGGTTGTAAGTATAGGTTTAGGTTGGATTATAGGTTAAGGTTTCGGGATTTGCGTTTCGGTTAAGGTTTAGGTTTAGGTTATAGGTTAGGTTTTGGGATTTGAGAATAGGTTTAGGTTGTAAGTATAGGTTTAGGTTGGGTTATAGGTTAAGGTTTCGGGATTTGAGTTTAGGTTAAGGTTTAGGTTTAGGTTATAGGTTAGGTTTTGGGATTTGAGAATAGGTTTAGGTTGGGTTATAGGTGAAGGTTTCGAGATTTGAGTTTAGGTTAAGGTTTAGGTTTAGGTTATAAGTATAGGTTTTGGAATTTGAGAATAGGTTTAGGTTGTAAGTGTAGGTTTAGGTTGGGTTTAGGTTAAGGTTTCGGGATTTGAGTTTAGGTTTAGGTTTAGGTTTAGGTTATAGGTTTGGTTTTGGGATTTGAGAAATGGTTTAGGTTGTAAGTATAGGTTTAGGTTGGGTTATAGGTTAAGGTTTTGGGATTTGAGAATAGTTTTAGGTTTAGGTTATAACTATAGGTTATAGGTTAAGGTTAAGGTGTAGTTTTAGGTTATAAGTATAAGTTTTGGAAAATGAGAATAGGTTTAAGTTAAGGTTGTAGGTTTAGGTTTAGGTATAGGTTTAGGTTTAGGTTATAGGTATAGGTATAGGTTTAGGTTTTAGGTTATAGCTTTAGGGAATTGAGAATAGGGTAAGGTTTAGGTTTTGGAAATCGGGTTTGGATTCGAGATCGGGTTTCGGTTTGGGTTTTCAAGCTTAGGTTTAGGTTTAGGTTACAGAGTTGAGAATTAGGATTAGGTGTAGGTTTATGTTATAGGTTTAGGTTTAAGTTATAGGTTATAGGTTATATGTTTAGGTTTTCAAGTTTGGATTCGAGGTCGGGTTATAGGTTATAGGTTTATAGATATAGGTTTAGGTTATAGGTTTATAGATATAGGTTTAGGTTATAGGTTATAAGTTATAGATATAGGTTTAGGTTATAGGTTATAGGTTTATAGATATAGGTTTAGGTTTATGTTTTAGGTTATAGGTTATGGGTTTTGGGATTTGAGAATAAGTTTAGGTTATAATTATAGGTTTAGGTTGGGTTATAGGTTAAGGTTTAGGGATTTGAGTTTAGGTTAAGGTTCGGGTTTGGGTTATAAGTATAGGTTATAGGTTACGGGTAAGGTCTAGTTTTAGGTTATAAGTATGAGTTTTGGGTTTTAGCTTTAGGGAATTGAGAATAGGGTAGGGTTTAGGTTTTAGAAATCGGGTTTGGGTTTGGGATCGACTTTAGGTTTGAGTTTTCAAGTTTAGGTTTAGGTTTAGGTTACGGAGTTATAGTTTTAGGTTAAGGGTGTGGTACCTGCAAATACAGATATAAACACGGCCTGTCCAAATGGTCAGGCCCCTTCAATGCTGTCTGTAGGAAATAGACAGTTTCATCTGGTCATAACAGCGGTTCCCACCTTCCAGGGACCCCCGCTCTTCCGGACAGCTCCAACACACATCTAAGTCTGCTCCATTAATTTCAAGCAAATACATAAACACAGCTGTCCAAATGGCCAGGCCCCTCCAATGCTGTCCATAGAAAATGGGCAGCTTCATCATGGTCATAACAGCGGTTCCCACCTTCCAGGAACCCCCGCTCTTTCAGATAGCTCCGACGCACATCCGGGTCTGCTCCATTAATCTCGAGCAAATACAGATATAAACACGGCCTGTCCAAATGGCTAAACCCCTCCAATGCTATCCTTGCGAAATGGATAGCTTCATCATGGTCATAACAGCGGTTTCCACCTTCCAGGGATCCCCGCTCATCCAGATAGCTCTGACGCACATCCGAGTCTGCTTTATCAATTCTAAGCTAATATAATTAAATCCTAAATTAGTTACTCATCCAAGGTTGGATAGATTGTAATACTTTCATATCCCCATTTAAACGTCCATGCCGAAAATCTGGCAGCATCTCCCCATGCCTTTCTAGATATGTTGATCTTACGTTACATTCCGATGCCAAATATCTAAAGTAATGTAAAGATATTTTCCATTGGATACGGAACGAAAGAAACATATCCAGAGAGAAACGAGGAGATGGACTGCGGATCAGGCATGAACATTTAAATAGATTGTATGAAAGCATGCTTTCCATCTAACCTTGAACTGTCCAAAATGGGACAATTTGAGGGATTTCTATGCCACCAAAAACACACCATATCTATGTATGGCCCCATAGAAATCCTCAAATGAGTAACTAATTATCTAACTTACAAATCTATAAATTACAAGTCACAATTATAAACTAACTAATCACAATACTAATTTAAGGCAAACAACTGTAATATACAAGCTCATGAAGGTTTGCAAGGACAATTATAGGCAACAGATGACCATGGAACAATATAAGCTGCATTGTAACATAGGGACATGGATGAAATTGAGATGTAAGTAATATTTGTACAATCAGACAAGTGTTTAAGCTTGTTTACGGATTTGAAGTTTCTTGTTGACACTTTGTGTTTGCTTGTGGAAATTCTGCAACTTCTAATTAGAGGTCAGGTGGAGGTAGCACTGTTTCAATAACATATAAATGGCATTCTAAAGGAATTCTTACAGACCTTTGCAAAAACTTGAGTTTGATTTGATTTAATATTGTGCCACGTGTACAGGCTTCTTGGTGTCACTCAACATCATTCTCTGTGCTAACCATCATTTATTGTCGGGTGAATGAGGGCATTCTCTGTGCTGACCATCATTTGAGCCAGTTCATGCTAAGTACGTGAACCAAAACTCAAGTGGGCCATATCACAGGAAGAAGATGATGCTTGAATAGACAAACAGGAAATCATGTTGATCGATTCATGATGCTTAAATAGATTCAGTGGCAGGAGATTGTCTAAACAAGAACTTGAACAAGCTCATGAGAGATCAGACTTGCTCTAACGGCAAATTGATGTGTTTGTGTGTGGGCATACGCATGCATGTGCATGCACATTCAAACTAAAATAGGAATTTAAGGGTTAATGAAGAAGAAAATATGCCACCCGTTATATATATAACTTCAGTTTTAAGAGATCTTGTTACAGATTGGAGGTCCTCTTATGTCATCAATGTGGATGATCGCCTCATGTGTAGGGAAATAACAGCAAGTGCAGAAGAAAATAGAAGGAAATAAAGAGAAACTGAGAAGAAAGATGGTAATAAAGGATAAAATTATGGAGTCCTACCACAGAAATAAAATATGACACCTATTCACGAGAAGAGTCACTTTTGGAGGAGCATTCACTAAATTAAAAGGAAAAAATAAAACCCTTTTCCTGTTGTAATAAGTGTTTTTAGGCCCTTCTGCATGGATTGTTGGCTCTATTTATAAAGCCTATACAACAGTATGGAGTTCAAACTTAATTAGGACTTTTCTATTTTGGGAACAAAATGAAAGAAATTAATCGCCAACTGCTGCCGAAATAAGTAAAGAATTGAAGTAGGAAGAGGACTCAACTATTCAATGCTTCAAATCATATGGACCGTACAAGCCTTGCAGTTTGGATTGGGATTAGATCCACACATTGGGACAACACATGGTGCCCAACTGATGACATAAACGTAGCTTGTGCTATCTAGTTGTAACGGCTAAAAATGTGATCATAACTATTGATCAGGCCCTTGGACACATTTGATGGCCTGATTTAGTGGTAGACTCACAAGAGTTTCACGACGAGGCCTACGTTTGGAGTACCCATTGTAGTGTGAGTGTAAAAAAAAAAAAATCAGTTTTTTATTTATTTGCATGGGCTTCCTCCGACCCGTTTGTGATCCAGGAACTCGCACTATGGTTTAAAAATATGCTCTTCAATATCGATCTCCTATATAGGTGAATGTGGACCGTTCATTGTATTTTTGTACTTGAAACATCTACCGGCACACCACAAATTGATTTAATATTGTGCCATGTGTACAGGCTTCTTGGTGCCTGAGTATCAACCATTACATCATGCCAGAGTAATGGTTGAACATACATATCTCAGGGATCGAAACCACAAGAAACGATGGTGATTAACCATTAAAAACTTGTTGTGGGCCACAAAAGTTTCAGATCAAAGCTAATATTTATTTGTGTTTTCCCTTCATCCAGATATGTGTGACCTTATCAACAGGTTGGATGGCAAATAAACATTCCTGTGACCCCCATGAAGATTTTAATGGTGGAAATTCAATCACCATTGTCTCCTGTGGTAGGGTCGACCTAAGATTTGGATCTGCTTCATTTTTGGGATTGCACCCTAAAATGATTTTTGAGAATGGATGAAGATCATTTTAGGGCATGATTCCAAATTTGAAGAAAAGGCCCTTCTTAGGTAGAACACACCACAGGAAACTGGAGTATAATAATCCATAAATTACTAAATCCCCCAAATCCATAAATCGACATTGAGAGGTTGAGAGAGAGAGGGAGAGAGAGAGAGAGAGACAGAGAGAAAGAGAAAGAGAGAGAGAGAGAGAGAGAGAGAGAGACTAACCGTTGTGGTGAGGAGCTAGAGATCGTAGGGTTCGCAGGATTTCCTTTGCTTCTTCTTCTTCTTCGTCTTCTTTCGAGTGCTAGGATTTTAAAACCCTACCGAGAGAGATTGGAAAACCGGTGGCCGGCCGCCCGCGCGCACGAGAGAGAGAGAGAGAGAGAGAGAGAGAGAGAGAGAGAGAGAGAGAGGATTTGGGAGAGGGGGATTTTGGTGTTGCGAGGGCGCGAGATTTGGGTTTTGAGGGGGGAGGGCGTGGTTTTTTTTTGGGAGGGGTTTTGGGATGGCGCGTTTGAGTTTAGGTTTGGGAGGGCACGGATCGCGTAGTGAGTAAACATTGTACTGAGTAAACTCTGTGGGGTCCACCTTGATTGATGTATTTTATCCACTCCGTCCATCCATTTTACCTTGATATTTTAGGGCTTGAACCAAAAAATGATGTATATCCCAACCTCGATTGGACCACACCACAGGAAACAGTGTGAATTGAATAGCTACCATTGAAAATTTCTTGGGGCCCACATAAGTGTTGGATCAAGCTTTTATTTGTGATTTCCCTTCATCCATGTTTTTGTGATCTTATGAACAGGTTGGATGAGAAATAAACATCACTGTGGACCCTATAAAGGTTTCAACGGTGGAAATCAATATTCCTGAAGACTCAACGGTGGGCATTCAATCACCACTATTTCCTGTGGTGAGGCCCACTTTAAGTTGGATCTGCCTCATTTTTAAGCTCCTGTGTTAGAATGAGCTGGAAAAATGGATGAATGTCATGAAATGGATTGGCTACTCTCCCAAGCCCAGCTACTAGTTTTCGGTGCTTTGTGGGCCTACCATAATGTATGTGTTTCATCCATTTTTATAGATATTTTTAGGGCTTGATCTCAAATATGAGATGGATATAAATCTAAGGTTGACCACACCATAGGAAAACAATAGTGATTGGATATTCGCCATTAAAATCCTCATAGAGCCCACTATACTGTTTATTTGACGTCTAATATGTTGATTAGGTCATACAGATCTAGATAAGGGAAAAAATGAAAGTTTTTTTTAATGGTTGACTCATTCAACATTATTTCCTATAATGTGGTCCACTTGAGATTGTGATATACCTTGTTTTTGGTCTAATAAAATAAAATGATATAGAAAAATAAATGGATGAAACACATACATCATGGTGGGGCTCACAGATCACCGATGGTAGGGATCAACCAATCCGTGGTCAAATGGCACGTATAAAAGACGAGACGGATTGACTACTGGCCGGTGGTCCATGGTTCATGTGCCCCACCATGATGCATGTGTTTCATCCATTCCATTCATCCATTGTTATAGATCATTTTAGGGCTTTATGCAAAAAATAGGAGGGATATAAATCTCCGGTGGGCCACACTAAAGGGAAACAATAATGATTGGATATCCACCATTAAAATCCTCCAAGGCCCACTGTACTCTTTATTTGACATCCAATCTGTTGATTAGGCCAGATGAAGGTATAAAACAAAGATTAACTTGATTGTTTTTAATGGTCCACGCTCATTCAACACTGTTTCCTGTGATATGCTCACTTGAGATTGGGTATATCTTCTAAGGTTAAAGTTATCTGGAAAAATAAATGAACAGCACGGATGAAATACATACATCAGGGTAGTGCCCACAGAGTACCGACCACCAGCCATTGGTGGCAGGGGAAGTAGCCGATCCGTTTCCATGAAAGACATCATTGTGTAGGCCCCATTGCATCAACCAGCACCCAGACCTTATTACTGGAGGGTCACCACTGAATCCGAGTTCACCTCCCCCTTTCACCCCATGCAAGATCCAAGTTGTTCATTAGGTGTGCCGCATCATAATAAGTGAAAAGGCCAAGCTATATGTCCTAGAGGGGGGGGGGGGGGGGGTGAATAGGACTATGCCAAATTTAAAATAAAATTAGCGGAAATAAATTAAACTAATAGCCTTACAATATGAATCAATTCACAAAGCTAAATTTAAATCACCTTGATAAATAGGTATTTAGAGATTGATGCAAATTCAGTTCTAAGGACAACCTTACACCATAATAAACAAGGGCTTATGGTAGGACAACCTTATTTCTAGAACCTCTTTTGGATCAAGGACTCAATTTTAATATAAGTAAATAAAATAGCAAGGAATCGAAATTAAATGCAGAAGTAAGATCTAAATTATTACAACAATCCCCACACTTGCTTGAAATGTAAATAATTACAACATTCACATCCACTTGTACATTCCATACAATTGAATGATAAAAGATATGAAAATTAAGCAAGTATTCAATCCACAAGACAAAGAGTTATAGTGGTTCGCCTGTGTGTACACCAACTGTTTTCCAACAGCCACACAAAAAGCTACTCCACTCCTAATATCCTCACACAGGGGATATTAGCGTTCACTATCAGATAGGTTTTCACAGGTTCACCAAAAACCTTTACAATTGTGTCTTTTTCACTTGGGCTTACACAATTCAAAAACCCCTCTTTTCTGAGTTTTCTGGTTTTCCTCAGACAACCAATACAATGAGATTTTTCTGGTTCAACCTCAAACAAAACTAGTACAATGAGATTTTTCTGGCTTAACCTCAAACAAAACCAAAACTAAATAAATTTTACAGAATTGTAAAATACCTGGATTTCTCCTTTTCGTAGCAGCCCGGTAGAACCAATCGGAGTAGATGATTGAATGTCAAAGTTCAATTTCCAATACTCACATTCATAAGGTTCTAAATTCTAATAGATTTTAGATTTAACTCGTTGGGCGTAGCTATATTTGATTTTGATTCCAAGAAGAAGGAATAAGATAATTCCTCTTTTCAAATAAGATTGGAATATAGAAACAAAATCAAATTAAATAAGCTAGCAAAAAAGGAATATTAAATAAGCACAATGTAGCTTAAAATAAATACAGACTTATCTCAGAGTGATCACTTGAAAATTCTTGAATTGAATAGAGTTGAAGTGTGAAAACTCTGAATTTCGTGTTCAATTTATAGAAGCAAAAATCGTTCCTACGACTGGTCTTAGAAACCTACGACTGGTCGTAGCTCTAACAGATTTTTGAAAAAATAAGCGCGATCTTTGAAAGTCGTTCCACGACTGGTCGTGAGAAGCCTACGACTAGTCGTGGGTCACCTACGACTGGTCATGGATATCTACGACTGGTCGTAAGACCAGAGATTTCGTTGCTGGACTTTGAGTCGTAGCTCTACGACTGGTCGTGGACGAGTCGAAGCCACACCTACGACCGGTCGAAGGACCTCCAGGACTGGTCGTGGGCGTACCAAAAATTCTGAAAAATCTTCAACTACTTAAGACTGGTCGTGGAATTTCTTGAACTGATCGAACCAATGCTAGGACTGGTCGAACAAGAGCTAGGACTGGTCGTAGAATAGACCAAACTTATGTAAAATAAATATTTGATTTATGTATCCAAAGTGACCTACTTAAAGGCTCAACCTAAGGTCATTCAAACCTGAGCCATGTCGTATGGACATTGAACTTTAACCATTCAACGAATGTAGATATTTTGAACCATATCAGGCTTGAGATCATGAACTTGTTGTAGCTTTAAACTTGAGATCTTCATCAACATAAAACTACTTCATGCGTTGCTTCTTCAGACTTGAACTACAACATTGTAGCTTCTTGAGACTTCAACATGTAGCTTCTTGAAGTGTTTATGCAGTGTCTTGAATTCATATAAATCATCATACAAGCACAGGACACAGATAGATGTTTTGACACATCAAAATTTGACAACCAAAGGAGTATGAGATCATAACACTTACAATCTCACCCTTTGTCAAATTTGTGACAAAACACCCAAATTATAATACTTCCAATTGAAACTAAGTACACACAACAAGTTCAACAAAAGAGAAGCATGCACAGTTATATATGACAAGTAATAACTAGCATCATTCATTCTCCCATAACTACCCCTGAGAAGCTTAACTCCCCTTGAGTAATAGGAGCACATCATAATCATTAAATACTAATCATTAAATTCAAATAAAACCAAAGGCTACTTCTCCCCCTTTTTGTCACAAAATGACAAAGGAAGAAGAACAACAAAGATAATGAAAATAGGAGTTGAATTAAGAAAGCATAAAGCATAATTCAAAAAGTCAGTGAGCATGTAAAGTTCAGAAAAAAATATTACAGACCCATCAAAAATTCAGTCAGAACCAGAAGAGGGAGCAGGATTAGAAGGATCAATTTTGTGTAAACCCTTAGCAATCCGCCTCATATATTTGCGTAGATAAGAGAATTGCGTGTCTTGGGTAACACGAATTTGAGCCACCTGCTCTTGAAGGGAATTCAATCTCTCATTAAAATCAGAGGGCTGAAAATCAGGATCATCAGCCGAGTCTGACTCAAGTTCTTCAAATAAATCATCCATATTCACGTCTTCAGGAAGATCACCAGCTTGACCTGCATCTCCTGCTTCAGCACCACTGCTACCAGCATCCACTTGGCCATCAGCTAATTCTAAATTCATCTTGTTAAGATTGGCATTATTAAAAGGGAGATGATGGATGGGTTTTTCTCTAGCAGGCATAGCCACGAGCATATGATTTGCCAGCATAGTCAACAAATAACCAAAGGGTATATCACTATGTCCAGGATGGTGACGAGACAGAATAATGGAATGACAAATTAAAGAAGGTAAACATATTTTTGCACCAGAGATAACAGAATGCAAAACACGAACCATAAAAGCAGTGAGTTCGGTTTTATTACCAGAACGAGGATAAAGATTTGAGATGAATATCCTATGAAGTACTCTGTGTCTGGGTAACAAAAACCTTGAGGGAAGTGCATGACCTTTATGAGTCCAGTGAACATCCAAATTACATAAATCTCTAGTAAGCATTTTACGTTCAGATTCTGAGAGGCTGTCATGTAAAATATTAATTGGAATGCTTTTATCATTGACAGGTATTTCCATAATGTCAGCAATCAAATGTCGATCCACTAAAAACAATCCTTCTTGAGTATCAACTTTAAAAGTTAAATTCTCAAGAGAAAAATCACAGATACATGCAAACATGGATTGGGCAATGGACTGGTATGCAGCTCCACCCCAATGCAACATGTTATCCCATCCCACAGATTCCAACAGAGGAGGGATACCAAATGAAGCAATATGATTAACATTCACAGGACGCTCAACAATAACATTACGCATACGCAAATCCCGAGCATTAGAAGGATCATTTTCGGGAGAGCGAAGATGACGTTGAACAATAGAAGCTGATCTAGAAGAAGATGGACCTCGAGTAGTTTTCTTTTTCCCTCTAGCATCCATTTTCACAGAAGGATTTCAAGGAAACAACAAGTTGCAAGATAGAAGAAATGGGGTTTAGATAGAACAGATTTTTCAAGATAAAACCCCAAACTTGCAATGAACGACCAAATAGATTCCACAAGAATGAGATTTGAAACACTAATAGCAAGAATCTACAAAAAAAAATGCAAAAGAACCACTAACCTTTAAGTACTATGAAGGTGGGTTCGACCGGTCGTAGCTAGAGCCGTTGGAGAGTAAAAAGAAATGATGAAGAAGAGTCAAAATCCCCAAATTAAAGTGAAATCCCGAGTTTCACGACCGGTCGTGTAAGTGTTCGACCGGTCGTAGCACGACCGGTCGTGTACACTCACGACTGGTCGAGTACGACTCAAAATTTGCAAAATTTTTAAATAATTTTCAAATTCAAGCAAATAAAACATCAAAGTTATGTACATTATGATACACCAAATCATGTAAATTCAATTTAAATTGCACATACCAAGATCAAACTTTAATTTATTAAACCTGCTTTTGTCGAGCGGTTTAGTGAAAATGTCCGCAAGTTGAGTCTCGGTTGGAATGTAATCCAAATATATTACCTTTTCTTCCACTAATTCATGAATGTAATGAAATCTAATGTCAATATGCTTAGTACGTGAATGTTGAACTGGATTTTTAGAGATATTTATTGCACTGGAATTATTGGAAAATAAAATCATAGAATCCTGAGTAATTCCATAATCGCTTAACATTCGTTTCATCCAAACAAGTTGAGTACATGCATTTCCCGCAGCAATGTATTCAGCCTCAGCTGTTGATAGCGATATAGAACTTTGCTTCTTACTAAACCAAGAAACAAGACAATTTCCAATGTAGAAACAACCACCACTGGTTGATTTCCTATCATCAATGTTTCCAGCCCAGTCAGCATCTGCGTACCCGGCTAATTGAACATTAGTCTCATGTGGATACCAGAGACCCAGTTTAGTAGAACTTGCGACATATCGCATAATCCGCTTAACAGCAGTTAAGTGAAATTCTTTAGGATTTGATTGATAACGAGCACAAATACCAACACTTAAAACAATATCTGGTCTACTAGCAGTCAGATAAAGCAAACTACCAATCAAACTACGATACAATTTAGGATCCACATCATTACCTGTAGAGTCTTTTGAGAGTCTCAAAGTTGTACTCATAGGAGTATCAAAATTTTTACCTTTCTCAAATCTAAATTTCTTAATTAAACTCTGAGCATATTTGGTTTGAGAGATAAAAATTCCATCAGGTTGTTGTTTTACTTGCAACCCTAGAAAATAGTTTAATTCTCCAACCATGCTCATTTCGAATTTAGACTTCATCAAATCTGCAAACTCAACAGTCATGTTAGTACAGGTTGATCCATAAATAATATCGTCAACATATATTTGAACCATTAGAATATCATCGTTATGTTTCTTAACAAAGAGCGTCTTATCAACACATCCCATCTGAAAATTATGACTCAGTAAAAACTTAGTCAGTTTTTCGTACCATGCTCTGGGAGCTTGTTTCAGACCATAGAGAGCCTTCTTAAGACGATACATATGATCAGTAAATTTAGGATCTTCAAACCCTGTAGGTTGTTCAACATATACCTCTTCATGTAAATCACCATTTAGAAAGGCACTCTTTACATCCATTTGGTAAATTTTAATCTTCCCAAAACATGCAATGGAGATAAAAAGTCTGATTGATTCAAGATGAGCTACAGGGGCAAATGTCTCATTATAGTCAATACCTTCAATTTGTGTATACCCCTGTACAACTAGTCTTGCTTTATTTCGAATAATATTTCCAAGTTCATTAGATTTGCTTTTGAAAATCCATTTTGTTCCAATAATATGTTTATCTTTAGGTCTAGGAACAAGGTACCAAACATCATTTCTGACAAACTGATTAAGTTCTTCTTGCATCGTAAGAATCCAGTTTTCATCCGAAAGTGCTTCTTTTATGTTAACCGGTTCAATCTGGGATGTAAAGCATACGTAGTTACATATGTCCTCTAATTGTCTACGAGTGCGCACACCAGTGAGAGGGTTTCCAAGTATTTGAGAAGTTGGATGATCTTTAACAGTCCTTAATTCAGAATTAGGTTCACTTGATGAAGTTTCTTGTTTTTCAAGTATAAGCACTTCATCATTATCTGAACTAGGGACAGGTGTCTTCAAAAGATCGTCAATTACTACATTTATTGACTCTTGAATCACACCAGTCCTGTTGTTCAGAACACGATATGCACGACTGTTTAAAAAATATCCTAAAAAGATCCCTTCATCACTTTTAGTGTCAAACTTTCCCAAATTTTCACGGTCACGCAAAATATAGCACTTGCTGCCAAAAACTCGAAAGTATTTGACAGAAGGCTTTTTCTCAAACCACATTTCATAAGCCGTTTTATTATTAGTTTTACAGATATAAACACGGTTAATAATGTAGCAGGCTGTATTCACTGCTTCAGCCCATAGATTCCTAGGGAGCTTCATGCTATTTAACATAACATTTTCCATTTCTTGAAGCACTCTATTCTTCCTCTCGACAATTCCATTTTGTTGAGGAGTTTTAGGTGCAGAGAATTCATGCGATATTCCCTGATCGCTACAAAATTTCTCAAAACCGTTATTTTCGAATTCGGATCCATGATCACTACGGATCTTGTTGACTTGAGAATTTTTTTCAGTTTGAATCCGTTTTATGATCTTTTTTACCTCATCAAGGGTTTCTGATTTGTCTCTCAAGAATGAAACCCAAGTATATCTTGTATAATCATTTACAATAACTAAGATGTACTTTTTGCCACCTCGACTTTCCGTTCTTGTTGGTCCTATAAGATCCATGTGGAGAAGCTCGAGTGGTCTTGTGGTGGTATTGGAGTTCACTTTTTTGTGAGAGCTCCTAGTTTGTTTACCATACTGGCATTCACCACAAATCTTGTCTACTTTTTGTATCTTAGGTAGACCTCTAATTAGTTCTCCTTTGCTCAATCTGTATAAATTTCGATAGTGTACATGTCCGAGGCGTTTATGCCATAATTCTGTCTCATCGGTATGGACCATGTAGCACATTTGTTTAGATGAGCTACGATCGCTTACTATATAGCAGTTTTCAGAAGTTCTGCGACCAGTTAATATTACAGAACCCTTTTCATTTATAATTTCACAACCTTGATTAGAAAATTTAACATTATGGTTATTATCGCATATTTGAGATATGCTCAACAGGTTGTGTTTTAAACCCTCAACATATAAAACATTTTTAAATAAGGGAAGGTTATAGAGTTGGACCGTACCTTTGCCAATTATCTTGCAGTTGCTACCATCACCAAATGTGACTGACCCATCAGTCATATCTTTAAGATCAGTGAATAGAGCTTTGTCGCCTGTCATATGTCTGGAGCATCCACTGTCTAGGTACCATTTCGAATGGCTTGTAGCTTTGAAAGCAGTGTGAGCAACCAAACAAGCAACCTTAGGAACCCATTTCAGTACTGTTTTGGATTTAGGAGAATAATTGGTCTTCTTTTGTTTATAGTTGTAAGAGTAACCTACTGAGTTAGATTTTAATAGCTCCTTAAGTAAATCAACAATTTTTTCAGCTAGTGGGTTTCGAATCTGATTTTTGAAATTTATATAGCTGCTTTTGGGTTTTTGAAAAGTTTTTGTATTTTTAGAAAAAACTTGACTAGTACCTTTTCCTTTTGAGTTAGAAGTCTCTCCTTTCACAAAATTGGAAGGAGTATTCTTCTGTTTAGGAGATGTGTTTTTATCATAGCCCAACCCGGATCGATCGCCACATTTTCTTGATCCGGATAATAAATTTTCTAATTTTGGATCACCTTGGGCATATCTCCATGTGTCCTTCAAACTCAGAAGAGAAGATACTTCATTTTTAAGTTTCTCATTTTCAGATTTCAAATTTACAATCAGGGAGGTTTTGAATTCCAGATCACACTTTGATTTTTCAAAACAATCTGAAATTTGGGAATTTTCTAAAACAAGGGTTTCAAAACATTCTTTAAGTTTAAAAAACTTTTCTTTTTGAAGTTTAAGTTTGACAGCAATTTTACAACTTTCCTTATATAAGGAATTGTAAGCATCTTGAAGATCTTCATCATTTTCATGATCACTATCCAAATTTTCTTCACTTGTTGAATCATCGTGATCGGAAAAGGTAAACTTAGCTAGATTCATAAGGGCCTTAAGTTCACTGCCTGACTCGGTTTCTGAATTTTCTGATTCAGAAGAGGCTTCAGAATCAGACGATTCATCCGAAGTAGCCAACATACCCTTCCTTTTGGATCTGTCCTTTTTAGGACATTTGTTTGCTAAATGCCCATATTCTTGACAGTTGTAGCATTGACTATCTTTCAATGATTTCCAAGTTTTAGACTTAGGTTTGGAACGTTTCTTTTCATTTGCCTTTTGAAAATCGACTCTTTTCTTACTTTTGAAAATCTTATAAAACTTTTTCGCCAAAAGGGCCATATCATCTTCAGACTTTTCTGAATCTGAATTTTCTTGAGTAATACTTTTAGATGACTTCAAAGCAATAGATTTACCTTTAGGAGCTTTAAAACTTAATTCATAGGTTTGTAAAGAACCAACTAATTCTTCTACCTTCATATTATCCGTATCACGAAGTTCCTGGATTGCGGTTACCTTAGAATTGAACCGTTTAGGAAGAGAGCGTAGTATTTTTGCACACACTTTACTTTCTGGGATCTTATCGCCAAGACCCCACATTGAGTTTACAATGTCATTCAATCTAGTGTAAAAGTCCATAAACATTTCATTTTCCTCCATATGAATTTCTTCAAATTTAGTTGTGAGGAGTTGGACTTTAGATTTCTTGACAATTGATGTACCTTCGTGTGTCATTTCTAAAATATCCCAGGCTTGCTTTGCAGTATCACAGGATATGATTCTTTTGAACTCATCCGGTGATAGTGCGCAAGTGATTGCATTTAGTGCTTTAGCATTAGCACTACTCTCATTTTTCTGAAGTGTGGTCCATTGGTAATACGGTGTAATTTTCATAGATTTTGAACCATCTACACCAGTTACTTCCATGATAGGAGGTTTCCATTCAGTCACTGTGGCTTGCCACACACTTTCATCCATTGATTTGAGGAAGATCCTCATTCTGGCTTTCCAATAGGCATAGTTGGAGCCATCAAAGGGTGGAGGCCTAGTAACTGAAAGGCTATCAAAATTTGACATCTTTTTATATAGCTTAGATCGTTAGCTCAGGAAATAAATCCAAATAAAAAGCAACAAAAATGAGCTATTAGGCTCTGATACCACTTGAAAAGGCCAAGCTATATGTCCTAGAGGGGGGGGGGGGGGTGAATAGGACTATGCCAAATTTAAAATAAAATTAGCGGAAATAAATTAAACCAATAGCCTTACAATATGAATCAATTCACAAAGCTAAATTTAAATCACCTTGATAAATATGTATTGAGAGATTGATGCAAATTCAGTTCTAAGGACAACCTTACACCATAATAAACAAGGGCTTATGGTAGGACAACCTTATTTCTAGAACCTCTTTTGGATCAAGGACTCAATTTTAATATAAGTAAATGAAATAGCAAGGAATTGAAATTAAATGCAGAAGTAAGATCTAAATTATTACAACAATCCCCACACTTGCTTGAAATGTAAATAATTACAACATTCACATCCACTTGTACATTCCACACAATTGAATGATAAAATATATGAAAATTAAGCAAGTATTCAATCCACAAGACAGAGTTATAGTGGTTCGCCTGTGTGTACACCAACTGTTTTCCAACAGCCACACAAAAAGCTACTCCACTCCTAATATCCTCACACAGGGGATATTAGCGTTCACTATCAGATAGGTTTTCATAGGTTCACCAAAAACCTTTACAATTGTGTCTTTTTCACTTGGGCTTACACAATTCAAAAACTCCTCTTTTCTGAGTTTTCTGGTTTTCCTCAGACAACCAATACAATGAGATTTTTCTGGTTCAACCCCAAACAAAACCAGTACAATGAGATTTTTCTGGCTTAACCTCAAACAAAACCAAAACTAAATAAATTTTACAGAATTGTAAAATACCTGGATTTCTCCTTTTCGTAGTAGCCCGGTAGAACCAATCGGAGTAGATGATTGAATGTCAAAGTTCAATTTTCAATACTCACATTCATAAGGTTCTAAATTCTAATAGATTTTAGATTTAACTCGTTGGGCGTAGCTATATTTGATTTTGATTCCAAGAAGAAGGAATAAGATAATTCCTCTTTTCAAATAAGATTGGGATATAGAAACAAAATCAAATTAAATAAGCTAGCAAAAAGGAATATTAAATAAGCACAATGTAGCTTAAAATAAACACAGACTTATCTCAGAGTGATCACTTGAAAATTCTTGAATTGAATAGAGTTGAAGTGTGAAAACTCTGAATTTCGTGTTCAATTTATAGAAGCAAAAATCGTTCCTACGACTGGTCTTAGAAACCTACGACTGGTCGTAGCTCTAACAGATTTTTGAAAAAATAAGCGCGATCTTTGAAAGTCGTTCCACGACTGGTCGTGAGAAGCCTACGACTGGTCGTGGGTCACCTACGACTGGTCGTGGATATCTACGACTGGTCGTAAGACCAGAGATTTCGTTGCTGGACTTTGAGTCGTAGCTCTACGACTGGTCGTGGACGAGTCGAAGCCACACCTACGACCGGTCGAAGGACCTCCAGGACTGGTCGTGGGCGTACCAAAAATTCCGAAAAATCTTTAACTACTTAAGACTGGTCGTGGAATTTCTTGGACTGGTCGAACCAATGCTAGGACTGGTCGAACAAGAGCTAGGACTGGTCGTAGAATAGACCAAACTTATGTAAAATAAATATTTGATTTATGTATCCAAAGTGACCTACTTAAAGGGTCAACCTAAGGTCATTCAAACCTGAACCATGTCGTATGGACATTGAACTTCAACCATTCAACGAATGTAGATATTTTGAACCATATCAGGCTTGAGATCATGAACTTGTTGTAGCTTTAAACTTGAGATCTTCATCAACATAAAACTACTTCAGCGTTGCTTCTTCAGACTTGAACTACAACATTGTAGCTTCTTGAGACTTCAACATGTAGCTTCTTGAAGTGTTTATGCAGTGTCTTGAATTCATATAAATCATCATACAAGCACAGGACACAGATAGATGTTTTGACACATCAAAATTTGACAACCAAAGGAGTATGAGATCATAACACTTACAATAAGTCAGTTTCATTTTCATCTGGGCCACACACTCTGCTTACACCCAACTTGACACCATCAAGTCCAATGGCTAGAAAGTTGCCAAGTGGCAGCACCATCAAGAAATTCACTCTGTCAAAGGAGATTTGTTTTGTTTTTTTTTTTTTTTTTTTTTCCAGATCACTCTAGGGCATGGCCCAAAAACGAGTCATATCCGAATACTCAAGTGAGCCACACGGTAGGAAACCGAGTGAATTGAGCGCCCACCATTGAAACATTTACGGGCCATAGAAGTTCTGGATCAGCCTAACATTTTTGGGTTTTCAATTCATCCCAAATTGGGAATGACCTTATGACCGGTTTGGATGGCATATAAACATCATGATGGGTCCAGGGAAGGTTTCAACGGTAGGCATTTCCCTCCCAACCTTCTCCTATTATGTGGCCCACGCGAATTTGGATCTGCCTACCTTTTTTGCCCATTTAACTTAGGTTATCGGCTACTGTATGTGCTCTATATTTGATTTGCAACCAAGTATTTAAATCAAATTCAATTTTGTGTTTAAATCAAATTCAATTTTGTGTTTAAAAAAGATCAAGCTGATGTTTGTGTTTAATCCATGTTGATGTTTGTGGTTAATGTACGGGCCATGAAACAGTGTTGATGATTTTGTTTTCCCCCTTCATCTAGGCTTGCATGACCTAATAAACAAATTGGATGCCAAATAAACAGTACAATGGGCCAGAATAGGATTTTAATGATGGATATCCAATCACTATTGTTTTCATGTGGCATGGTCCACTTGATATTTATATACCTTTCATTTTTGGGCCCCACCATCATCTAGTGGTTTTATATCCAAACCTTCCATCTATTTGGAGAGATCATTTTAGGGCAATATCCATAGTTAAATCCACAGGTCCAGTAGACCCCAGCACAGAAAACAATATCTCCAATTGGATGGCGTACTAAGTAACTCAGTACGCCCAGCATACTGAGTAAACTCCGTGGGGTTCACCATGATCTATGTATTTTATCCACTCTGTCCATCTATTTTATTAGATAATTTTATGACATGGGTCCAAAATTGAAGGATATCCAAAGCTCAAATGCACCACACCATATGAAACAGTGTGAATTGAACTTATACCGTTGCAAAATTCTTGAGTGTCACAGAATTTTTATATTAAGCTTATATTTGTTTTTTTCCCTTCATCCATGTCTTTGTGATATTATTAACAGCTTGGATGACAAATAGACATCACTGTAGGGCCTAGGAAGGTTTCAACGGTGGAAATCATTATTCCCACTATTTCCTATGGTATGCTCCACTTGAGAGTTGGATATGCTTCAACTTTGGGCTCAACCCCTATTATGAGCAGAAAAAACATATGGATGGTGTGGATAAACTACTTATTTTCACAGTAGGCCGAACTGAGTTTACTCAGTACGATAAGAGCATCCGGATTACTTAGTACGCAATCCGATTCCCTCTCTCTCTCTCTCTCTCTTTCTCTTGCACCCCTCCCTCCTCTCACTCTTTATCTCTCTCTTTCCCTCTCTCTATCTCTCTCACCTCCTGTCCCTCCTCTCTCCAGACTATCTCTCTCTTCCTTTCTCTCTCTCTCTGTCTCTCTTACCAGACGGGAGCGGATGAGGTGGCGAACGCCCTACGATCTTACACACGCCCTCTCTCCCTTTCTATCTGAAGCTCGGTTCTAGGTCTTCCACGGCAGTGAGATATCTCTATCTCCCTCTCTCTCTCAATCTCTCTCAATATTAATGCCCATTTAAGAAATTGGGAGTTAGTAGTTTGTAGATTCTCGATTTGAATGTGGACCTCAAATTCATTTTTTCTGATTTACAAATTGGGGATTTAGGGATTTTAGGATTTTGGGGATTTGAGGACTTTTGAAATTGAGGATTTTCTGATTTTACAAAACCCTAAATTCATGTAAAAAATCCAGACCATTCATCTGTTGGGCCGGACTTTGTGCACCGCATCATGAATCCAATTGGATAATCAGAGCCATTGATTTTGTGTTACCATTGAGGATTTCAATTGAGCACTTTGAAGTTTGAGAAACGCCCAACCAAAAGTCAGACTTGCATGAGCGAGTGGGAAGAGGATAGGGTGGTAACCATTGGTGGGCCCATCGTGAAGTATATGTTTTATATTCAGGCCATACATCTATTTTTCCATATCATTTTAAAACATGAAACCAAAATTGAAGCAAAACCAAAGCTTAAGTGGACCACACCACAGGAAACAATGGAATAATGAATTCCACCATTGAAACCTTCCTAAGGCCTCCATAATGTTTATTTTCCATCCAATATGTTGATAAGGTTACACAGACCAAAACACGAATATTAGCTTGATCCAAAAAATTTGTGGCTCATAAGTTTTTAATGGTTTGCGTTCAATCACTAATATTTCTTGTGGTGTGATCTAGTTCAGCCTTTGATCTGATTCAATTTTAGGCTCATACCAGTGCATTCAACCACTGTACAAGTGGTGTGGCCTAAACATCATACTAATCATGAGTCTTATTGTGGTTTTTTGTGGCCAAAACATCATACTAATCATACAATTATTGGTGGATTTTGCCCAAGGACCATTTTCCTTTCAAATGTCATTTGGATGACCAACAATCAGTAGGATTGAGTTACACAATGGACGCTACTTTCGAAGTGTTACTTCATGATTGTTATTGCGATTAGGGCACTGTTGATGGCCCATTAATTGGTGTGGTTTAGGTTATTTCAGTTGATTGTATCATGGGTGATTAATACATTTAGTTTGTATGAGTTGGTGTTTCAAATGCATTGGGGATATGATTATGATGTTGATTGGTTAAGATGTAAATGGATTGGTTTTTGGATATGTATAGACTTTAAGTGATTTACAAATTTGGTTTTTTTTACCTTCTTTTGTTGTATTTGATTGATTCTGTGATATTTGATAGTAAATGGTCATATTCAATCATTTTTTTTTTTTTAGGGATTTCAAATTCCTGTTTTTGTTAGGCATAATGCATTACCATAGTTAGTTTTTTTTTTTTTTTTCAATTTACAAAGTCTTGGTTCCTTGTTGAGATAAATTGTTGTTGATTCACTAAGAAACAACAATTTACAAGTTCTTACGCAAGCATTCGGGTTTAGGTTTAGGATAGGGTTTGGGTTTAGGATAGGGTTTTCAAGTTTAGGGTTTAGGTTTAGGATAGGGTTTATGATAGAGAAACCTATACCTAAGATTCGGGTTTAGGTTTAGGATATGGTTTTCAAGTTTAGGTTTTAGGTTATAGGTTATAGGTTTCAGGGATTTGAGAATAGGTTTAGGTTATTCTCAAATCCCAAAACATAAACCTAAACCTATAGCCTTAACTTATAACCTACACCTATAACCTAAACTCAATTCCCTAAACCTTAACCTATAACCTAACCTAAACCTATAACCTAGACTTATAACCTAAACCTAAACCTATAACCTAAACCTATAACCTTAACCTAAACATAAACCCTAAACCTAAACCTATTCTTATAACCTAAACTAATACTTATAACCTAAACCTCTTATTAAATCCCAAAACCTATAACTTAAAATGAGAAAATGTTTTTTCTTTGTGGAAGGTTATAGAATCATGTTTTTTTTTTTTTCACTTGCATTTTTTTAAATAAAAATTATTGAGTTAAGATGCTAAGAGATGTGATTTTTGTTTCTGTATAGATGAGTTGTAGCCTCTGAAGTGATTTTTGTACACATACATACATATACATGTATACATGTGTGTTTGTGTAGACACAAAGAAGAAGGTGAGGTTTAGGTGATGGGTTTTTGAGTTGAGATGGTAAAAGAGATGGGTTTGGTTTTTTGAAGTGGTCTTTGTTGTTGTGTACATGGTTTCAGCTTTGGAAATTATGTGTGGATGAGTTCATACATATATACCATACACATGCATACATGTGTGTTTGTATGGAAGAAGAAAGGAAGGTGAGAATTGGAATGGTGGGTTTTTAAGATGAAAAGGTGAGAGAGGTGAGTTAATGGTTTTAAAATGGTTTTTCGTGTTCTCTACATGGTTTTCAACTTTTGAAATGATGTTTGTGTACATACGTACATACATACATATACATACATCTTAGGTATATACAGATATACATATATGCATGTGTGTATATGTATGGAATCAAGGGAGCAAGGTGAGTTTTAATTTTGTTTAAACATACTTACATACATACATACATATATACATGCTGACATGTAGAACCAGGTGTTTTGGAGTGGTGGGTTTTTGAGTTGTTATACACATGGTTTATTGTTTGAATCTTATTTGTTTGAATCATGGGGATTGATGATGGAATACTTAAACCTTATTTGTTTTCGCAGCATATGAAGAACTATGAGTTATTTCTAAAGAAGGGATCAAAGTGGATGAACCATGACAATCTTCTTTTTGTGGAACTGTTGATGCCATATATAAATACACACACACACAGAAAGAGAGAGAGAGAGAGAGAGAGAGAGAGAGAGAGAGAGAAATGCACACAGAAATAACTCGGACTGAAATACACATACATGTCAAATTCTGCACTTTAAGATTACTGTAAACCTCTTACAATTTACTTGAAAATTTTCATCACTCTAAGTTTATGTATTTGCTCGAAATTAATGGAGCAGACCCGGATGTGCGTCAGAGCTATCTGGATGAGCGGGGGTCCTTGGAAGGTGGGAATCGCTGTTATGACCATGATAAAGCTGCCCATTTTCCATGGACAGCATTGGAGGGGCCTGGCCATTTGGACATGCCGTGTTTATATCTATATTTGCTCGAGATTAATGGAGCAGACCCGGATGTGTGTCGGAGCTATCCGGATGAGCGGGGGTCCCTGGAAGGTGGGAATCGCTGTTATGACCATGATGAAGCTGTTCATTTCTTATGGACAGCATTGAAAAGGCCTGACCATTTGAACAGGCCGTGTTTATGTCTGTATTTGCTCGAGATTAATGGGGCAGACCCGGATGTGCGTCGGAGCTATCCGGATGAGCGGGGGTCCCTGGAAGGTGGGAACCGTTGTTATGACCATGATGAAGCTGTCCATTTCTTATGGACAGCATTATAAGGGTCTGGCCATTTGGACAGGCCGTGTTTATATCTGTATTTGCACGTACCACACCCATCACCTAAACCAATAACCCCAAACCTATTACCTATAACCTAAACTTATAACCTTAACCTAAACCTTCAACCAAAACCTAAACCTATAACGTAAACCTATAAACTAAAACCTAAACCTAAACCTAAACCTAAATCATAACCGATAACCTAAACCTATAACCTAAACCTATAAACTAAAACCTATAACCTAAACCTATAAGATAAAACCTAAACCTAAACCGTAACCTTTTCTCAAATCCCTAAACCTAAACCTACACCAAATCATATTCTCATCTCCCGTACCTAAACCTAAACCTGAACTTGAAAACCCAAACCTAAACCCGATCCTGAACCTGAACCCAGTTTCTTAAACTTATACCTTAACCTATTCTCAATTCCCAAAGCTATAACCTATAACTTAAACCAAAACCGAACCTAAACCTATAACCTAAACCTATAACCTTAACCTAAACCTAAACCTAAACCTAAAACCTAATTGTATTCTCAAATCCCTAAAACTAAACCTAATCCTAATCCCAATCTCAAGTCCCCAACCTAAACCTAAACCAAAACTTTTAAACCCGATCCCAAACTCGAACCTGATTTCCTAAACATAAACCTTAAGCTATTCTCAAATCCTTAAACCTAAACCTACACCTAATCCCAATCTCAACTCCCTAAACTAAAGCTAAAACTAAACATGAAAACCCAAGCCTAAACCCGATCTCGAACCCGAACCTGATTTCCTAAACCTAAACCTTAACATATTCTCAAATCCCTAAACCTAAACCTATAACCTAAAACTAAACCTAAACCTATAACCTAAACCAAAACCAATAACCTTAACCTAAACCAAAACCTATAACGAAAACCTATAACCTATAACCTAAACTTATAACGTTAACCTAAACCTAAAACCAAAACCTATAACCTTAACCTAAACCAAAACCTGTAACCTAAACCCTAACCTAAACTTATAACTTTAACCTAAACCTAAAACCAAAACCTAAACCTGTAACCTAAACCTATAAACTAAAACCTAAACTTAAACCTAAACCTTAACCATTTCTCAAATCCCGAAACCTAAACCTACACCAAATCATATTCTCAACTCCCTAACCTAAACCTAAACCTGAAATTGAAAACCCAAACCTAAACACGATCCAGAACCCAAATCTAGTTTCCTAAACATAAACCTTAACCTATTCTCAAATCTATAAACCTATACCTTGTAACATCCCGAAAAATCGAGGGTCGAGTAGTAACTCAACTCTCGAGTTTCCAGAACATCACTAATGCAACATAGATAATGATGATTAAATGTTGTCTGCATTGATGTAGTGAACATGAGTGAGATTAAGCCAAAACAGCATATCATACTCCAGAGACAGTTAAATTTGCAAGCGGAAGACTGTGATAGATAGATAAAATATATGAACTAAGATGAGTCTCCAGAGTGTGATAACATTACCAAGTTAAATAATTACAAATGCAATCCTAAAATATACTGTAAGACCCGTAACCTAAACCGTACCGTTCAGTCAGCCCCCGCGATCCTACCGGTCGAATTCCGGTAACCTTCGACCTGTATTCAACGTTGCGCATGCACCTAAACCGAGTCCTGCATATAAGAGTCGGCTCGACCCGAAACTTGTACCTTGGCGACCGCGTCGTCGCCGCGGTTCTAACGCCGCGACCCGCACACCGACCCGATACCCAGGCTAGAAGATGTCGGCTTGCGTTCGATTCGATGAAAACACCGCGCGTTGCGAATTACGAGGGAATCTCTACGAGATGTCCCATCAATCAATCAATCACTCATGTCAAGTACAAGTCAAGTCACCCCATACCAAAGTACAACAACCCATCCCTCTCCTTACATAAGCAATCCTAAAGTCAACTCTCTCTCCCATTTTTCAATGTTACCCTTACCCATGACATCATCACACCACTCCCTCCATCCCTTATTCCTTTAATTTATTTCTTTTTCTCTCTCATTCTCTCATTCCCTCCCTCTCACACGTCCAAGCCTCTCTAAGCAACCCAATCTCCCAAGAAATTTCTAAGTGTGGCCCACCTCCTCAACTTCCATCTCAACCGTCCGATCATCATCCGCACCGTTAAAATCCGATCGACGTCCATAAGAACCGTAGGTGAGGAGTTTTCAAGCCAAGGGAGCAAGGAGGATCACAACAAGATGGGTGATCCACCGTTAAATTTCTTTTCTTAGGGCCACTTGTTGGTGGGACCCGATTTTTTTTATATGTATGAATTGTATCATGTGGGGCCCATAGTGGCGGGGCCCCACCATCACCGCCTTTTATCTCTTGTCTTTTTGTCTATCTCTCTTTTTTTTTCTTTCTTTTCCCCTTTAATGTTGTGGACCCCACCAAATTATGTTAAATCCACTCCATCCATTAGATGGTGTGGTCCACCGCATTTTAGGTGAAATCCACCCTTTATATATGCATGAATATGTAGTAACATGTTATATTATATTATTATAATATATATATATATATATAAATATGTATGGTGGGCCACGTACATGTGGGACCCACCACGTGCATGGTGGGCCACGTGCATGAGGGACCCACCATGAGGCCCATGTATACACCGTCCAGCGTCTCTGGACGCTGGACGTGAAGGTGGACTGTGTATTGGCTTGGGCGTGTACTTCCAAGCTAACGTTTTAAAAAAAAAAAAAAATTTCTTTTGAAATAGGCCACCCATACAGGCCTCACTTTGATGTTTGTACATGATCCGAACCATCCATATTGATCCTTGCATCATTTTAGGCGTCGAACCAAAGCCTTAATGTGATCTGATCATCAGGTGGGCCATACCATCTGAAATCATGTAAAGACATGCCAAACATATAAAAGTACTTGGTGGGACCCACTTAAAGTTTGGATGCAGTTGAAAACCGGTTTGGACGGTCTGAAAAACGGGACACACATAATGGATGGGCTGGATAGTGAATCACATCTTGGTGGGCCACACAAAAAAAAAAAATAAAAATAAATAAATAAAAAGGGGGGCTGGTGCAGCAGCAGCGCTGCACGGGTGACGAGCGGACGGTGGCTGGGGCCTCACGGCTCCAGCTGTGGGCCCCCACGGTGATGCGTTTCGATCGTCAACACCGAGCATTTGATGGGTCCCCTTTGATTATGGGTTGTCCCCAAAAATCAGCCGTATACGGATCTCAAGTGGGCCACACCATCAAAAAAATCATGTGAATATATGCATAAAACATATAAAATTATTTGGTGGGGCCGACCTGAAATTTGGATGTGGTTGAAACTTGGTTTGGATGGTCAACCAGATGGGACACACATGATCGGTGGGCTCACAATATAAAAAAAAAAAAAAAAAACAAAACAAAAACAAAAAAAAAATATAAAACAACAGCAGCAGCGGACGCTGCTGCTGCTGACAGAGGACGCAGGCCGCGCCTGCGGCTGCACACACGGCTCCTGCCGTGGGCCCACCCTGATGTAAGCGTGTCATCCACGCCGTCCATCTATTTTGGCAGATCATTTTAAGGCATGAGCCCAAAAATGAGGTAGATCCTAATCTCAAGTGAACCACATTACAGGAAAACAGTGTTGGTTGGAGGCTCAACCGTTTTCACGGTTAAGTGATGAATGAACATCACGGTGGGCCCTGGCCCACCTGATCTTTTAAACAGGTTTGTTGGCAAATGAATATCACGGTGGGCCCTGGTCCTACGACCTTATGAATATGTTGGATTTCAAATAAACATTACAGTGGGCCCCTAGGTCTGTGTGACCTCATCAACATGTGGTTGGAAAAAAAAAATAAATATTATGGTGGACCCCCCTCCCCCACTACTCATGTGGCCTTATCAACAGGTTGGATAGGAAAATAAACAATATGGCGGGCCTCACATGAGGCCCATGGGCTGATGCGTTTGGGCCGTCTTGATGTATTTTTTAAGCCCATTATTGAGGCCCACTTTGGCATATATGGGCCATACATTTAGGCCCATCTTGGCATGTATATGGGCCCAATATTGAGGCCCACTTTGATATATATAAGGCCTATGTGATTAGGCCCATTCGATACACACTGAGCTTATGTGATTGGGCTCATTTTAACACATTCTCAGGCCCATGGATGATGGCCCATTGCAAAGTACCTAAGGCCCATTGGTGAGGTTCATTGAGGTGGCCCACTTGATGAATATAAGGCCTATGAGATACGACCCATTTGATGCATTTGAGGCCCGGTGGGATGTACCTAAGGCACATTGCAATGTGTGATTCGGCCATGATTTACTTAATGGTATTTGGGGTGAGCCGAGCCTTGGGGACAATGTTGGTTTGACGTCCACATTGTACGAGTAATGTTGGTTCGATGTCCACATTATAACTCTCCCTAAGGCCACTGATAGGCCCGTATCTGTTTCATGTAAGCCATCTAGGCCCATCTTCATTGAGAGGATAGTTTATTATTTTATAACATGTTTAGCACAACCCCATGATTCATGATCATACGCATCATATGTATGCTTGAGATGAGGAGTGTCTGATCATAGCATATGCCTTCGGGCAGACTATTTACGAGCTTCCTGATAGGCGGAATTGCCTAACATGAGCGCGTGCTTCACGCAGGATGGTTGCATGATTGGTAGTGTGGTTCATGCACTTGCATCTGTATGACTGAGATATGCCCTACCGACATCAGGGCCATAGCCTCCACAGATATATTGTGGGTGGCTGGTTGGATACCGGAAAATCTTGTTTCAAGCAATTGGGGCGCCATAGATGTCCCTGGGTGAGAGTCCCTGAACCCGATGGTACCAGAGGATGACTCCAACGTCGAGACCGAGTGGATATATGAGCGCACGAGGGCCGAATACCATGAGGCCGCGTCTCCCACTGTGTCGTGGTCGGTTGGAAAGGGGGGTGGCCTTACTCGCCCGAGAGCAGGGGGCATTACTAGGCTGAGTTTGACCAGCTCGGAAATGGGTTCGCTATCGACGTGCCGGATAGGTATTGGCTGACTATTGGCCAGGCGGATAGTGAGGTTTCTTACGCTCACTTGGACTGTGCTGCTTGGAGAGAGACAGTGTCATTTGGAGTGTACTGAACCCCGGTGATTATCCAGACTGAGAACTGTATTGACATAAGGATTTGGATGAGGATTGGCATGCTTGACTTACATATTGCATTGCATAGCCTTGGTACGGCTGGTTGCATTTACGTACTCATCAGCATGAATCTGCATTACTCCGGCATTGCATTCTGAGCACGTTCGCACACACTTACACTGCCCTCTAAGCTTTCTATAAGCTTATGCACGATTGATGCGTGCAGGTGACGCCAGGACGCAGCCGTAGTCTCGCCGCAGTTGGAGCGTGCAGCCGAGCTTTTGGAGTTTTGTCATTTCAGTATCTTGTATTTCCTTTTATACACCTTGTACTCAAAGTTTTTAATCATAGTGGATTTGTGATGGTGTTCTTGTGGTTATTGTTCGTGGGTTATGCTTGGTTATGCTCATTACGAATCAAATTGATATAAGAAATCCTCCTTGTAGTATCCCAGGATCGGAACCTGGTATATGATCGGAACCTGCCGGGAGGGCCGGGAGCCGAGAATGGGGTACTACGGAGGCTGTCGGCGTCGGATTCGGCGATCGAAAATTTTGTGAGCCCGGTCTCCGAGTTCGGGGCGTGACAGAAGTTGGTATCAAAGCATAACTTGGGAATAACCGAGAACAGCATCACATGTTTACTATGAGTTTAAGGCGATTAGGTTCCGAGTGCGAAACCTTCCGAGTTAGTTCCCTAACGTATGATTCTCAAGGTTGATTGGCGTCCTTATTCTTCCTATAGGACATGCCGCATAGGCGAGTGACCCGATCGACTCCCGTCCTACCACCTGAGGATCCCGAGGCTCCAGCTTTACCACCTGCGCCTCCCGTCCCACCGCCAGAGATCCCTGCTCCTCTGCCTGAGGATGACATTCCTTCGTCTGATGTCGATGCGGATCCGACTGTATCCGTGAGTGCTGCCCAGCTACAGCAGATGTTACAGGCTGTGACGGCTGCACTCCAGGGTCAGGACAGGCGACCGGCTGTTTCTCCAGCCCAGACAGAGCAGGAGCGCGCGAGTGCCATTCTTCGCGAGTTCAGACGGATGGATCCTCCACGATTTCAGGGCGAGCCAGATCCGACAGCAGCTGAGAGATGGCGCTCCGATGTGGAGAAGATTTTTGATATTATGTCATGTACGACCGAGCAGCGAGTCCGATTGGCCACATTCCTTTTCCAGGGCGAGGCAGAGCACTGGTGGACCTCTGTTACCCGTGTCGCAGGACCTGATCATGTCTGGACATGGGAGGATTTCGTTAGCCGATTCGAGGAGCAGTACTTTCCTGATCACATTCGTCGTCAGAGGGCACGAGAGTTCGAGACTCTAGTACAGGGAGATATGTCCGTGGCGCAGTACGCAGCTCGCTTTGTGGCGCTGTCACGGTTTGCGCCCTATATGGTTGATGATGAGGGGCGGAAGGCCCGCCGTTTCGAGAGCGGCTTACGTTTCGGTCTTCGAGGCCGTGTTATTGGGCACGAGCTCCCGACCTTTCAGGCGGTAGTACGTAGGGCCCAGATCTACGAGACTGAGTGGGCTGACTCTCAGAGCGGTCGAGATCAGAGGAGAGGCCGGAAGAGGCCAGCCCAGCCCAGTAGCTCTCAGCAGCATCGACGACCACAGAGGTATAGGGATCATCCACCCGCTAGAGTACCAGCAGCACCAGCAGCGTCAGCGGCACCTTCTGCGTCACCCCAGCAGCTGTTTCCAGGGACGTGTTTTGGTTGTGGCGGTTCTGGACACCGCATATCTGAGTGCCCCCGTCCTCATCTGCAGCAGTCTAGAGGGCCGCAGCAGTCTCCAGGACAGCCACGACCACAGCAGCAGCCTTCAGCACAGCAGCAGCGGCCCCATCAGCAGCGACCTCAGCCACCTCAGCCACCGAGGCCCCAGCAGCAGCAGAGACAGCAGCATAGGCAGCCGCAGAGGCAGCAACAGCACCAGGGACCTCAGAGGGGACAGGCACCTCCCCAGCCGGCTCAGGCTAGGTTTTATGCGGCTCAGCAGGACCCACAGACCTCAGGAGGAGTCGTTGAGGGTATACTTCTTGTTTCTTCATGCATCGCCCGAGTATTGTTTGATTCCGGCGCTTCGCACTCATTCATGTCTGAGGATTTTTGTCGATCGACTGGATTACCGACTGAGTTTCTAGCGAGGGATTGACCGTATCGACGCCTTTAGGGAAGACCGCAGTATTGGGCCGTTTCTGTCCGTCTTGCCCTATTCTGGTCGGTGATATATTCTTACCTGCTGACTTATTTGTGTTGCCGATGACGGACTTCGATGTTATCTTGGGCATGGATTGGCTTGCCGAGTACCACGCCATCATGGACTGTTCCGCGAGGACAGTCACGTTCTGCATACCCGGCTTGCGACAGTTTCAGTTCGTTGCAGAGCCCCGAGGAGAGCCATTGTCACGTTTGATGTCCTGCGCAGTTGAGGAGCCCGTTGCACCATGTATTGATCGGTTGCCGGTGGTCTGTGACTTCCCCGACGTGTTCCAGGAGATTCCGGGATTGCCGCCGCGTCGTTATATTGAGTTTCAGATCGATCTTGTGCCTGGTACTGCGCCTATCTCAAAGGCCCCGTACCGTATGGCACCGATGGAGTTGCATGAGCTGCAGCGGCAGTTGGACGAGTTGCGTGAGTTGGGATTCATTCGTCCGAGCAGTTCGCCTTGGGGAGCGCCGGTACTCTTCGTCAGGAAGAAGGATGGCTCGTTGAGGCTCTGCGTCGACTACCGCGAGCTCAACCGGGTCACGATTAAGAACAAGTACCCACTCCCGAGGATAGACGATTTATTTGATCAGCTGCAGGGTGCACAGTTCTTTTCGAAGATTGACCTGCGTTCCGGTTATCATCAGATTCGTGTCCGAGAGGAGGACATCCCGAAGACGGCTTTCCGGACGCGTTACGGTCATTTTGAGTTTCAGGTCATGTCTTTTGGACTGACCAATGCACCCGCGGTCTTCATGCAGTTGATGAACGAGGTCTTCCGTCCATATCTCGATCAGTTTGTTGTAGTCTTCATCGACGACATTCTGATATATTCGAGGACCCGTGAGGATCATATGCAGCATCTGGAGATCGCCTTGCAGACCCTCCGTGCCCACCAGCTGTATGCGAAGCTGGAGAAGTGCGAGTTCTGGCAGGAGGAGGTGAGATTCCTCGGTCACGTGGTGACGAGGGAGGGTGTCGCAGTGGACCCCTCGAAGGTTGAGGCAGTGCGTCAGTGGAGTCAGCCCACGACAGCGTCCGAGATCCGCAGTTTCCTTGGTTTGGCGGGCTATTATCGGCGTTTCATTGAGGGCTTCTCCCGTATTGCTGCCCCGATGACCAGGTTGACTCGGAAGGGCGCAGATTTTGTTTGGACTGATGCATGCGAGCGAGCATTTATGGAGTTGAAGGACCGTCTGACGTCCGCTCCTGTCCTCACTCTTCCCTCTGGGAGTGATGAATTTGTCGTATTTACTGATGCTTCGCGTATTGGTTTGGGTGCTGTCCTGATGCAGCACGGCAGGCCTGTAGCCTTCGCGTCTCGTCAGCTCAAGGTGCATGAGCTGAACTACCCCACGCATGATCTGGAGCTGGCAGCAGTCGTCTTCGCACTGAAGGTGTGGAGACACTATCTTTATGGGGTCAGGTTCGAGCTCTTCTCTGACCACAAGAGCTTGAAGTATCTATTCTCTCAGTCTGAGCTGAACATGAGACAGAGACGCTGGATGGAGCTTTTGAAAGACTACGATTTTGACCTCCAGTACCACCCAGGCAAGGCAAACGTGGTGGCGGATGCCCTCAGCCGTCAGCCACGAGGCCTGGTGGCACACATGATGATTCAGGAGTGGAGGATGCTCGAGGATATAGCAGAGTACGACTTTGATTTTGGTCTGCAGTCTTCTATCGTTCAGCTATCGAGCCTGTCGATTCAACCCTCTCTTATTGCAAGGGTGATCGATGCTCAGCAGACAGATGAGTCGTTACAGGATTACCGAGCAGAGGCAGCATCTGAGAGTCAGACTGATTGGCAGATTGGATCTGATGGTGGACTTCGCTTCAGAGGCCGATTATGTGTCCCGGATATTCCAGAGTTGCGCAGAGATCTTATGACCGAGGCACATCGATCGCGTTTTTCTATCCACCCTGGCTCGACGAAGATGTATCGTGATATGAGGAGACAGTATTTCTGGGCGGGGATGAAGCGCCAGATTGCCAGTTTTGTGGCCGAGTGTGACACATGCCAGCGTGTCAAGGCCGATCATCAGAGACCTCCTGGTCTATTGCAGCCGTTGAGCGTCCCGATGTGGAAGTGGGAGCACGTGTCGACAGATTTCATTATGGGCTTGCCGAGGACTCAGCGCGGTCATGACGCCATTTGGGTTGTTGTGGATCGTCTGACGAAGTCGGCACATTTTCTCGCGATGCGTGCGACCTTGTCTATGGACCGGCTTGCGAGGTTATTTATCGAGGAGGTTGTGAGACTGCATGGCGTTCCAGTCTCGATCGTTTCTGACCGAGATTCGAGGTTTACGTCTCAGTTTTGGGGGAGCTTCCAGAGAGCGATGGGGACTGATTTGCAGCTCAGCACCGCGTATCATCCGCAGACCGATGGCCAGACCGAGAGGGTCAATCAGATACTTGAGGATATGCTTCGGGCCTGCGCGATTGATTTCGGGGTAACTGGGATGAGCATCTGCGATTGGCTGAGTTCGCATACAACAACAGCTATCAGGCGACCATTGGCATGGCTCCTTTTGAGGCATTGTATGGCAGACCGTGCAGATCTCCGAGTTGTTGGACCGAGGTTGGAGAGCGGCGTCTCCTAGGTCCCGAGCTTGTGCAGGAGACTTCAGAGGCTATTGATATCATCAGGCAGAGGATGCGCACAGCCCAGAGTCGGCAGAAGAGTTTTGCTGATCGCCGGCGTCGTCCCTTGGAGTTTGACGTAGGGGACCATGTGTATCTCAAGGTCTCGCCCATGAAGGGCGTAGTTCGATTTGGAGCGAAGGGCAAGCTTGCCCCGAGATTTATAGGACCTTTTGAGATCACTAGGCGCATTGGCGCTGTGGCCTATCGGCTTGCCTTACCACCGCAGTTGTCTGGCGTCCACAACGTTTTCCATGTCTCTATGTTGAGGAAGTGTGGGTCAGACGTAGTTCCTGTTATTGATTGGCAGCCGTTGGAGGTTCGTGAGGACGCTTCTTACATTGAGCAGCCAGTTCGTATCCTTGATCGGAAGGAGCAGGTCCTCCGGACCAAGGTCATTCCCTTGGTGAAGGTTCAGTGGAGTCACCATTCTGCTGATGAGGCGTCTTGGGAGCGCGAGGCCGAGATTCGAGAGCGCTATCCCCATCTTTTTGATGATTGACCATATACTGTATCTTGTATGTTGTCTTCGACTTTATATGACGATGCCTTGTTTCCTCTTCTATTCTGAGTTATGTTTTCTTGCGATGATTGAGTAAATTTCGAGGACGAAATTTTTATTTGGAAGGGAGAGTTGTAAGACCCGTAACCTAAACCGTACCGTTCAGTCAGCCCCCGCGATCCTACCGGTCGAATTCCGGTAACCTTCGACCTGTATTCAACGTTGCGCATGCACCTAAACCGAGTCCTGCATATAAGAGTCGGCTCGACCCGAAACTTGTACCTTGGCGACCGCGTCGTCGCCGCGGTTCTAACGCCGCGACTCGCACACCGACCCGATACCCAGGCTAGAAGATGTCGGCTTGCGTTCGATTCGATGAAAACACCGCGCGTTGCGAATTACGAGGGAATCTCTACGAGATGTCCCATCAATCAATCAATCACTCATGTCAAGTACAAGTCAAGTCACCCCATACCAAAGTACAACAACCCATCCCTCTCCCTTACATAAGCAATCCTAAAGTCAACTCTCTCTCCCATTTTTCAATGTTACCCTTACCCATGACATCATCACACCACTCCCTCCATCCCTTATTCCTTTAATTTATTTCTTTCTCTCTCTCATTCTCTCATTCCCTCCCTCTCACACGTCCAAGCCTCTCTAAGCAACCCAATCTCCCAAGAAATTTCTAAGTGTGGCCCACCTCCTCAACTTCCATCTCAACCGTCCGATCATCATCCGCACCGTTAAAATCCGATCGACGTCCATAAGAACCGTAGGTGAGGAGTTTTCAAGCCAAGGGAGCAAGGAGGATCACAACAAGGTGGGTGATCCACCGTTAAATTTCTTTTCTTAGGGCCACTTGTTGGTGGGACCCGATTTTTTTTATATGTATGAATTGTATCATGTGGGGCCCATAGTGGCGGGGCCCCACCATCACCGCCTTTTATCTCTTGTCTTTTTGTCTATCTCTCTTTTTTTCTTTCTTTTCCCCTTTAATGTTGTGGACCCCACCAAATTATGTTAAATCCACTCCATCCATTAGATGGTGTGGTCCACCGCATTTTAGGTGAAATCCACCCTTTATATATGCATGAATATGTAGTAACATGTTATATTATATTATTATAATATATATATATAAATATGTATGGTGGGCCACGTACATGTGGGACCCACCACGTGCATGGTGGGCCACGTGCATGAGGGACCCACCATGAGGCCCATGTATACACCGTCCAGCGTCTCTGGACGCTGGACGTGAAGGTGGACTGTGTATTGGCTTGGGCGTGTACTTCCAAGCTAACGTTTTAAAAAAAAATTTTCTTTTGAAATAGGCCACCCATACAGGCCTCACTTTGATGTTTGTACATGATCCGAACCATCCATATTGATCCTTGCATCATTTTAGGCGTCGAACCAAAGCCTTAATGTGATCTGATCATCAGGTGGGCCATACCATCTGAAATCATGTAAAGACATGCCAAACATATAAAAGTACTTGGTGGGACCCACTTAAAGTTTGGATGCAGTTGAAAACCGGTCTGGACGGTCTGAAAAGCGGGACACACATAATGGATGGGCTGGATAGTGAATCACATCTTGGTGGGCCACACAAAAAAAAAATAAAATAAATAAATAAATAAATAAAAAGGGGGGCTGCTGCAGCAGCAGCGCTGCACGGGTGACGAGCGGACGGTGGCTGGGGCCTCACGGCTCCAGCTGTGGGCCCCCACGGTAATGCGTTTCGATCGTCAACACCGAGCATTTGATGGGTCCCCTTTGATTATGGGTTGTCCCCAAAAATCAGCCGTATACGGATCTCAAGTGGGCCACACCATCAAAAAATCATGTGAATATATGCATAAAACATATAAAATTATTTGGTGGGGCCGACCTGAAATTTGGATGTGGTTGAAACTTGGTTTAGATGGTCAACCAGATGGGACACACATGATGGGTGGGCTGGATGGTGGATCACATCTCGGTGGGCCCCAATATAAAAAAAAAAAAAACAAAAACAAAAACAAAAAAAAATATAAAACAACAGCAGCAGCGGACGCTGCTGCTGCTGACAGAGGATGCAGGCCGCGCCTGCGGCTGCACACACGGCTCCTGCCGTGGGCCCACCTTGATGTAAGCGTGTCATCCACGCCGTCCATCTATTTTGGCAGATCATTTTAAGGCATGAGCCCAAAAATGAGGTAGATCCTAATCTCAAGTGAACCACATTACAGGAAAACAGTGTTGGTTGGAGGCTCAACCGTTTTCACGGTTAAGTGATGAATGAACATCACGGTGGGCCCTGGCCCACCTGATCTTTTAAACAGGTTTGTTGGCAAATGAATATCACGGTGGGCCCTGGTCCTACGACCTTATGAATATGTTGGATTTCAAATAAACATTACAGTGGGCCCCTAGGTCTGTGTGACCTCATCAACATGTGGTTGGAAAAAAAAATAATAAATAAATAAATATTATGGTGGACCCCCCCTCCCCCACTACTCATGTGACCTTATCAACAGGTTGGATAGGAAAATAAACAATATGGCGGGCCTCACATGAGGCCCATGGGCTGATGCGTTTGGGCCGTCTTGATGTATTTTTAAGCCCATTATTGAGGCCCACTTTGGCATATATGGGCCATACATTTAGGCCCATCTTGGCATGTATATGGGCCCAATATTGAGGCCCACTTTGATATATATAAGGCCTATGTGATTAGGCCCATTCGATACACACTGAGCTTATGTGATTGGGCTCATTTTAACACATTCTCAGGCCCATGGATGATGGCCCATTGCAAAGTACCTAAGGCCCATTGGTGAGGTTCATTGAGGTGGCCCACTTGATGAATATAAGGCCTATGAGATACGGCCCATTTGATGCATTTGAGGCCCGGTGGGATGTACCTAAGGCACATTGCAATGTGTGATTCGGCCATGATTTACTTAATGGTATTTGGGGTGA